>CM063589.1:8738479-8787226 GCA_032356905.1 Salix exigua
GATACACCTGTTGAAGCCACTGGAAGCTGCGTTGCTGTTTTTAGGTGGGCGAAATTCAATGAGTGGCTGACACGCTTGCATTTTCCTGCGGGCTTTCATTTTTACCGACCACCGTTATCCCGCGCTTGCACTTTTGGGGCAAAGTTCGGGGTGTTTTTCCTCTTAACAACTATGTTATTTTCAAAATCGTGAATTGAATAAATAAAATTATATCATCTTACCAATTCCAAGGTCATTCTCAATCCCATTTCTTGCAGGTGGTTTGAATTGATTCCTGAACCTCTTTCCCCTTTTCTCTATTTTTGTAAACTAGCCTTGTATTTTGTTTGACCTTTGAGTGATCTCTCGAGATAAGCAAAGATGATTTTCTTGGTTTTTGGCTATGATTTACTGGTGTGGAACCCAGGTTTCGAATATGATGAGAAAGTGATTGAATTTATTGAGGATTACAGTACAGGTGTGTGTTTTGGATGATGGTATGTTTGTATTAATTTGAAGTTACTGTTAACAAATCTCATGCTCTGTGTGCCGGCGTGCATTGATCACAGAGGTACACCTGAAAATCCTCCAAGAACTTGCACGCTGGAAATGTTGAAGGAGCTATTTGCGTCAGCTCAACTCTTCAACAACTTCTATCCCTTTTGCCTGGCCTTGTTAGCGGTGGAAATCAGCCAAAAATGCTCTTCTCTTTCGATTAAAACTTTGTGCTGTTGCTCTGTCTTACTTTCAATATGGCTTTTTTGTCCTCCCTTTCCAATTCTTGCACAGGGGAGCTGCCTGTTGTTACTGCATCTCCAGCTTAGAATTGCTTTAGATTGAGCAGACCTGGCTATTTATTAATTTGATGGGGGAGATGAATGGGGTCTGATATAACATGGAGTGGCATTACTAAACTCGTAAGCTTAATTACTTCAATTATCTGTTCTTCTTTTGTAGTGGTTGTTTGATTTAGCGTCTTAAAACCTGTTTTTGAAAAAGGCATCTGTGAGGAAAAGCTGTCCGATAAACAATACAATAGATTTTTAATTGTGGCAGGATGAAAAATATCAGTACATTAAGGTGGTTTGTTTTAGTTTCTTTGTTGCCGATATTTAAATTAATTTTAATTTATAATTTATTTATCTGCATATCTATATCATTTTTTTCTATTTGATTACCTATATTTGTAAATTTTAACAATCAAGAAGTTTAGTTGAATATTATAAATTATGTTTTCAATTTTTTTTATAGTATTATGATCTTGATTTTTTTATCATTAGAAAAACTTCAATTTTTAAACAAATAAACATAGTTTTCAAATTTTCATTGTAAAAATTATATATATATATATATATATATATATATATATATATATTACCTAATATATAATAGGCGTGGCTCTTTTACAGTGCACTGTGCACACAAATACAGTGCACTTTGGATTGTAATAGTAGGTTTTTTTTTTACTTTTTTATCAACTTATGTTTTTTTTTCTCTTTTTTCTATTTTTTTTTTCATTTCTTCTTTTTTTCCTAATTATTCTTTTTCTTCTTTTTTTTTTCTGTTTTTTGCTCTCTTTTTTTCCCTTTTTTTATATTTTTTACTTATTATTTTTTTTCATTTTTTCTTATTACATTTTTTTCTTCTTATATATTTTTTGGTTTTTTATTAATAATCGGGGTGTCCGAGCTCGCTTAAATGCACCACGATTAATCTCCATATCCAAATTTTTTTGATAACCAGGGTGTCCAGGCCAACTTATGCATACCACGACAATCCCCGGATCCATATTTTTTTTCTAAAATGTTTTCCCGCTGGTACATTTTTTTTTCTTTTTTTATATTTTTTTTATTCACTTATACATTTTTTTGTAACCGGGATCTCCGACCAACTTAAGCACACCACTACTAATTCTTGGGCTGAAATTTTTAAAAAACAATATAGATTGCTACAATGCTTTCACTTATACATTTTTTTGTACACATGGTTTCTCAGCCACCTTAAACTCTTTTTTTCACTTATATATTTTGTTTATAATCACGATCTCCGGGTCAGCTCAAGTGCACCACCACTACTCCTCGGACCAAATCTATTTTTTGATAATCGGGATGTTCAGGCCAGCGTTGACACACCATGACTAATCTTCGAACTAATTTATTATTATTTTTTATTTTTTTTCCTTATACGTTTTTTTGTTCACTAATCTCCGAACCAATAATAATGATAATTTTAGTGATTATTTTTTTTATAAAAATCTTTTGATTTTTTTAAAGATTTTCCTGAAATTTTAATTTATATCGAGATCATTTTAAAAGTAATATTACTCTATTTTTCCCTTTATTCATTTTTTTATTTTCTATTTTTTTATTTGTTCTTTAGATTATATGATTTTTATGATTTTATTATTTATGCAATGATAATGATAATTTTAGTTATTGTTTTTTTTATAAAAATCTTTTGTTTTTTTTCATGAAAATTTAATTATTTTAATTGTTTTGGCAGTAATGTTAGTAATAATTTTTAGCTTTAATAGCAATGATAGTGGCAATAACATCAGGATGAATTTTCAATCTATGTTTTCATCTTTTTGTTGCTAGAAAATTAACAATTTATTTTTTTTATTTGATTATTGTATGTATTTTCACAATTTATATTTTATTTTTGTTTAATTTAAATTGAATTATAAAATGAATTAATCTTAATATAGTGAACTTAATAATTCAGATATCCGAATTTTCTTGTTTTTTAATGATGATGATAAATTTATGCTGGCTATTTCGTTTCAAGCTATTAAACAGATAAATTTATATCGATTTTAAATTCATATATTTTTATAAAAAACTTGCATTTGACATGAATTCTGCACAGATTTATTATTTTAGCTAAATTTATATTATAATAAAAAATACACACAATTAATATTTTTTACATTGAAAAAAATATTGTGCCGCCCACGGCGAAACACGGGGGCATTATCTAAGTGTATATATATATAGAAAGAGCATAAAAAACATTATTTTTTTTAAATAGAAAAAATAAAGGTAAGGCATTTGATAGGCTTGACAAACCAACTTGTCTATTTCATTTTATCAGATATCATCGATTTAACTTTTATTTAAGTTTTGCTCACATTTTGGAAGCTAGGGTAGTTAAAAAATTAAGGTTTAATTTTTTAACTGAAAACTTGTTTTTCATTTTTTTTTTATCAGAATCACTTTAAAAATCATGATAAATTTATTTAAGACCTCAAAAAAATAAAAAAATAAAAACTAAATAAACCATTCCAAATACAAAAATCAAATTGAACTTATATCTATTTTTTTATGAAATTTATTTGAAATGAACTCTTATCATCAAATAAAACTATTTAACATAAATATCCACTGTTTTGATAATCCTAGATTGATGTCAATAAAATTTATCTCTCTTACCACTAAAATTTGATAAACTCTCTCAATCAATGCCTAAAATAATAAAAATGAACTTTTTTACAAAAAAAAGAAAAAAAAGACTAAAATCATATAATTTATTTTTTTAAAGTTATTGACCAAAATATATATTTTATAAACTTTGATGTCACCTAATATTTTTTTATTTCAGCTTATTCTCATTTTTATCAACAGCTAAAAAATTAAAACAATTAGCTTAAAACTAAAATCAAATCATCTAAAATAAAATTAACTTTGAGAATGTATGGGCAATTTAATATTTAATAAAAATAATGGATAAGATCACATTGCACCCTTCTTTAAGAAGAGAGAGATGTCGCTCGAACATTAAAATACCCCTGGATCCTTTTATGAGATGAAATCACATATGGGAGTCATTCTCGCCAACACTTAAAATGAACTGATATTATAGAAAGAAAGTAAGTATCAAGTATCAAGCACATCTGCAAACATTCATCCTACTAGAATAAAAATATTGGACAAACTAAGGCAACTCATACTAGAGCAGATTTAGAAAAGAGTTGGGCAGATTCATGCTTTGGAGCATAACTTTATTCAGGCAGCATACTGCAATATAATCTATTCCAATTCATAAAGTTTTTCTTCAACTACTATAATTCTAAGCAAATTATTAATTAAATCCCTCTAAAGCTACTCAAGTCATCAAAAGTCAGTTCCTCTCCACAAATTGGAGAGATTTATATGAATGTTACAGAACCAATGGAATTGAAGACAAATGAAACAAATTGATTAATACTGATTACCAGAGCTACATCATGCTCTTTCGGGGTACAATTCACTCAGCTTACCTGTTGTTGGTGGTTGCCATACATAGGGTAAGCCCCATATGCCGCAGCTGCTGCAGCATACGTGCTTGGATCATGAGGTGGCGGCAGAGCATATCCATAACCAGAATAGACCTGGCCTCCATAGTATGCCCCATTCCAGGGGCTGCCGATATCTGCTCTATACTGCCAAATCCCAACAGTACCAGCACAATAAACAAGCGTGAAATGTATCAAAAACAAAAGGAAAAGAAAAGAAAAAAATCTTGAAACAGAATATGAACTCATTAAACAAATGACTTCTATTAATGATTGCTTTGGACATCTAGTACAGAATGACTTTAGAGAAATTATAAACATTCTCAGTTTTGATAAGACTACAATTCCAATAGAGTCGACACTTTCTTACAAAATATGTCAAAACATACGTCAGATGTAAACAAAACAGCTATCCTACCAAACTTAAAAATAAAAAACAATTCTGAGCAAGCTCATTACACTTGAACTCTATACTACAGATTTTTGTTTTATTCTATTCCAGAAAGAGTTCGTATTTATTCTAAGCTCATCCTATCCGGCTAGGTAATGAAAAAAAGAGTAAGGTGGCCATGGACAGAAAGGGAGAGAGAATCTATACCTGTTTATTTGCCGGATTGCGACCCCAAGAAAGACGCACACTTTGCTTGCCAATTAATGTTCCATTTAACTTCTGCAATGCTTCTTCGGCATTATTCCTGCCAATCGAAGTTAGATAGAGAGTCATGTAGTAACTCTGTAATGAAGGAATAACCTACCAATACTTTATTATTCACATATTGTTAAGGCAAAGAAGAGTTACAGCCACAAGTTTTACCTGTTGGCAAATTGCACAAACCCGCATCCTTTACTGACTGGTATTTTAACGGACACTATCTCACCATACTGAGAGAAAGGCTGCTTGAGATCTTCATCAGTGACATTAGGGTCAAGCCCTCCAACAAATATCTAAAACGAAACAGTCTATTCAAAGAAAAAAACACAGGCGTCCTACAGATTAAAACTGCACAAAGAAGCAGGAAATCTCACTGTTGTATTGTTGGAATCACCATCTGATTGGAAGCCTTGGGAAGAAGCACCATTTGATGCATATCCGCCTAAAAAATAAGACAAGAAGAGTTCAGCAAAGCTCCAGGAAGAACGTGGCAATTTCTAACCCCATAAAAAGAAGTCAGTTTGATGACAATTAATATGGTCGAAGGTACAAACAGGAAGAAAAAAGCTGTCAAATAATTAAAAACCCTTGTAAGGAGAAGAAATGAAGCAAGCAACTTCTGCTAGTGAAATAGAACTAGGTATATAGACAAACCATGGTTCTCTGTTATATTTTAAGGGGGGAGATAACATGCATGTAGCAGAAAAGAAAAATCTGACCATAGCGCAATAAGATATCAATGCATCAGATTTCAATCACGTCACCATTCAGAATTGCAGGTAAACAAAACACTTCCAAAAACTTTTGTCCTTCCAAACCCAAAGTTGGGTTGAAAATGATGTAAATCAGTATCTACTGCAAAATATTAAGACATTGTCCATATGGTAGAGAATTTTAAAGGGTTAGAAGATGGGGTGAAAACTGTTTGTGTGTGACATAACACAGAAATTAATAGAACAAAACAGGTCCAGCTTATCATCGTTCTAAAGAAGGCTGTGAAGAGAACGGAAATAAAATTGTTACATGAAACAACAAAAGATTAAGACCCAATATCAAATAATGAACTTGTATGGTAAAGATTCAAAGAAAGAACAGCAATCTAATACCTTGTTGCTGATATCCAGAGGACTTCCTGGGGTTGCAGCACCAATACGCATAGGCCTGCTCGAACAATATACACCATTCATTTCAGTCATTGCCTGCGTTTTTCAGTATCATCTCCAAATCTCACAAAACCATAACCTTTTGAACGACCAGTATTGGCATCAAATACAACCTTTGCAGCTTTAACAGATTGATATTTGTTAGCAAAAGTTTCTTGTAATAAACTATCAGTAACATCTGCAGCTAAGTCTCCTACAAAAATAGAAAGATCAGGAGTAGTATCTGATCGCTTTTCACCCTTGCTCAATGTTGCCCAATTGAGGCGGAAAGGCTGTTCTGTGTTAGGCATCAGAATGCCACCATAGTTCTGTAGAACTTTCTCAGCTGTGGAATGTGTAAAAAATTCCACAAATCCATAGCCCTCTGACAAACCTGTCTGCTTGCTGCGAATTACCTTGATAGAAGCAATCTGTCAATATACAACACTGGTTGTCAGACACGAAAGAGCACAGTCACCAAACTGCAAAATCAATTTCTTTCATTAAAATTATAAAGAACAATCATTCCTTTGCCTACCAGTATAGTAATGCATTGCATTATACTAACAAGTACAATAAGAATATCCACGTTAAAAGTACTAGCTCCTTGTATAGGCTAAATGCATGCTATCAAATATTAGTAGCGGCAAAGTTTATGCCTTAATTATTTTACAAACACGTTACTTCGACACCACAAGCTCCATCATTATCAATTTTCTGTGTATGGAACCACGTTTCAGTGATTCTTGTTTGTTGGTGTTAGAATATAATTTTCATATAAGTTTTTAAGTTACAAAGCACCACCAGCACTTTACAATCCATTTTCTTCAAACTTTCAGGTACAGCGATAAACTTATGCAGTTTTTTTCTTTGTATTCCTCAAACAATATTGAAATTGATGAAAACAATCATCTAACATACGCATTTTTTTATTAAAAAAATGAATTTTGATATGCACGGAAAAATACAAAAATATTTCATATTCATACCTCGCCAGTAGAAGCAAAGCAGGTATGTAAATAATTTTCATCCATCCAATGATGCAAATCACCAATCCATATGGTTTTATTATCTCCGCTGGATCCTTCTCTTTGGTGGTGCTGTACATGCGGGAGATGGAGGGGATGCTGGTACTGGTGGTACGCAGCAGCCATATAGTGTTGTGGAGGCGGCGGTCCATAATGCTGAGGCGGCATGTGCTGCATTACCATAGCCGCCGCCGGGTACTGCACAGGCATCCACTGCTGTTGTTGAGGTGGAGGCCGCGGTTGTTGTCCTTGCTGCTGTTGCCGTTTATTCTGCTCTTGCTGTGAATCAGAACCGCTGGATTGCATCTTTTAATCTATCAGATAAAAATGGTGTAAAAATAGATGTAATATTTATTTCTCTCTCCTTGTAAATTAAATTTTAGGTTTTGTATGAGCTGAATGAAAGGAGCTGAATCTGAAGTTCTAGAGAGAGACGGTCAGGATCTGAGAGGAGAGGATATATGAGTGTCGATTTCGTTTTCTTTTCTTTCAGCAGGATGGAGCTGGAAACGCGGTTATGTTTAAGGCCGTCGGATTGAGGGGGTGCCTTTTGATCACACCCGTTGGTTCTGACAAAACCAGGGGATATGCATGTGATACTGTTTTGGTTTTTGGCTTTGCTCTCATGATCCGCCGCCAGCTGCGCGTTTGCTTTGCTTTTTTGGGTGGATATTTTATAGATTGGTTTTGGATTTACTTTGAATAACAGATGTATGCGTAAAACTTATCTGATTGTTTTTTATTTTAACCCTTGTGAGTCACCGTCCGCCGTTTTGTTGATGAACAAAAATATTCTTGATTGCTGCTGACCAGAATGTCTTGGACAACGAAACGACGAGGTTTTCCATGATCGGAAAGCTGTGCCCACATTTGTAGGTATTGTTAGACTGTGTAATAATTAAAGGAAGTGGGGGGTAAGAGAAGAGAGTGAAGTTTCATGTAGATACTAATTTCCTTTCCATATAAATGGGTTATAAAATTAATCTCAACAAAACCTTTTGCACCTGTAAATAGAATTAATGGCATCATCATGAAAAAACAAATTATTTGAAATTGACAACGATGCCTGAACTAAGAGCCTGCCTGTCTAGGATGTTTTTTCTGCTATTAATTACTTCCATAATTATTATTATTATTACATTTTACCCCCCGGAGCAAAAGCCAGAGGAGGTGGGAAGAAGATAAGAGATGGCGTTGAAAAAACAGGCAGAAGCAAATGAAGAGAGAGCATTAAACACAACGGACTCACGAGGCTTGGAAATTGAAAGAGATTGCCAGCACAATCAAAGAGCGTGGGATTGACAGCATGCTTGCACAACGAGTAAAGGTATGCATGTTGCAACCATGAACATAGGTTTCCGCAAAAGTAAAGCATATTTTTTTAATGTTTTGTTTCATATAGAAATATTGTGACTGAAATCATATTTTTTTCATGCAAAAAAATGTTAAGAGTTTAAGATTTTTTAATATTATAAATTTGAATAAAATAATAATTTTGTGAAAAATTCCTGCATAGTATAATTTTTCAATAAAAATATATGAATTTTAAATTTATATAAATTTATTTATTTAACATATTTCAACAAAATCATTACCATAAAATTATCACCATCATTAAAAAAGCGAAGATATTCCGTTGCCTAAATCATTGAATTCACTCTATTAGATTTAATTTATTCAGTAATCTAATTTAAATTGAATATAAAGATAAAATATAAATTGTGGAAACACCTACAATAACTATACAACAAAAATAAATCGTTGATTTTCTGTCTATAAAAAGAAGAAACATCAATGAAAATCCATTTCCATGCTATAATCATTATCATACCTATAACAGTTAAAATTATTATCATCATCACTGGCCAAACAATTAAAATCATTAAATTATCCCAAAGAATAAAAAAAATATTCTTCCAAAAAAAAAAACGAGCAAGAAAAAAATAATCACTAAAATTATCATTATTATTGTGCAAACAATGAAACCATAAAATTATCTCGAAGAAAAAAAATAAAGAAAGAGCAAACAAAAAAAAGCAAAAAAGACAAAATTAAAATAAATATTTTGAGCATAAAAAAAATCATCTCATCCGAAGAACAAATAAAAATAACAAAAAAAACACTATAAAAAAGGGGAAATGAAGAAATATTATTTTTTAAATGATTATCAACATAAATTAAAATTTCATAATTGAATTGAAAAAAAAACTAACAAAAAAATGATAAAAAATAAAAATGAAAATCATAGATGCAAAAATACGGATAAAAAAAACAAACAATATCTAGGAAAGACCGAAAAAACCAAAGGAATTAATACTATATAAAAAATAAAAGAATAGGAGCTATAATGAAAAATAAAATATATAATTAATTCTAATTGAAAGACAAAACTGCAACAAATCAAAACCTTGAGGCTGAAAAAATTAAAGGAATTTTTTAAAAAAAATCAAAAGAATAAGGATCAAAATGAAAAGTAGCATATATGACTAATTTCAATTGGAGTACAAAAATGAAACAAATAAAAACTTGCAAAGTGGAAAAATTAAAGGCATAAAAAACAAACCAAAAATCAAAAGAATAATAGTTGAAATTAAAAACAACATATATGATCAATTAAAGGGTACAATTGAATAAAATCAAAACTTCTATTGAAAAAATCATGAAAAAACAAGAGATCAAAAGACCAATAACTAAAAATGAAACAATCCTAAATACAGAGAATCGACATGTATTTTTCCTCTACATGGGGAGGCATTCGATGGCGATGGCGATCCTCCAGCCAACTTACAATGACATTTGCACCACTAAAAGGAGGAAGACAATCAAACATTTTACACCACTGATAGATATGGTGCTTGTACTCGTAAAATTGAAGGCGTGTTTGTAGTAATCTAATTTTTTTTAAAAAAAATACCTAAATATCTCGATAACCAAAAAAAATAAATGTGAAAGCACCACCATTCTCAGTGTTAGACCTTTATTTTTATCGTTCCTAGTGATATTTAAGTAGTATGATTGTGCACAAAACATAAAAAACCTAAATTATCACTTTCAGCCCTGCTTATGTCCCACTTAAGGACAAAGGTGATATTTCATTGTTTCAATATCAAACAAAAGCTGAAAATACCCTAGACCGACATTCATCTTCTTGTCGGCTCAAAGAGGGTAAGCAGATAGTTTCAAACCAAACATTTAGATCCATGATTGCGTCGTTAGTTAATGAAAAGATTAAGGCTAATGCGAGCTCTGATTGTGAGCATGGAAAAAACAAAATGTAATATTTACTTTATGCCCCCCAGGGAATGATGGCTGATCATTTCGTTAAAGGTGGCGGTGTTAATAACGAAAGATGCAGAAAAGTCCAAAACTGACTGAACAACGATGATAGAGTAACTACACAATGCCTCCGCGTTTCGCTGTGCGCGACACAATATTTTTTTAAATATAAAAAATATTAATTATATATTTTTTATTATAATATAAATTTAGCTAAAATAATAAATATGTGTAGAATTCATGTTAAGTGCAAGTTTTTTTATAAAATATATGAATTTAAAATCGATATAAATTTATCTGTTTAGTATTTTCAAATGAAATAACCAGCATAAATTTATCATCATCATTAAAAAAGCAAGAAAACTCGGACATCTGAATTATTAAGTTTATTGTATTAAGATTAGTTTATTATATAATTCAATTTAAATCAAACAAAAATAAAATATAAATTGTGAAAATACTTACAATAATCAAATAAAAAAATAAGTTATTAATTTTCTATCAACAAAAAGATAAAAACATAGATTGAAAATTCATCATGACATTATTGCCATTATTATTGCTATAAAAGTTAAAATTATTACTAACATTACAGCCAAAACAATTAAAATAATTAAAATTTCATGAAAACTAAAAAAATAAAAAAGCAAAAGATTTTTATAAAACAATAATAAAAAAAATAATAACTAAAATTATCATTATTATTGCATAAATAATAAAATCATATAATCTAAAGAACAAATAAAGAAACAGAAAACAAAAAAAAAAGAATAAAAGGAAAAATAGAGTAATATTACTTTTAAAATGATCACCGATATAAATTAATATTTCAGAAAAATCTTTAAAAAAAAATCAAAATATTTTTATAAAAAAATAATCACTACAATTATCATTATTATTGCGCAAATAATAAAATTATAAAAATCATCTAATCCGAAGAACAAATAAAAACAAAATAAAACATCTAGCCATGGCACCCGCGCCTCGTCGCGGGCGGAATCGTATTTTTTTCAACATAAAAAAATATTTATTATGTATGATTTTTTTTATCATAACATAAATTTAGACAAAATAATAAATCTGTATATAATTTTTATGAAGTGCAAGTTTTGTATAAAATATATAAATTTTAAATAAATATAAATTTATTTGTTTAGTAGGTTTCAATGAAATAACCAGTATAAAATAAGTTGTATTTTTCTATCAACAATAAGTTGCATTGTGGATTACAATAGTCTTTTTTTTTTCGTCATATGAAAAGTGGAATAACATTTTCGTCTTATTTGAGGATATTATGATTATGTTATTATTTAAAACACACTTTTACATAATAAAATGAATATATAAAAAACTAATATACATTTTTATAAGTTCTACGCCGCACGCGCCATCCAAAATGTGCATAAGCTCTGAAATTGGCGTCGTGCCCGAAGACGCGCCCATACCACCGCTACAGAAAATATAATTGATAAATTACCAATACACCCTGTTGACATATAATTGTTGACATATAATGTCATACTTGTATGCTTTATATATTTTGATGATAACAATAAAAAGAAAATGAACTAATAATATGCTTGGATGAGATTAAGTTATAAACAGGTATTATACAAAGAATACATCAACAAAACATAATGGAGTACATGAAGAAATCACTCTAGGAAGTCCAAGATGCAAGCAAGTGAAGACTTAGAATAAGTGTTCATTTTAGTGCTTTATATAAATCTCAATTTCTAACTTGATAGCACAAATTAAAATGAACTCACACACTTCACATTGTATACATTAAAAGGGTTTGATGATTATAGGTTTAAGTCATAATCAATCGGTTCAAGAAATTCAGAAAAGATAATTTGTCAAAATAGAGTTTCTGCATGAACCGGTCGACCGCTTGGGTTACCAAGTGCACCGGTTGACCGCTTGAAGACAAATTGCCTTTTGAGCTGAACCGGTCGACCGCTTGGGTTATTCGTTGTGAACCGGTCGACCGCTTGGAAGACAAATTGCCTTTTGAACTGAACCGGTCGACCACTTGATTTATCCATTGTGAACTGGTCGACCGCTTGATATGACAGTTGCACTAAAACGGCTAGAAATTGCTAGTTTCTCTTTGAAACTTATAAATAGGCCTCTTAATTGCAAAATTAAAGACACAACTTTTATATCTGATAGTGAGGCAATTAGTAGTGCATAAACACCTTCATATCATCAATCCTCATTAATACTCAAATTTGTGTTTAAATCTTCATATCCTAACACAAAGAGTATTAAATCTCATTCTCACTACACTTAAACACCTTCAAATATTCTAAGTGCTATTAAGTGAGATAAAGAGATCATAGATCTTGATTTGTAATATCCACACTATTGAGAGTGTATTGTTTGTATTACAAAAACAATCCTTGTAAAACTCTTGAGAGTTGAGTATAAAACTCTTGATATTGGTGAGGGAACATCACCAAGGAAAAATCTTGAAGAGGGTACATCTTCAAGTGGGAAAAAAGAAAATCTTGAAGAGGGCATATCTTCAAGTGGTGTAAAAGTCTTGGTGTGGATTCATCAAGCGGGAATTGTAATCTTGTTACTTAGACTAGTAAGAGAATACAATACTCAAGTACAAGTTGGTACTTGAGCTGTGGATGTAGGCTTGCCGAACCACGTTAAAAACCGAGTTAACAATCTCTCTCTCTTATCTCTTTACTTTAAAGAAATTAATTTTAAAATTGCATTATTTATTTTATTTACACCTAATCCCCCCCCCCCTTAATCCTTGAATTACACACCCCTATAACCAACTCTTGGATTTTGTCTTATAGGGGGCATTACGTACTTATAGCAAAATATATAAGTGTGAAAAAAATATAAGCTTGAAAGCATTGTAGCAATCCATATTGTTTTTTTTTTAAATTTGGCCCAAGAATTAGTCGTGGTGTGCTTAAGTTGGTCGAAGATCCCAATTATAAAACAAATATATAAGTGAATAAAACAAAAGTATATAAAAAATGTACCGGCAGGAAAGCATTTTAGAAAAAAAATGTGGGTTCGGGGATTGTCGTGGTATGCATAAGTTGGCCTGGACACCATGGTCATCAAATTTTTTTGGATATGGAGATTAACCGTGGTGCATTTAGGTGAGCTCAGACACTCAGATTATTAAAAAACAAAAAATCAAAAAAAATATATAAGTAGAAAACAAAAAAAATATAATAAGGAAAAAATACAAAAAAAAGAAGCAAAAAACGGAGAAAAAAAGAATAATTATGAAAAAAAGAAAAAACGAAAAAAAAAAAAGCAATCAAAAAAGCAAAAAAAAAAGATAACTGTTACATTCCACACGATTTAGGGGGAAAAAAGAAAAAAAAAGAAAAACAAATAGAAAAAACAAAATCAGAAAAGCAAAAAGAAAAAAAAGGAGAACTGTTGCAATCCACAATGCACTGTGTCTGAGTGCAGAGTGGATTGGCAATGCATTTTATATGTATAGTAATGTTTTGAGGGTGGACATATAATTGTTGGTCGTTGGGTGATTGATATAGCAATAATGACACCTGAAAAAAAAGCAAATATTTAAAAGAAAAGATGTGAAAATATTTTTGCAAAAACAAAATGGGCACAAGGTTCTTATTAAAAAAAATTAAATTCTTTATCTTTAATAATGCAATTGATAAAGCTTAGATCCTTTAAAATTTTAAAATTCATTTTTTGTATGAGAAATCATTTTTATTTTAGTCTGTTGATAAAAAAAAAGAAAAAGATCATTGGATTTCATCAATAATAATAAAAAAGAAAATTGTTGTTAATGTCATTTTCTATTATCCACTTGTTTAGTATTGTGTTTCAAAAGTGATTTTAAAAATATATTTTTATTTTTTTAATTTAAATTAATTTTGTAATATCATTTTAATGTATTAATATCAAAAATAATTTTTAAAAAATAAATAATTATTTTAATATTTTTCTAAACAAAAAATATTTTAAAAATCAATCTCTCAACCATACTGTAAAATAGATCTTTATCAGATTGGCCCTACCGCCCAATGTCCATATATCAGTTTTTGCATTTGAGTCCTTAGTTGTTGTTGATATTTAAATGCAAACCTTTTTAAACTTAATCCTAGTTTGATGGTGATATTTAAGTGACACTCTCGTGTGTGTGTGTGAGAGAGAGTTGTTTCATTCACACTTCAAACTTGTGACACGTGCGTGCGTGAGAAAGAGAAAGAATTGTTCGTAGTGGGCTCAAATTATCCGAGGATAATGGGCCACTTCTTCTTCTTTTTCAACTGTTACGGGCTACTAGTTAGTTCCGACGATAGATGTCTCTACACGTGGCAAGATTCCTCCCTCTCCATGAGTCCTACATTAACATGCCACTAATACTTTACATGGATTATCCAATACATTCCATGGAAGATCAAAAGCAGGTGAAAGGAATGAATAACAAGTTTGTTCTCAATTTATTTCTCTTCTTCCTCTCAACGGTATTTTTATATACACCATGATAAAGATGCATGGACGGTTTATTTACAGATAAATCTATGAATGAGGTAGACGTGTATGATATACAAGACCGAGCGTACAATTTATATGTGAAAAAATTGGGGCAAAATCTTAGATGTGAAAAGAACTTTCCAGTGATGCGTGGTGATGGTTAGAGAACAAACCGAACATCTGTAAGCCTGTTTGGAAATATGATTGTAATAGTTTTTGAAAGTGCTTATTATTTAGAAATGCATCAAAATAATATTTTTTTTTATTTTTTAAAAATCATTTTTATATCAGCACATCAAAATAATATAAAAACACTATTTAAAAAAAAATTAAAAAAAAAATTCAAATTATTTCATAAACACTTTCCAATCATAATACCAAACAACACCTTCATCTTATACAGATAGCAATCAAATCTGCAGTTCGTAATCCAACCAACAGCCCATCAAATTCTGTATCCCGCAGCTTAATTCCTTGAAATCTAATCATCGCTAATATAAGTCTCAGTGTTCAAAGTTCGCTAATTCCATGAAAAATGGGTTTTCAGCTTCTGTAAGAATTTTAATGTCTCGGTGTACGAAGGATCAGTGTGGGACACTGGCTCGCATGAATTTATGTGATCTGTCGACTCTAGAACCTGTTTCGGTATTTTCGATAGAGTCAAATCGTAAAATTCTACAGGAGTCTAACACGTATAGGCAATTAACAAGCATGCTTTGGCCTCTGAGAACGGCTCGAGCTCAGAAACTTCGGAGGATAAAAAAAGCATTTGAGCCTCCAAGTATGGTAGTCATAAAATATGCAATGGTTTGGTAAAACCAACCCCAGCCCTTCCAGAAGTCATAGAATCCCAGTAAACTCATCCACCATCTTAAAAGGTATAAAATAGATGTAAGAACATTTCCAAATCCAGGGTAGGCTGATTCGATTGGCACAATTTCCACCCTCCACATCCTTCAACAATTGAAGCTGGCGCATGCAATCATTAAGTTCAACAAGTCTTGGAGAACCACTCCCCAGCTCTCCTATCCATGAACAAGAAAAACAAAATTTTCAGTCAGTCATTGCTCAATAACAAATTTATGTATAATATATAATCAATTTCAATTGAAGGACAAAATTGAAACAAATTAAAGCTTATATCATAACAATAAGGATCATACCAAACAATCAAAAGATCATGGACTATAATGAAAACACCATAAACAAAGAGGACTTTGGTGTAATTTAGCTTGCCGTAGAGAGAAAAGGGGAAAAAAGATTGATCGACCACCTTCATGTCTCAACCACTATGGAATGCCATGCGCACCACCATGAGAAATAGAACATGGCGGAGCATCCAGGAAGACGCTGGATGAACATTTTTCATCACTGAACGACGCCGCATGTGTCACCTGAAGGGAGCGTGAGGCCGAAAACTGTCGGTGCATCAGTCAAACACTCCAACAATATCAGTAGGAGAAAATAAAAATAAAGTTCAATTACCTTAACACTCCTATAACCAACTTTTGTATTTTGTCTTTCATGAGGGCATATCCATATTTATACATTTTCAAAAAATATGAAATTCTAGTAACACCCTCGCCGACAACTCTTGGTTTTTATCATCTGAAGGGTGCGTGAGGCTGAAAACCATGGGCAGGCCTAAAATACCCTCGAGTTGAGGGTATTATGGTTATTTTACTGTGCAAATAAATATACAAAATCAAAAATACCCTCGAGTCCACGGCTAAAATTGAGGTGCATTGAGGGATAAAATAGTAATTTTACTATTACAATCCACAATAATCCTCGCTACCATATTTTCGCTACAGTATTTTCACGATCTCATTTGGCACGGTCAAGTGAGGACTCATGGTTTTTTTTAGCATTTACAATTTACGCACATGTATACTTGGATTTCATTCGTTCTTGCACACTTAACTGCATGTGGATATTCGTGAATCTTATTAAATCGCAGAATTATGATATTCAAGTGAAAATGGCTAAGCTATCCAGTCTACTCATTTTGTTTTGCAGACCAATTCAGGAAAGATGATCTTAAGCAAACCAAGTGGCTCTTGCTTCATTTCAAGACCAATTCAGGCAAGCTCTTAGATCATCTTTACATCATTTTCCCAAGTAACTACACCCCTTATAGATCCAAGCTCTTTAATTAGGTCTGTGCTTCCATCAAATTGAAGATTACACCGACCGTTCTGAGTTTTTAAGGCTCATACTTCATTGTTTCCGGTGCTTTAACACGGCAAGTTAACAGAGCAACTGATTTACGTGAATTTCCAAACTAAATGCGTCAGTGCTTTTAGCTAATGAGCTCACAGCTAGCAGCCAGAGTTCTAGTCAAGAGAGATTGCCTGGAGATTCTGTATACGGGAACTAGAAAAAACTAATTGATTTACAGAGCACCATAATTGAAAAACTGCATGTGATCATATACCGGGTTAGATATTTATAAATGGGGCCAATTGTTAATTGGTCTTCGGGTGATATACCATATTTATATGATTGACACAAGTTAATTTCCTAAAACATCCTTTCCAGAAAACTTGGACCAGGAGTAAATTTGGTTAACACCCTCACGCAAAGTTGTCAATACCGTTCCGGTCGTCGTTCCGGTTTTTCGATTGGAACGGAACGTTCCGGTTTTGGACCGTTCCGGCGTTCCGTTTCGGTGTCGTACTATATATATATATATATATATATATATGAAAAAAAATATTAATTTAACAAGTATAATTAAAATTCAAGATAAATTAACTTTAAATTATACAATACAAACACAAAGTCAAACAAACATAAATAAATATATATTTTTTTATAAAATAAAAATTGACGAAACAATTTTATTTTTTTATAATTTATTTTTTTTATTGTTTTGATTTTGATTTATTTTTTTATAATATATATTTTTTAAAAATTTAATATATATATATATATATATATATATATATATATATAGCCGAAGGTTGTCCAGCCGGACAACCAAAGCTAAACAATAAATGAAGGTTGTCCAGCTGGACAACCAAACCAAATGCTCAAATAGAGTATCCCACATCGCTGAAATCAATAAGAGTAGTTTCTGGCTGTGCCTTTAAAGCTTATCCCATATCGAACAATAACTTGTCAAGACAAGTAATTTCCTCTATAAAACTCAATCAACTTCCCTTTCAAAGGGGCAACATTGCACACTTAAAATGATGTCAGTGACATTTGTGTACAAGTTTAAAAGTTAAATGATTTTTTTATGTAGCCGAAACGGATCATCCGAAACGGAACATGGTCATTCCGGCCGGAATTTGACCGGAATTTCCGAAATGGACCGGAATTTTAACCGAGATGAAAATGACCCCGTTTTGTCTCGGTTTTTTGATTGGAACGGAATATTCCGGTCATTCCGGCCGGAACGAAACGGAATTAATAACTATGCCCTCACGTCAAAGGTGTCGTGCTGCCGATTAACTCGAGTTGATCTACTCATGTCCTAATGATAAACAATCCAAATCAAAATGCTGATGCGAGGGATGATGCAAGAGACTTTTGGTCGATATCATCACGGGAGATCGACCAGAGTAAATAACCTAACTATAATAGAAATTCATTACATAGATCGGATATACATTGCTTTATTCTTATATATATTTATGAAGATAATACACACGTGCATGCATATAATTATTTATTTACTTATTTATTTATTTATTTATTTTGTATTACACAAACCCACCAAAACATTACCATCAATTCAACTTCATATTTTTCTTAGAGTTGTCAATGGAATTAATTAAGAAAACCCATATCCAACAGCTAAAATGAAAGAAACTATATCACTATAAATTCAATCGCTCCATTTGTTTATTCAGTCCGGATGACGCCGATGACTGAATAAACAGATAAAAAATTCCGGCTAACAAAAAGGCGGCCCTAGTTGAATGAAACAACAGGACCAGTTTGGCCTCCCTGTTCGTCATCTATGCAATGGCTGCTTAGCCGATATCTATCAATCTAACAAACCCATCCACGCATGGATTAAAATAAAAGACATTAATTTGATTAAAAACTGTACGTGTATTGGATTATCAATCTTAACTTTTATTACATCGTCACCACTTTTAGCTTTTAATGTTCTTTAAAGAAGCCGTCACTTTCCAGGCTTCGCTTGATTTGTTTGCGTCCATGGATCATCTTCTAAATTGAAGTCCATATACATCGTGGTTGAAAGGTGCTTTCAGACTCACTGATAAAATAATTTCAAGCAAATTGTTTTATATATTAACGTGATCATCTCTGGCACGCTGAACTTCCTTCACCAATCATATCGAACGATAAATATTTTTCAATCTTTAACATGCATACGCAGTCCGTTCATCTTGAACATGGATAAATTATCTGGACAACATCATTTGAAAGTTCAGCACACAGAAGATAAATACAATATTGGAGTAAAAGAACTCTAATGATCAACTAACCTTAATTATCCTGAAAGAAACTTACTGGTTTAATTAGCTTTGGTGACAGGGTTAAACTGGCCAAACATCTGCATCTCCTGATTTTATTTTTAGGCTTTCTTATATTTTTAAGTATATCTCATCTCTGGGTTTCTATCTATCTATCTATTTATCTATCTATAGCTAATTTAATGTTGAAAATGCTATTTAGTCACCCCAAATTCCTTGAGTACCCTACATGAGAGTTCATCACAATCCAATTTTTTTTACAAGGCATTTTGTGCCCTAAAGTATACTCTGAAAAATTATGACACAACACCATCTAAAACATAATTGTTAAGAAAAAAATATTCTTACACAACAAGAAAAATATAATATAAACTTGAATCGTAAAATTATAAATAAATTTCTTTAACTAATTATATAAATAATTTCAGCAAAGTAGTAAATAATATTATAACACAATTAAAATAAAAGTAAAATAAACAATGCAAAAAATTAAAAATCTCAAAACACAAAGGTCATATAAAAATTCATATATAGTTTAACTTGAAAAACCATCAACAGTATAATTACAATCATAAAATTTTATTAAGTAACAATCAACAGCTTTAAAACAAATAAAATTAATATTATTGTTTTCATTTTCCTATTCATCAAAGTCATTCCTAATATAAATAAAAAATTATTGTCAAAGAAATGTAAATAAAGAGTAAAGATCAATGGGAAACAAGGAGGGTGACATTTGAAATTCCTAAGCCTTACATTCAATAAAACTAGCTTCCTCAGAACCTTAATCAATAATACTTGAGCAATCCAATTTCATGGGTATGCACAATTAGCCATAATCACATGTGTTAGAGAATAATATAAATTATATTATGGGGCCTTACTTACAAGCTTAAGCTTTTAGGTGAGATGGTTCCTTAACATGGTTCGAATCTCACCACCCCCATTTTATTTGATAAAAACTAAGCACGAGGTGATGTGGGCCTGTGCAAGTTTCAAGCCCAAAAAACTTTCACTTAAAGGGGTGTGTTAGAGAATAATATAAATCATATTATGCGATCTCACTTACAACCTTAAATTTTTAGGTGAGATAATTCATTAACAACATGTATTATCATATAAAACTGGTGTCAAGTGTACAACAGCTGCTAACAATGGATATGTTAAAATACTATGATATGTTCCTCAATCCTTGGACCTTGTTTCGATGCAAAAATGTCTTCTAAATCTTTGGGCAACCGATTCGGTTTGGACCTGAAATCCGAAGTGGTCTTCTGAGATGAGCTAAAACTCCAATTGATAATCCAAAATCCACTACAGTGATTATTATATTTTAAAAATATTTTTTTAAAAAAATATTTTTTAAAAAATAATTTAAATTAAAAAAAATTAGAGTTTTAGATTATTTTTATATATTGATATTAAAAATATTTTTTTAAATAAATAAATTATTTTAATGTATTTTTGAACGTAAAACACTTTAAAAAACAACCGTAACTACATAATCATACAACTTTGGTGGAGGTTGAAGGGTCATTCTGTGATCCACTACTTTCTTTGGTGAAGCAGGCCCTTGCTGATTCTCTTAGTTGTTTCTGCCATGGTTTATCTGGCGTGCTAGAGCTCTTGCTTCTTGCGTGCTAGAACTCTTGCTTCTTGAGATTTTGTAAGAGAAAATCCAATTGATGCCGTTTTGAGACCTGTTAAGAAATACTACCTTCATTTTTTGGTTTAATTTGAGTTAATTGGAGGAGTATTTATAGTTTCATTAAACTTGTAAAATTGATAGTAAACTCATTTTTCACAATTTTGACTGAATTTATTTAATTTACACAAATCAAGTTTGATTATGCTAGACTCATTAATCAATCTATGATTTTAACAAACTTAATCCCGAACAGTGACGTAATTCTAATCATTTGAGCCGATTGTGTCTAATTTCCGCATAGCATCGTAGCCCTAGTCGACTTTCCCATATTATTGCTTTCTCCACTATTTGAGACGCCACCTTTGGATCTCCATGTGAACTGCTAACCCTAACATCATTAATTAGGCCAATATGTCCAGTTCTCGCCTGACTGCATCACCTAATTATTCTAACATACAATTCACGTGAAGTTGAAGTCTCTCTTGCAATATATATATATATATATATATATATATATATATATATATATATATATATAGGGCATGATGCCACTCGGTTGAAATGTCATAATTTTCAACTTTTCCCTCGATTTGATAAACATCCTCACGAAACAAATCCACGTTAGCAAAAGTTGAGTCCAATGGAATAAGATTCGATTATCCAATATTAAGATAGGAATTTGAAGAATAAGAAGACATTAGAGGTCTATAAATACTCGTACCATGAAATCCCAAAACCACAAAACTCAAAACAATTTTATGTGTTTTTTCCTAGGTCTCCAAGGTCTTGCAAGTTGAGGCATCGTCCTAAAATAATCAGCACCCATTCGTTATTCTCAGAGAACTGCTCTTCCTCTCTAAGATCGTATATAATATTTCATGGAAGGAACAGATAAAGAAGTGCTTCTTCAACCTCCAACTTTCGGAAATCTAATAACTGTTCTCAGCATTGACGGGGGTGGAATAAGAGGGCTTATCCCCGGAACCATCATTAATTTCCTAGAATCTGAACTTCAGGTAGGATAGCGAGGTGTTTTTGGGCATGTATACGTTGATGCTCAAAATTAAATAACTGTGCATGCATACCATTTTTTCGTTGTGAATATCAATTTTTTCGATGTCAGAAGTTCATAATTGCACGCACATTTCAATACATTAGAGCTTGATTGGAGCTTCGTTGAGTTCAAAATTTGAGCTCAATTCAGGTTGGGTTTTAAGTTCTGGTATTAACCTGCTAAACTAAATTGTTTGGTGACTTTGTTGATCAGGCTAAACTAAATCAAGACCTGACCTGATCAATACTAAGAAATCTAAATACATATAAAATTGAAAAAAAAGGGCTTTCAACAAAAATAATAGATCCAAGTTGACTTGGTAAATTGCTGGTTGTCTTAGTGATCAACTGGTTGACTCAATAACCTAAATCAATTCGTAGTAAATATTCACTCTCATCTAATATTGTTTTCATATAAATGTTATATTTTTTTACATAGAGGTCATATAAAACTCAAATTTTACATGAAATTAATTAAATATTGTTGGAAATACACTTTATACTATCACCTAAAAATGTTACTTCAGGATTGTTGGGCACTATATTTATAATGTGAATCAAAAGTTTACGCTGTTAGATAATGTTTTAAGAATAATTCTATAATATGAAGTGTTTGCATGAGATTATAAAAATGATTTTATAATATTCCTGTGTTTAATTTTTATAATGTAAATTTATACATGCGTACTTATTAAGGTTATGATGTCATATGAAAAACCATCGCAGCCTAAATTTGTTAATCAAAAAGATTTATATTACTCATATAGGTACACATGAGCACACAAAACACCCAATACTGTTACATTAATGCGTTCCGGAAGTAATGAGTCAATGGCTTTCGTTTAGTTTTTGTTCTTATGATCATATACAGGAACTAAATCTAGATCCTTCTGCATGCCCTTGGTTTAGAAATTGGACGGCGAGGATGCAAGAATAGCGGACTATTTTGACGTGATTGCGGGGACAAGCACCGGTGGTCTAGTTACCGCCATGCTAACCTGTCCCGATGAAAACAATCGTCCAATGTTTGCTGCTAAAGATATCAAGGATTTCTACCTGAATCAGTGCCCCAAAATCTTCCCGCAACCCAGGTAAGAACTCGTTATTCCATGCTCCAGATATGTTTAATTCGGAGACATAATTTATATATGGGTGGTTACTGAAACAACACCTCCACTTCCTATCTTCTTCTGTCTCCCTAGCTCTCTTATAAATATCTTCTGAGCTGTGACGTGATTTTTCCTTTTCGTTTTCTCTTTGTTTTGCTATGAAAGCATTGGCAGGTGTTCGTGTTTTTCTCAAGTAAAAAAGGTGATGAAAGCTCTGTCAGGACCAAAATATGACGGGAAATACCTCCATGGGCTCGTTAAGGAACAACTAGGGAATCGAAGATTGCACCACACATTGACTAGGATCGTGATCCCGACATTTGATATCAAAACATTCCAGCCAACCATCTTTTCGAGCTTCGAGGTAAATTTTGCAAGCCTTCTCCTAAAATGGGGTAATTTTCCCGCAGTTCAATAGATAGGAGGTAAAGCCGGCAGGTCTAGCTAGTAGTATCGTTGACTTTCTCACTGCCACTTGCATTCATGACCAGGCTAAGATAAACCATTCCTTGGATGCATTACTCTCTGACATATGCATTGCAACCTCAGCTGCCCCCACTTATCTTCCAGCCCATTATTTTGAAACCAAAGATGAACAGACAGGAAAAGTGAGGGAATTCAACCTTATAGATGGCGGGGTTGCTGCAAACAATCCGGTATTTGTTGAATTTACTTAGTTATTTTCAAGTAACTTAATTATCTGTCTAATTTTATTATTTTTTAATCTTTTCTCCCCACTGGGATATAATTAGCTGAAACATAATGATGTGATTCAAAAAGCAGGCTTTGATTGCTATTAGCGAAGTTACAAAAGAAATCGTCAAGGGGAGCCCAGACTTCTTTCCTATAAAACCAATGGACTATGGGCGGTTTTTATTAATATCCCTAGGAACCGGGTCGCCTCAAGCTCAAGAAAAATATAAAGCAGCCGAAGTAGCAAAATGGGGTGTGTTGGGTTGGTTAACCAGCGGTGGTTCCGCCCCGGTGATCGATGCGTTTAGCCACGCAAGTGCAGACATGGTTGATCTGCACATCTCAGTGGTGCTTCAAGCCCTCCACTCTGGAAATAATTACCTTCGGATTCAGGTAAGGAGATTATATATGCATGTTCTTAATTTAGCAATACCATCTTGGTTTTAATTCAGATTTAGTTTTTTTTCCCAGTCACTTTCACAACGACGAGCTAAATTATCTAACAACACGCCTTTACAAGTTTTTCATATTTAAAAAGAAAAAGAAAATCTTTTTTTTTGGATTGCTAACATCCATTTTCATAATTACGAACTATACATCGTCTACTTGTAAAGTTTCTGGATTGCTAGCATCCATTTTCAATTATTTATTTCAGTTGAAATCAACAAACAAATATCCTAAACACTTCAATAAACCTATTTTCAATCACAAAATACCTTTAAATCGGTCAAAAACACAAAAAATAACCAGATTATTAAATAATTATAAGCTTTAATTTGTTTTTTTCGATGAAATAAAAGTCCAAAAACACTTCAATGGATGTTCTCTTGTCAATCGAAATCCATTAACACTAGATCAGGGTTTTTTATTGTCAAAATATGGCTAACAAACTACGTTCTCTCTATTACTCTATTTCCCGATGATTTTCTCTTTTCTTTCTTAAAACTAAGGGACTAGAACATAAAAAAATTAAAGTCTACGATCTAATAAAAGGTTTAAAATTAAAGGGATAAAAATACATGCATGAAGACTTTGGGAATGAAATGATTTTTTTTCACTCAGTAAAAAATAAAAAAATCCTTGATTTTTATTTTTTATTTTTATGCTTCTTTAATTGTTTTAATACTACAAATTTAAATCTTGTTCATTGATTTGGCCTCTAATTTAATTCTGAATTTTTATCAAATACCTTGAATTTTTAAGAATATGTATGCATAGAGAAAGAAAACACGACACATAAAATATTATAAACATTATATAGAAGGGTAACCATGAAAAAAAAATGATAAAAGAAAAACAACATTGTTAATTGAATAGTGTTTTCCTCATTAAAATTTAAGTGGGTGAATAGTACGTTACAAAAGTTTAATATCTTTTAGTTCTGTGAAGGTAATATGCATGTGGTATCTATAGGGGTGAGCACTTTAGGTTTGATATTTATTAGTAAAAACAACCAAACTAAAAAACAATAAAAATAAACTGAAATTGAACCGGACCCGGTTTAAACCGACCAGTTTCGGTTCAGTTTTTTAATAGTTTTTTTATTTTAACCAAGTTTTCTCTTCTCCCATTTAACCAAAATAGAAGCAAATCAAAAAATTTGAACTAAACCGGAAAAATAAAAAAAAAATATAGCATTTTTTTATTTGAATCAATTCAGTTCGGTTTTGATTTATCATTTTTTTTCTTAAAAAACCGAATTGGACTAAAAGTTTTAAAAAAATCAAATTGGTTTAATCTGATTTTTTTTCTAGGTTATTATTTTTCAGTTTTTTTCAATTTAATGGTTTTTTCTGGTTTTTTTGCTCACTTCTAGGTATTTGGAGAGAGTGTGCGTGTGTGTATATATATGATTTTAAATCCATTTTCTTATGCACAAATGTAAATAAGTTATGCATGATAATTTATATACCGTATAAAAAGAGTGACGAATAATTTAATTTCCAATAAACACATAAAAATAGAGAAAAGGAAAAGAAAAAAAGGGATAGAAGTTTTAAGGAGTAAAAATGAAAGGAAAAAAGAAATCAAACGGGAAAAAATGAGGCCAAATGAAAAATAAAATAAAATAAGGTTAAAAGCCCGGCAGTCATAACTGATAAATGATGGCCTCTCCTGAGTGTAGCAGGTATGATGCCCAGCAAGGGCACCTGCGGGTGTAAGAAAAACATTTGAACACAGGGGGTGGCAACGACCCTCTCCTGCCTCTGCTATTTAGGGTTCTAATAGCATTCCTTCTCCATATTTGTACGGACGACATTCATAATTTGATTGCATGTTTGAAGGATGACACGCTAAGCAGGGAAGAACACTCTGTCGATATGGCTACAAAAACAAATCTGGAAGACCTTGTGGAAGTTGGTGAAAGACTTCTGAAGAAACCGGTTTCGAGAGTGAATCTGGAGAGTGGCCTCTGTGAGCCGTCGACTGATGAGACTAATGAGGAGGCTCTGGCAAGGTATGAAGCCATTGTTTTACCCGAACTATATATGAACTGATACAAATCTCATCATGCAGTGAATTACAGTCTTGACACCCTTTTGCAGGTTTGCAAAAATACTCTCCCAAGAGAAGCAGCTTCGCCATGCTAGGTCACCCCATGGAAAAAAAAAAGAAAAAAACCCTGCAAATTTTAAAGGATGATTATAATTAGAATATCTGGTGATTCTTTATTAATTAATGTCTGTAATAAGATGCTTAATTATAAGATCTGGATCACGTAAATCACTCCATTTGTAAATTAATTTGTCTGAATAACAGCTCTGATACACCATCCAAGACAACGATTAGATAAGTGGTCGCTCTTTTAAAACTCGTGAAGATTTGTTTATGCGATGAAGCATTTTCTCGAAACATAATATTTTTGAATAATGTTACAAGTCAGCTGTCAAATGAATTTGATTCGCTTGATGCCTGTATCAATGGAAAGATTGGAGAGGACGCTAAGAGATTTGGGTGGTTTCCGATGGAAAGATTTTGTGACGAACTCAGAGTAACATTATTAATTTCAATATTTAATATAAATTTAAATAAAAAATAATATCTATTTATTTTTTAAAATATATAAGTTTGACAAATATTTTATTTTATCTTGTTCATCGCAATAAAATATAATACAGAGACAATCAACTTGTCTTGTATATCATTATCAAACAAAATTATATCTTTGCTTTCTTTTGTTTTTCTCTCCCCCCATTTATGCTTTTTTGTCATAAAATAATAATAAATAATTTGAAAAAAGAAACAGTGTAAATTCAAGTACAAAGTAACTCCAATATATCCATTATCATCGAAAAGTCGCTATTGCCGAAAAAATAAAGTAACCCGACTATAAATCTAAGTTATTTCTACACATTTCATTTTGAAGAACAAGGGCCACTGCCAAAAAAAATAACCAGTCAAAGCTCTAAGTCAGCATAACAAGCTTCTTTACTTAAAAAGTCAACTATCATTACAGATCGAAAGAACCTAGACATTTTGGTAATATAAATGAGTGTTGATAATTTTATTTCGTTTTGATTGAAATATTTCATACTATTTATATAAACGGGATAAAATGATGCAGTTTTTATCTCGTTTAAAATTTGGTCTGTTCTGGAAATTTCGATCAATACTTTTTGGTTTCATTCCGCCAGTTTCATGGACAAATAATATTATTTTTTAAAATAATAAATAATTTTACAATATCAATCATATATTTTAATCTGACTATTAAATTGAGATGAAATTTTACGAGGAGTCTCTTGATATATTTATATATATATATTATGTTAAATTTTTTGAGCAATAAGAGAATATAATGACCTTATGAGATTGATGATTATACATGTTTATAAGTTTGTTCAGAAAAATTATTTTATTGTGTTTTTTTTTTAAATTAAATTGCACACTTCTAAATAATTTTATTTTTAAATTTAAAATAAATTTTTTTAAATTAATATATTTAATTATATATATAATTGCAATGACAAAGGGACAATCCGGAGCACGAACCAGGGACATTTTAGGTATAGAACCACAAAAGTCCAGCAGCTAGAGAATGTTGGGAAGACCGGTCTAGGATCACTCTCCCTGGGCTCGTAGATCGGTCTTCCTGAGCCGAAAACATTTGGTGAGAGAAGAGATCTACATCTTATATTAATCGAGCCCAAATCTTCGAAGTATTCTTGTGAAGGAGGCTCCTCCTAGGTGTGATCGTTTACTTTTCGGGTAAAACAAATTATTTCAAACTACTGGCAAAGCCAGCCAACTCATTTCATCTTGAACTGTCGCACAAACATTTACGTACACAGCCAACCCATCTTTCTCTGTCTCCTTTTAAATAATGCTAACAACTTAGCGCACAAAAAGATTCAGCAATTCAAACACCCTCATCTTTGGCTGTCTCCCGTTCCATTTCCTCTTTATCTATCTATCTATCTATCTATCTATCTATTATCAAGAACCTTGTATATATAATTGTTTAAAGAGGTAGAGAGTTCCCGTCACTGGTTTTTAACTCGGCCTGAAACCTTGGGTAGTGGCGAATTCACGTCACGGTGATCGAGGAACGCTGGGATTTAAAGTGACACTTGACTTTTAAGGCATTGAAGTTATTATCAAGGAATGAACTTTCTGTAAAGGTATTTGTAAATCCGGTGACGCTCCTCTCTCTCTCTCTCTTTTAATGCTACTCATTTAATATGGATAGGAGTCATGTTTTGTTTTTGTTTTGGTTCTGTAATGTTACTTAAATGAAGTTATTGAATTGGGTTCTTTAATGAAGGACTCGCAGATTTAAAGAAGAGTAAAGATGAATACTAGCGCGAGGAGTAGGCTGCAGTCCATGAAAGCTCCAATGAAGCTTGAAAAAGTAAGCACTCAATCGATGCTTAAACTTGGTTTCTTAATCACTTTAACTTCTTATTTTGTTATATGTTTCGAAAAATGGTTTGTGCTGTAGATATGGTTTATCCATCCAAAGTCTGAACCTGGAAGAGGTCGAGTAACTTTTTAAATATGGGGCGATATAGCTTTTGCTAGAAAATATGGCTTCCGTTTTAAGGAGAAGGATCCAGAAGTTGAAAGCTCTAGTGAATTCTTATTAAGAATTCATTTTTGATGAGAGTCTGAATTGCATTTTCTGTCAAACCTGTCTTTAAAAAATCATAAGAATAGCTGGCGAAAACAAAAACAATTCCTTCTAGATGATTTTTTTATGATTTGTTCTAGTGAGCTTTGTTTTAGTTTATTTGCTTCTTCTTCTTCTTCTTCTTCTTGAGAATCTGATTGTTTTGTAATTTGTATTTAAATCTATTTTATTGAAGGAGAAGGCTGAAATGCAGGGGGGCAAACCAAATGTTGCCAAAAACAGACGAATCTCAAGTAGAGAGAGGAAAATAGCATTGCAACAAGATGTATGATCTTGTTATTTCTTTCGATATATTTCAAAACAGATCAATAAATTTTGCATTTTTCCTTTTCCGTTGATGCTGTCCTGTCTTCAATGGATCGTTGCTTACACTAATTATTGTGTTGAAAATCCCTTTTATTCAGGTTGATAATCTGAAGAAGCAACTTAGACACGAAGAGAATATTCACAGAGCTTTGGAGAGGGCTTTCAGCAGACCGCTGGGAGCTCTCCCTCGCCTTCCTCCATATCTCCCTCGTGCGGTTAGTAATTCACCATCTTTTCATTTGCTTTTCATTCAAGTTCCTTCAGCGTTGTCAGTTCAATAGTAGAAAGGTTAGTAAGCATAGCAATTATAATTGAATAATGAACACGGAAGAGCTTGATTGAAAGATGTAAGGAAAGAAACAGAGGTTTAAATGATATATCAATGTTCAATCAATTAACTTGAGAAAAACTAATGATTGTCTGACCATTAAATACAATCAACGGAGTGAGTTTGATACTGGATTCTAGTTTCTGTAGACACTGGAGCTTGTTGCAGAAGTGGCTGTTTTGGAAGAGGAGGTGGTTCAGCTTGAAGAACAGATTGTCTATTTTAGGCAAGACATGTACCAAGAAGCGGTCTACATTTCAAGCTCCAAACGGAACATGGGAAGTGTTTCCGATTTATATAACTTCAACCCAGATAAGAATTCCAAGCCAGATCAGTTGAAGTCCTTGGCTCAAAATTTGGACAAATCAGCCACTTCCATGATAAGGCATTTGCCATCCCTTTCCAGTAAGCTAAATGTTTGATGCCATCAGCATATTGCTCATGGAGGCGTTTGATATCCCCCATGCCTTAATTCACCTTCATTCTTCTTTAGCAGATGGAACGGGGAAAGAGAATGCATTCTCTACTGCTAACTCTTTTATGAATAACAAAGGATCCTCCACCCATAAAACTCAGACAAGCAAACCTATGTTCAAAAGACCTGCTGTCAACAATGGATCAGCAGAGAAGAAATTAGATTTTCCCAAGTTACAGGTCTGTATTATGTAATAGCACCATCAATTTTCATTAAGATGTTTCAACTAAATGAACCCAGTTACATATGTCCAGCTAGAACGCAGATTAACAGACCAAGAAAATGTGGAAGCAAGAACTGTTGTTACTCCAGGTGAAAGGCTATCAGGAGACGACGGCCCGAACAAGGTGTCAGTGGACATCTTGAAATTCTTGTCAAGCATTTTCTTACGAATGAGCTCAATGAAAAACAAGGGTGCTGTAGACAATTTACCTTTCTCGTCAACATTAGTCTCTCAAGAAAATGGGGAAGAAATTGAATTCCGGGATCCTTATGGTATATGCTCAGAATTTGGAAACAGAGATATTGGATCACATAGGCGTTTGTTTTCAATAGAACCTGGGGCGATTAATCCCAGGTTACATTGTCAAGATTGTCAACAAAATATGGCATATTAGCGTGATGATTTAGAGAAATGAAAATTCATTTACACACTCTATGCATACCTCCGTTTTCAGACCATGCCATCGTAGATTTCTTCATTGTTCTCGCAAGTCTTGCCGCTGTACCTCGTTTGTGCTTTTCAGCAAAGATTTTCTGTCTTTCTGCTTCATTATTCCAACACTATATACCAAATGGACGAAAAAGAAATAAGATTGCCAACACATTAGAAAATCAATACTGGAGAAACTTCTTGTCTTATCATATGGCCACCTACTTGTCTGAAAGCTCTCAATTTGTAGAGATTCCGGCCTTTCACAAGCAAAGGAGAAAGTGGAGGCAACTCCTTTGCTCCAGAGCACTTCAACCTTGCAAGCAATCATCAATAAAAAAGATTAATCACCAGAAACAAAACTAGACATCGCAATGAATACCAGTAAATAAAGAGTAGAAGGCAACTATCATAAAGAGTAGAAGGCAATTATCATGTGCCCATAAGGGTAGATCAATATATGACAATTACAGCAACTATGGATCCTTAGGGTACCCAGATCAACTTAAGATTTTCACTAGAAACCTTAGACTTACCTTTAATGTAAGTATGCTGTTTTTGGCAGAACCATAACTTTCGTTCACAACCCTGCCTGTGTAAATCTGAATTTGACCATCATTTTCCATTCCATTGGATTTAATTCATGTCCTAAACCTATCATTTCTGTAACTGTGTCAAAGTATTAGCGTAAAGAACCTTTACCGTGTCATATTGCCTTAGGCATTTCTGGAACATGGAATTCCCGAGAGCATTGCTGAGATGGTTATTGAACTAATGAGAAAGGTATGGGCTATTCCTAAACTTTTCATTAAGATATACTATATTTTTCCATGCTTTAACTTATGGCAGGTGAATGGTGATACTGCACAAGTTCATAATTTTCTGCTTCTATTTTATTTTTATTATTTAGGCAACAATAACTATTGGAGGACACCTGCTAAATGCAATATTTATAGAACATTCTTCCTTATTACTCAAAATATGTAAGCGGTGCCCATCACAACTTCCATGAAAGCTTTTATAGAAAATTAAATACTTCCTCAGCATGCCATTTACTCCCGAGTTTTGATCAGACAATTTCAAAAGGTGAAAAAATGATGAAATGGCAGTGAGGAACAAATTTGGACTGGAGTTATCTGAACCATTGGTATCGTTTGCCCTTTGCTGCGGAAGCTGGTCCTCCCCTGCTGTAAGCTAACGCGCAATGGCGCCGATACGATTTGAACATTTGATAAAATCATTCACCTTCATTTCTATAGTGATGATGATCACATGGTGTTCGTTAACAACAGTCCAAAGTGCAATGCAGCTTCATATTACTATGAATCACCGATAATATATTGCCTACAGAAGTGAACAAGTTCTAGAACATTTCTCCTGGTGTTTACACATTTGTGCTTATTCCCAAACTATTTAGTAGTAGTGGAATCTCTTTAAATCTCTAGAAGTTTGGTTGGTTTCTTGGCTTTCATTTCGATAGGTTTTCAAACAGTGCCAAGTCCAAACTCCAACGGCATGGTAAGTTTCATCAAACAACTGATATGTAGATTTTTGAAATGAAGGTGAGAGTATACACCGCAGCTCAGGTTGAGAATGAACTGGGGGTGGCAAAGGAGAGTATTTACAGGCTGCAATTGGAATTACAACAAAGAAGTTTGCAATTCCTAAGTTATTAGATTGGTATTTACTTGACTTTGCCAAGGACTTGGAGTCATTACTTGACTGGATCTGCCTTCAGTTACTGAACTAGGGAAAAAGAGAGGTAAAAAGGAGCGTCATTCACAGTTTGTCCGAGTTATGCCATATGAGCTCAGTTATAGGTACCTTTTGTTCATAAATTAAAATTTTGACTCGTTTCAATTTCTGCTTATATGATTATGGGGAGTTGGGAGACTCAGTTTTGTACACGGAGCTATAGGATATAATATCAGAATCTATTGTATAATAATCTGGTTTCGTTGCAAGTATCTGTGAGAAAATTCCTTCAAGATATTCTGCCGAGAGAGGGTACCTGTGGAAGGGTTGTACGTCATAAAACAAACACCTTTCTTGCATTATCGGCATCTCGCTTCAGTGAAGTTTTAGATGATTGACAGGATGAGTTGCAGGATCTGACCCTCACTTGCATGGCATTGAATCTGATTACTTTTAGTGTAATTTATTGCCAGATTCACTGAGAGTGAGAACAAATGCGAGCGTCCAAGCAATGACAGATGCACTGTAAGTGAGAACAGTTCGCCAAAGAATATTTATTAGGTGAAAAGGTATGGATCCTGAACCATCCCGTAATGCGCGTCGTCCAAATCAAAGCATTCCAAATTCCCTCAGGCGTAAGCCCTCTTACATATCAAAATCAAAATGATCTAAAATATTAAAATAAAATAAAAATCATTCTTATTCAAAAATATTTTTGAAAACATGCTTTGGCCATTTCCACGCTCCTCGAGTTGTGTCAGCTTTCATCATCACTTATAGCTTGTTTAGCTTGTTTGTGTTTGTGATTGTGATCACGGTAGCTTTTCAAAGTGTTTTTCATGCCGAAATATATCAAAATGATATTTTTTATTTTTAAAAAATCATTTTTAATATCAGTACATCAAAATAATCTAAAAACGCCAAAACATATTCATTTAAAATGCAAAAACAAAAATCAAATTTCGGCGAAATACCGGTGGGATCGCAATGCCATACAGGGTTTTAGCAGGCCAATCATGTTCCGTTCAAGAATAGAAATGCTTGATCACCATGATCTTCGTTATGGTTTTTGAATCGTAAACATTAGTTTGATTTAACTATCTTTACCAACTCAGCAATGTATACACTCACGTACTTGGGGTTTATTTAACTATCTTGAACCAATTTCTAAGAATTCATTGTAAAATAGATTCATAAAATAATTACCGAAGACCATAATTGTTTTTTACCTATTTTGGAATTACTCGGGTTTGAATCAGATATTTGTATAATCTAGTCAAGTCCGAGTCCTTGCTGGTTTGGGATTTTTGTTTTCCTACAATACTAAATGTGACTACATGTCATTTAAGATCCAATTATAATTATCTAACTAGTGGGTTGGGGAGTAGAGCAGCAGGGAACGAAAAGCCTTATCCTCAATCCAGCTCATTTGAAAATTAGGATGATAGTTTTAGATATTTGCTAGCCAGACCATATTGTCGTCTACATACAGGGGAATTCGCTTTGCAATTGTGAAATCATGTTAGTTTCAATAACATGATTTGTATCTCCACAATGGGAGCAAAGCACTGATTGTTGGCTGAACTTAGAGCTGGGCAGTGAGTGATTAATCCTGGGGTTGCTGATGGTGCTGACCAATGTTGGACCATTTATTATTCCTTTGAAGTTGTTGGTTAGATCGCACTGCCATAGCTGCACTTTCATTTATAACCCTTTCAGAACCCAACTCTCTTTGTATTTCTTCTTGTGAAACTAATGCATATGCTCTGCGGAGATTTGGCAAAGGATTCATGAGTAAGATTCGCACTGTAAGACTCATTTAAACCCATGAGGAATTGCTAGAGGCCATTACATTCCTCTCTCTCATGATGCTTCTTCATGGTGCCACATGAACACATAGGTAAGTCATTGTAGGAAGATAATTCGTCCCACAACCCCTTCATTTTGGAAAAATAGTTGGCCATAGACGTGCCCTTGAGTAAGGGAAGTGATCTCTTGGTTTAGTTGGAATATCCTTGGTGCATTGCTTTGAGAAAAATGTTCCTTCAAATCCTCCCAAATCTCGTGTGTTGTTGTTGAGTAGATGACGCTGTCAGCAATTTCAAGTTGAACAGAATTAAGGATCCATGAGAGCACCATATCATTACATTGTAACGAGTGAGAATACTGGTCTAGATTGCTTTCTGCATATGGTACTTCGATAGTCCCTTCAATGACTCCAAACTTATTTTTTTGCACCAAGGGATAAGCAAATCGATTTGCACCATGTGGTGTAATTATCTCCATTAAGGAGTTTGGGAATGTTGTAACCCAATTTTGGGTCAGGCCCCAAAACTATCGGAAAATAAGAAAAATAATAAATTGGGGATGGTGTCGGTAAAAAAAAAATCAATCAAAAATTTTGAACATTTTTTGAAAAATCGAGTGTACCCTTTTTGTGCCCAGAAATGAAAAACGCGGATCCAAAGCTAAAGTAATTTATTATGAGATAAATCCGCGTATAAATTAAGTCATAAAATATAATTATATTTTTATGGACCGATTTGATACAAACGTTGGTTAATATAATTATATTCGAGGAATTAATTTAGGCGTGAGTTGAAGGTTTTAATTAAGCTTGACGACTTAATTATACTTTAAATTGATCAAATTAATTTTATTAAAGGCTTAGACAATAAGAAATCAAGTGCTTAAATTTAATTCGGCTCAATTGATTATATTTGAATTTTCGTTGATCAATTTGAATTTCTTCAAGCCAATTAAGCGAAATCGGGGACCTAATCGAACAAATTAAGAGTTTCATGGTCGAGTGGGGAACTATATCGCGCAGATAAAAATCAAAGACCAAAGTAAAAAAGGTGCGCAAAATTTAAAGTTAACTTTGAATTTTTCACAAGGATATAATTGCACAAGATCATAAATTAAAGTTGAATTATGGGTGCAATTAGAGGAGTAACAAATGGGGGGACCCAAACTGTATTTTATACCCAAAATATATATATATAAATAATAAATAAATAAATAAATAATATATATACTTATATATACTTATATATATATAAAAATATATATATATATTAACCTTGAGCCACCCGAAAACCCCACTTTTGTTTTTTAGACAAGGCATGCACATTGAGCTACCCATCCTGATTTTTCCTTGAGCCACCCGAAATCCATGTTTCGAAATACAGACCACCCGTTTTATTTTTTAACCCGTCGCCATATAAGAAAAGGGGACAGAAAGAAAAAAGGGGGAATTTTGGATGAAAAACTTTGGTTTCGGTGGAGATTCGGTTTGGAAGTTTTTTCTTCACCTTCATCTTCCCGCTCGGCCTGTAGGCTCTGCTCTCGGACACGAAACCAGGGACCTCTGTTCTCTCTCTCGGTAAATTGCTCTCTCGGTGAAGGAAAAAAAACTCCGGTGACCACACTTCATTTCAAGCATCAAGCATCACCTCTCCCTCCCTCTCGATCACTTGTCTCGGCCTCACAACAACAAAAAAACACAGACTTGAAGTCTCTCTCTCTAGCCTCTGTCTTCTCCGAAAGAACAGCACCCATCGGCGTTCCTTGCTCCCTCTCACCCCTTTTCAGTCCACCAAGAACCACCTCCGAATCTCTCCATACTCCGGTGACCCTAAGCTCCATCGCGGTGAAGAACGATGAACGACAGCCCCATCACAGCAGCGACTCGGCGACTTCCATCGCCTTTTCCGGCGAGCTCAGACCACCATTCTCGATATCGTCACGACCAAAAGAACCACCTCGACGTCCTCTACACCAAGGTATTAGCAGAATTCCCATTCTTTGCACTTAAAAAATCCATGTTTTTTTACTGTTGATCTTCTTCCTCCTGCAAAATTTCGATTACGTCGCCTAGCCGGGTCGGGCTCTAGACCAGGCCGGATCCATGAATATCGGGCCATGGCCCGGACAGTGAATGGTCTGGGCCACGGCCCAGGCCCGCTATGTCTGAGCCACGGCCAGGCCCGCTTGCGTCTGGGCCACGGCCCAGGCCAGCTATACGTCTGGGCCACGACCAGGCAGCTAATAAAGCTGAATTGGCGGCCATTACCACCGAATATAATATATATAGAATAATATAATAATATAAATAAAAAAATAATAAAAAAATATAAAAAAAATATAAAAAAAAAACATAAAAAAGTATTTTTATTTTTATACAAAAACTTAAAAAATGTGTTATTTTTCTTGCATAAGGCCAATACACTAGCATATTTTAAAAATTGTTTTCTTTAAAAAAATATATATATTATCTTGGGTTTTGAAGAAAAATGAGTTTTAGCATGGATTTTGCAAAGAAAAAATCATTTATTGCATTTTTGAGATTTTACAACATATTTGTAAAATCCAAAGGGTATTGGCCAATATTCAAAAAAATATAAAAAAAACTTTTCGGTGATTTATATTATTTTTTTTTCGGAGTTTGGATAAATTCTATCCAAAATATTCGGTATAAATGATATATCTTTAACATGTAAATATTTTAGCAATTATAAGACAAACAAAAACATCAAGCAGCTTGCCTTAGGTAGGGCGTACTAGGGGTGCTAAAACCTTCCCTTTACGTAACTAGATCCCTTACCCTAGAATCTCTGAAAGACCAGTCATAGGTTTCCTAGTAACCATAATACTAGGTGGCGACTCCTTTTGTTATAAAAAAAAAAATAATAATCCCCCGACATAATAATCTCTCCCCGCTCATGGGGACCAGTTGCCACGACGCCGCTCGCCAGCCGTTTTTGGGGTGCGACAGAATGGCGACTCCACTGGGGACTTTCGACTAGGCTTGATAAATTTGTTTGTTTATGATATGCTAATTATTTGTGTGTTTATTTATTCATTTATTCTTATGTTTCCATGAATTATTTATTTGTTTAAAAGCTTTAGCATGCATCTTTTCATCCTGTCATCATAATATGCCTCGTCATGCATCACTTTTATTTATTTTGAGAGCACACACCAACTTTAAGTTACGTGGGGGACTAGCAGCTTACCTATGACTTGAGTCAAGGTTTAAGTTTGTGTAAACCCCAACTCTTTGCTGAGAGCTTAGATGATAGTGATTGGTATACGTACCATCCCATTATCTGCTAAGACCCCATATTGCCTTCACGAAGGTGATCACTGGGACAGCGAGAGACCCTCTTTAGAGCCCAAATAGTAAGCCTACCTCATGTCTCACATAAAAGAACTAGAACCTATCGTTAGGGTGTATGCTCCGTCATATATTTCACATGAGCATATTCATTATACCACATACACTTTACATTCTCTTATGCATGCATGTAACGACTCTACCACGAAACATAGGTCCCCTGTTAAAGTCCACAACACCCGATCGAGAAGAAGAATGGAAAACGACGAGGCGTAACTAGAATCCCAGTATCAAAGGGATCTTGAAGCTATGCGAAATGACGTAGCACGTTTGACTAGTTTGCTAGAGAAGACTTTAAGAGCAAGAGATGGAGAAGGCACATCCGCTCAAACCGATGAAGCACCTCCAGCAGTTCAAAGCCCGGGGGCACCCCTTATTGTGGGAACTAATTCGCCAAAGAGGCAGCCTGAATCCACTCGGCCCATCCCGATTCCTATTACATTAGATTTAACAGACGAGGACCCACAAAATACCGGAGTTCCTGAGCACACTGGATATGACAAATGGTCTGCATTGGAGGAAAGATTAAGAGCGATTGAAGGGAATGACCTATCCGACCCAATCAGGGCGGCTGAGGCATGTTTGGTGCCAAATATCGTGATACCACGAAAGTTCAGGGTCCCGGAGTTTATCAAGTATACTGGAATAGAATGCCCGAAAACCCATCTTCGTTCTTACTATAACAAGATGGCGGAGGTAATACATGATGATAAACTGTTAATCTACTTTTTCGAGAGCGATCGACGAGTTCAATTCTTAGCTGGTACATGAGGCTGGACAACATCAGGATTCGAAAGTGGGCTGATTTGGCAGATGCTTTTTTGAAGCAGTATAAGTTTAACCTCGAGATTGCTCCTGATAGGACAAGCTTGATGACAATGGAGAAAGGAGCCCAAGAGTCTGTAAGGACTTATGCTCAGAGATGGAGGGACCAGGCTGTCAATGTGCAACCTCCATTGATAGAGTCTGAAATGGTGACCCTGTTTGCCAATACGTTCAAGGCTCCGTACTATGAGCACCTGATGGGAAGTTCCGCCCAACACTTTTTTGATGCTGTACGGATTGCTGAAAGGATTGAGCAGGGAATCCGGAGTGGAAGAATTGTGGAACCCATAGAGAAGAGGGGTTTCATCGGGAAGAGAAAAGAAGTGGAGGTGAATAATGTGGAAGAAAGGTACAAGGGGAAAGAGAAGAATTACAAAAGCTACCAAACACCTACCCCACAAACCACCAACATCAACTTTTCCAAACCCACCACTCCAAACCAACCTTTTTACCCAAAATTCCCCACACATAATCAAAATAACTACCAAAGAAGAAACTATCCACAAGATGAAGAACTACCACCTTTGCCCATGACCTTAAAAGAATTGTATGCCCAATTACTAAGTATTGGACATATTGCTCCCTTACCAGTACCACCAGCACGCCCACCTTTCCCTGCCTGGTACAACCAAAATTTGACTTGCGAGTACCATGCTGGTAACGCCGGCCATAGCATCGAGACCTGCGTAGCTTTTAAGAGGAAGGTATTGCAATTGATCAAGATCGGATGGATCACAATTGAGGATCCACCCAACGTAAGTCTGAACCCCTTGCCCAAGCATGCAGCAGGAAGTAGTGGGGTAAATGCAGTGGAAGTGGATACCAAGGAAATGGCTCTAAAAGTGACCATGACCAGATTATACGACATGTTGGTGCAATCTGGACGTTTGAGGGGATCAGCTAATCATGACATTGGTGAAAATGACTTTTGCCCATTCCATGAACAAAAGGGACATCACATAGATGAGTGTACCGATTTCCATCAAAAGGTCGTAAGGATGTTGACTTTGGGGAGCCGAGGATAGAGAATATGGAAAGTAGGGGAGAGGTAGCAGGATTGGAGACTTTGAGAACAACAAAAAGAAATTTGAATGGATTGGGGTAACAAAGTCGAAGGTCTGCAGAACAAAGGTTTGGGTGGGATATAAACCTAAAAGAAGGATTACCAGTGGCTGCCATGGCAAGAAGGGAAAAAGAACAGCGAGGATCAAGGGAAGGAAGCTCGAAGAAGAAGATCTAGTCATTCCGCCAATCAAAGTCTCATTCCCAAAAGCAGCAGATGCTATACAACCTGATCCAGGGCACAAGAGCTTTCTTCAGAAGATGTCATCGATGAGCATAAATATTGGGGAGAAGGAAGAAGTCCAGGGATTTGTCAAGGAGACTCAGTCAGGGAAAATGGATGAAGAGCTACCACAGTTGACCATCTATGCTGTAGAAGAAGCCACTGCCCATGCATGCATTCGGAAGTTAGCTAAAGAAGAGAAGTTCCAGAACTGGGAAACCCAAGAAGCTCCATTGGTTTTCAAAATGTAATGAACAATGTTTTCTATATTTGTTTTTTGTTGGTTTGTTTTAAGGCCTAACAGGCCAATCGGATTTTATCTTGATTTGTCGTGAACTAAATTTTTATCATGCATTTTTTTCATCTCTCTTCTTATTTTTTATTTTTGTGCATTTACACCCATTTTCCGCTTTCAGGAATCCTGAAAGCGGGACTTCCACAACACCACTTGCACTTTGCACCGAGAATGAATGGCCGAATTATAAAGAGCACATAATAGCTGTAGAAGAGGAAGATGGTGATGAAAATAGGATTAAAGAATTCACAAAATTATTAGAGCAACACGAACAAGTTTGGAAACCCGCCAAAGAGGAACTTGAAACCATAAATGTGGGTACTGAAGAAAGCCAAAGAGAACTCAAGGTAGGAACTTTGATCACGCAAAAGGAAAGAGAAGACTTGATTGCACTGCTTCGAGATTATACAGATGTTTTTGCTTGGTCCTATGAGGATATGCCCGGTCTAGATACAAATATTGTAGTCCATAGGTTACCATTGGAGGAGGGATGCAGACCGATTAAGCAAAAGCTAAGAAGAACTCACCTAGAAGTTTTGATCAAAGTAAAGGCGGAGATTGAAAAGCAATGGAATGCTGGCTTCTTAGAGGTGGTCAAATATCCACAATGGGGGTCCAACATAGTAGTGGTACCCAAAAAGGAGGGCAAGATTCGAGTCTGTGTGGACTTTAGGGATTTAAATCGGGCTAGCCCTAAAGATAATTTTCCTTTACCACATATAGACATGTTAGTTGATAATGCAGCTCGTAGCTCCGTGTATTCCTTTATGGATGGTTTCTCAGGTTACAATCAGATAAAAATGGCGCCGGAAGATAAGGAGAAGACGACGTTTGTTACACCATGGGGGACTTTCTGCTATAAAGTCATGCCATTTGGGTTAAAGAATGCTGGTGCCACTTATCAAAGGGCTATGGTGACTTTGTTTCACGACATGATGCACAAGGAGATTGAAGTATACGTGGATGACATGATCGCTAAATCGGGAAAAGGAGAGAATCATGTCCAAATATTGAAGAAATTATTTGACAGGTTAAGAAAATATCAATTGAGGCTTAACCCTGCAAAGTGTTCATTTGGGGTGAAGTCTGGGAAGTTGCTGGGATTTGTGGTAAGTGACAAAGGAATAGAAGTAGATCCGGAAAAAGTAAAGGCTATTCAGGGTATGCCGACTCGAAGACCGAGAAGGAAGTAAGGGGATTTTTGGGAAGGTTAAATTACATTGCTCGATTCATATCTCAATTAACCACAACCTGCGATCCTATTTTCCGTTTGTTGAGAAAGAAGAATCCTGGCATTTGGAACGCAGAATGTGAAGAAGCGTTTGAGAAAATCAAGCAGTACTTGCTTAAACCACCTCTACTGGTTCCCCCTGTACCAAAAAGGCCATTGATTTTATACTTAACAGTGACTGAAACAGCGATGGGATGTGTGTTGGGGCAACAGGATGAATCGGGAAGGAAGGAAAAGGCCATTTACTATCTAAGCAAGAAATTCATGGAGTGTGAGTCCAGATATACTATGATTGAGAAGTTGTGTTGTGCATTAGCATGGGCTGCAAAAAGGTTGCGACAGTATATGTTGTATCATACCACATGGCTAATTTCTAAATTAGACCCGTTGAAGTACATCTGTGAAAAGCCCTACTTATCCAGCCGAATCGCCAGGTGGCAAGTTCTGCTATCTGAATATGATATAGTGTATATGACAAGGAAAGCGGTGAAAGGGAGTGTCATTGCTGATCACCTGGCGGACCATGCTATGGAGGATTATGAGCCGTTAGACTTTGATTTTCCTGATGAGGATGTGTTTTCAGTAGAGGAAGGAAAACCCGGATGGTGGACTATGTACTTTGATGGTGCTGTGAACATATGTGGTAACGGAGCCGGGGCAGTGATAATATCTCCTGACAAGAAACAATACCCAGTGTCAACGAAATTGCAATTCGGGTGCACTAACAACACAGCCGAGTATGAGGCCTGTATTCTTGGTTTAGAGACTGCATTGGAGTTGAACGTAAAGAAGATAGATGTATATGGAGACTCGATGCTAATTATTTGTCAGGTGAAAGGAGAATGGCAAACCAAAGAAGAAAAGCTAATACCCTACCAGGAGTACCTATCTAAGTTGGCTGAAGAGTTTGAGGAAATAGAGTTCACCCATCTAGGAAGGGAAGGAAATCAGCTTATGAGATGCTTTGGCCACTCTAGCTTCTATGGCTAGAATAGACTTTGGGCAAAGTTTACAGCCGATACACATCGACATCAGAAATAACCCGTCTCATTGTTGCTCAGTTGAAGGAGAAATAGATGGAAACCCTTGGTACTACGATATCAAGAACTTCATCCAAAATCAGACTTATCCCATGGGAGCATCCAACATCGAAAAGAAGACCTTGAGAAGGCTGGCAATGGATTTTTACCTTGATGGAGAAGTTTTATATAAGAGGTCATCTGATGGGACTTTGCTGAGATGCCTAGATGGGGTTGAAGCTAACAACACGTTGCGAGAAGTGCACGAAGGGATTTGCTCAACCCATGCTAGTGGACATATGATGGCAAGAAAAATACAAAGAGCTGGTTACTTTTGGATGACATTAGAGAAGGATTGCATTGACTATGTCCGCAAATGTCACAAGTGTCAAATCTATGGGGACAAAATGAATGCCCCTCCGATACCTCTATTTAACTTGTTATCTCCATGGCCTTTTGCGATGTGGGGGATCAATGTGATTGGACCTATCAACCCAAAAGCCAGCAATGGTCACAGGTTCATCCTCGTGGCAATTGACTATTTCACAAAATGGGTAGAGGCCGGGTCATTTGCTCATGTAACACAAAAGGTGGTAAAGAAGTTCATTGAGAGGGATCTGATATGTCGATACGGGCCACCAGAAAAGATTATAACTGATAATGCTCAAAACTTCAATGGGAAGTTGATAACAGAACTCTGTGCTAAATGGAAGATCAAACATTCAAATTCCTCTCCTTACAGGCCCAAGATGAATGGTGCTGTAGAAGCTGCTAACAAGAACGTCAAGAAGATTGTTCAGAAGATGGTAGTCACCTATAAGGATTGGCATGAAATGTTGCCATTTGCTCTTCATGCATACCGTACTGCAGTTCGGACCTCAACAGGGGCCACTCCGTACATGTTGGTATATGGGATGGAGGCAGTAATGCCTTTAGAGGTAGAAATCCCGTCACTAAGAGTCTTGATAGACTCTGAACTAGATGAAGCAGAATGGGCAAAGGTCAGATATGAGCAATTGAACTTGATCAGTGAAAAGAGGTTAGCCGCAATCTGTCATCATCAATTATACCAAAGAAGAATGGCCAAAACATATGATAAGAAAGTCCGATCTCGAAAATTCCAAAAAGGCGACTTGGTGTTAAAGAAGATATTGTTTGTACCAGGGCAAGATCAGAGTAAATGGGCCCCAAACTATGAAGGCCCATATGTGGTGAAGAAGTCATTCTCAGGAGGAGCTTTGCTATTATCTAGAATGGATGGAGAAGATTTAGCTAGGCCTGTGAATTCTGACTCTGTAAAGAAATATTATGCCTGATATGTTGTAACCTTCCTCAATAGATAAAATTCGGCCATGAATTCTTGTTGCAAGAAATCTTTTCCAAAGTACATGATTTTATAATATTTATTTGCGTTCTATCATATTTTGTGCACCACGCTGGGGGCAAAATTATTTAAATAGTGATTTGCTTTAAAAGTGTCCATTTACAAATAAAACCATGTTTTGAAATTTTTTCAATTATATATCGTTTTGAGTTTTTAAACATGAGTAAAAAAAATAATAATGGAGCGAGAAAGGGTCCTGTATGGAACAAAAGAGTCTCGCCGCCAAGCGTAAAGATATGGCATGGGAACACATCCTATGAAGGAAGACCACCACGAAAAGAGGGGGGACCTATGTTTCCAAAAGAGGTAACAAAGCATGCATATTATTGTCATAACACTAACCTGACAGGAAAGGTGTGGTGAAAGTCGATGCAATTTCGAGTCATGAAAGATATGAAGAAACAAAATCTCAAGTCGACAAACCATGGTAAATGAATTGAGAATCGATGTTGTTTCGTTCCTCGGGCCGGGTCGGTCACCCATAAAAATGAGACCATGAGATGCGGGTCGGTCACCCATAAAAATGAGACCATGATATCCGGGTTGGTCACCCATAAAAATGAGACCTCGCTAACTAGGGTCGGTCACCCATAAAAATGAGACCTCACTAACTCGGGTCGGTCACCCGGAAAAATGAGACCTTACTAACTAGGGTCGGTCACCCGGAAAAATGAGACCTTTCTAATTAGGGTCGGTCACCCCGAAAAATAAGACCTCTTTTCTTTCTAACTAGAGCGAGTCACCCGTCATAATCGGACCGGTAAGTCATCCGTCACTATCGAGACTCTTTTTGGGCAGGTCACCCGTCATAATCAGACCCGGGTAAGTCATCCGTCACTATCGAGACTCTTTTTTGGGCAGGTCACCCGTCATAATCAGACCCGGGTAAGTCATCCGTCACTATCGAGACTCTTTTAATTAGGGCAGGTCACCCGTCATAATGAGACCCGGGTAAGTCATCCGTCACTATCGAGACTCTATTAATTCGGGCAGGTCACCCGTCATAATCAGACCCGGGTAAGTCATCCGTCACTATCGAGACTCTTCTAACTCCGGCGAGTCACCCGTCATAATGAGACCCGGGTAAGTCATCCGTCACTATCGAGACTTTATTAACTCAGGCGGAGTCACCCGTCATAATCGGACCGGTAAGTCATCCGTCACTATCGAGACTCTTCTAACTCGGGCAGGTCACCCGTCATAATCAGACCCGGGTAAGTCATCCGTCACTATCGAGACTTTATTAACTCGGGCAGGTCACCCGTCATAATCAGACCCGGGTAAGTCATCCGTCACTATCGAGACTCTTCTAACTCAGGCGAGTCACCCGTCATAATGCGACCCGGGTAAGTCATCCGTCACTATCGAGACTTTACTAACCAGGCGGAGTCACCCGTCATAATCGGACCGGGTAAGTCATCCGTCACTATCGAGACTCTTTCATCCGGGTCGGTCACCCATAAAAATGAGACCACGCTAGCCGGGTCGGTCACCCAGAAAAATGAGACCTCTTTCCTTTTCAACTTGGGGCGGTCACCCGCAATAATAAGACCCGGGTAAGTCATGCGTTACAATGAGACAATTTCCATATTTTTCTTTACAACACTTACTAAGCTAAAGTCTTTTACAAATACTTTAGTCGTAAGCATTGTAAAGAAGGGAGCAACTGTTGTAACCCAATTTTGGGTCATGCCCCAAAACTATCGGAAAATAAGAAAAATAATAATAAAATGGGGGATGGTGTCGGTAAAAAAAAAATCAATCAAAAATTTTGAACATTTTTTGAAAAATCGAGTGTACCCTTTTGTGCCTGAAATGAAAACGCGGATCCAAAGCTAAAGTAATTTATTATGAGATAAACCCGCGTATAAATTAAGTCATAAAATATAATTATATTTTTTATGGACCGATTTGATACAAACGTTGGTTAATATAATTATATTCAGGAATTAATTTAGGCGCAGTTGAAGGTTTTAATTAAGCTTGACGACTTAATTATACTTTAAATTGATCAAATTAATTTTATTAAAGGCTTAGTCAATAAGAAATCAAGTGCTTAAATTTAATTCGGGCTCAATTGATTATATTTGAATTTTCGTTGATCAATTTGAATTTCTTCAAGCGAATTAAGCTGAAATCGGGACCTAATCGAACAAATTAAGAGTTTCATGGTCGAGTGGGGAACTATATCGCATGAATAAAAATCAAAGATCAAAGTAAAAAAGGTGCGCAAAATTTAAAGTTAACTTTGAATTTTTCACAAGGATATAATTGCACAAGATCATAAATTAAAGTTGAATTATGGGTGCAATTAGAGGAGTAACAAATGGGGGGACCCAAACTGTATTTTATACCCAAAATATATATATATAAATAATAAATAAATAAATAAATAATATATATATATATATACTTATATATATAAAAAAAAATATATATATATATATTAACCTTGAGCCACCCGAAAACCCCACTTTTGTTTTTTTTAGACAAGGCATGCACATTGAGCTACCCATCCTGATTTTTCCTTGAGCCACCCGAAATCCATGTTTCGAAATACAGACCACCCGTTTTATTTTTTAACCCGTCGCCATATAAGAAAAGGGGGACAGAAAGAAAAAAAGGGGGAATTTTGGATGAAAAACTTTGGTTTCGGTGGAGATTCGGTTTGGAAGTTTTTTTCTTCACCCTCATCTTCCCGCTCGGTCTGTGGGCTCTGCTCTCAGACACCGAAACCAGGGACCTCTGTTCTCTCTCTCGGTAAATTGCTCTCTCTCGGTGAAGGAAAAAAAAACTCCGGTGACCACACTTCATTTCAGCATCAGCATCACCTCTCCCTCCCTCTCGATCACTGTCTCGGCCTCACAACAAAAAAAACACAGACTTGAAGTCTCTCTCTCTCCTGCTCGTTCTCTCTCTCTAGCCTCTGTCTTCTCCGAAAGAACAGCACCCATCGGCGTTCCTTGCTCCCTCTCACCCCTTTTCAGTCCACCAAGAACCACCTCCAGAATCTCTCCATACTCCGGTGACCCTAAGCTCCATCGCAGGTGAAGAACGATAGCGACGACCCCATCACAGATAGCGACTCGCGACTTCCATCGCCTTTTTCGGCAAGCTCAGACCACCATTCTCGATATCGTCACGACCAAAAGAACCACCCCGACGTCCTCTACACCAAGGTATTAGCAGAATTCCCATTCTTTGCACTTGAAAAATCCATGTTTTTTTTACTGTTGATCTTCTTCCTCCTGCAAAATTTCGGTTACGTCGCCTAGCCGGGTCGGGCTCTAGACCAGACCGGATCCATGAATATACCGGGCCATGGCCCGGACAGTGAATGTCTGGGCCATGGCCCAGACCCGTGAATGTCTGGGCCACGGCCCAGACCCCGCTTGCGTCTGGGCCACGGCCCAGGCCCGCTTGCGTCTGGGCCACGGCCAGGCCCGCTCCGTCCGGGCCACGGCCAGACGCTAATAAAGCTGGGCTGCCAGCCACTTGACTTAGCTGGTCGGCGACTCAGATGGAAAAGGGTGGATTGGCAGCCACTCACCCGAATATAATATATATAGAATAATAAAATAATATAAAAAAAATATAAAAAAAAAACATAAAAAAGTATTTTTATTTTTATACAAAAACTTAAAAAATGTGTTATTTTTCTTGCATAAGGCCAATACACTAGCATATTTTAAAAATTGTTTTCTTTAAAAAAATATATATATTATCTTGGGTTTTGAAGAAAAATGAGTTTTAGCATGGATTTTGCAAAGAAAAAATCATTTATTGCATTTTTGAGATTTTACAACATATTTGTAAAATCCAAAGGGTATTGGCCAATATTCAAAAAAATATAAAAAAAACTTTTCGGTGATTTATATTATTTTTTTTTCGGAGTTTGGATAAATTCTATCCAAAATATTCGGTATAAATGATATATCTTTAACATGTAAATATTTTAGCAATTATAAGACAAACAAAAACATCAAGCAGCTTGCCTTAGGTAGGGCGTACTAGGGGTGCTAAAACCTTCCCTTTACGCAACCAGTCCCTTACCCTAGAATCTCTGAAAGACCAGTCATAGGTTTCCTAGTAACCATAATACTAGGTGGCGACTCCTTTTGTTATAAAAAAAAAAATAATAATCCCCCGACATAATAATCTCTCCCCGCTCATGGGGACCAGTTGCCACGACGCCGCTCACCTGGCGTTTTGAGGTGCGACAGGGAACAAGTACCATACCTGGATGGTCACTGTGATGAACAAAAAGGGGGTTGTTGGTGTCATTTGCACCACCACCAGAGCCTCCTTTTGTAAGTGTGGTTTGCGTGTTCTGCTCTTCATCTTCCATTGAGCAGTAAATTAAAGAGAATTGATGTTTGAAAGAAAAATCAAGAACTGGGATTTTCCTGCTTTGATGCCATGTAAAATTGGTATAAAGTATATTATGGCCGAATGAATTATTTCATTGATCAAACCTTATTCTTATACAAGGAGATTATAATCCAACTAGGAAATATATAGTCTAACTAGGAAAGAATATTTACACAGCAATTACCAGAAGAATTAATTAATTACAGGGAAGATTTTTTTTTATTCTGGTTCGTAGAATCTGGTATATGATTACTCTTGGAGGTGCTTTTATGTTTAGAGTTGAAAATCCTCCGGAGAAAGGCAATTATTACAGTTGTGACCTCATTGGAGCCAAGACATCGGCTGGAGATCAACAGGAGCAAGATAATCAGAAATTTCTTGGTTGACTGGTTATTTTGTGGCTAGTTGTGAGGTCGCTTATTTGCCTTTTCTACTATTTCACCATGGGTTTCCATCGCTTTTTTCATTAATAAAATCATCTGGAGCTATCAGCAAGTAGATGAATTAAAATCCTCAGTACGTAATTGAAAGGAATACCTACTTTCTTAGCTTATTTGATGGCAAGCTTTGAAAGATACCATCAAAAGACGAGGAGATACGACTCGCTTAAAGACGAGCAAGCTTTGAACGATGATGAAATGTGACATCTTAAGAGCCCACTAGATCGAAGAGAAAAGGCATTTGCGAGGCTGAGGATTGCCATGCAGTTTGCCTGTACCGATCATGGTGACACTGTTACCACTTCTGACGATGCTTTTGAATTTACGAAC
>CM063589.1:8787726-8808622 GCA_032356905.1 Salix exigua
ATGTTGAATCATTAATCCAGCGTTGGGCTTATATAAAAATAATTATGCGTTTGTGGATCATCAAATAAGGTAAAGCCTAATTAAAATGATCTATTAAGTATTTTAGGCAATTAAGTTTTGATGTATCTAATAGGGCGTGGACCTTTAATGTGTAGAGATTACAGGGTTATTTCTATTTTAGTGATGGGTTAAAATATAAATACCACAAAGGCACTTGGTTGCCTATAAATATGGGGTCATGGTCCCTAGATTACAAGTTCATCATTTTTCACTCTTACACCCATTGTTGAGAGAAAGCTAAGGTTAAAGTTGAGAGATCAAAGGGCTCTCAAGAGAAGAGAACTTGTTAATCTAGAAGGCCATCCGTATCGACTTTCGAATATGGATTCAGTGCAGCTTCCGTTTTATCGTTTATGCGTTCTTGATAATTCGACATGAATACAATTTCTATATGTTATGAAATGCAAGATTTAACAAGTGGTATCAGGGCCACTTCATGTTGAATTATTGAGAATATATGGTAGTTAGAGTTTATCAAAATGAATTAACAGACAATGTTATGCTTGAAGTAAGTTTATATAGATATATAATATATGTGTGTTTATATATATATAAATATATATATATATTAGGAAATATGGCAGCCCGTAGGCTGCCATATAAAGAGGAATATATATATATATATATGAAACAGTGAAGAAATATAGAAGACAGGGAGAGAGTTTCAGTACAAAACTTCTTATTCACAAGTCCATACTTGAAACACTTCAGGCAAGTTTTCCAAGTAACGAGTATCATACCTTTCTTATTGATTGGTCACAGGAGCTCTTAGAAACATATATATATGTATATATCATGAAACCGGCGACCTCGGTGCAATCAATTAAAAAAATTGGCGTAAAGTCGCCGAGTGTGAAATATGAAGGAAATTTCTTGGCGACCGTGGTCGCCAGATTACTATTTCATGACCAGCTAGTGAAGGCACAAAAGCTGGCGACTCAGTGAAAATGAAAACCAGTAAAGGATGCTCAACTTGCTTGTTTTCACGCAATCGGATCGGAGATTATGCAATCGGATCGGGATATTGTTATTTGATCTTAATAATTATTGTACTTTAAAGTTTGAGCATTTAAATTAGTTAGTGCTCAAAGATGAATTAGTGCACAATAATGGTGCAAGCACTTAAATTTGTTTATTAGTATTAATCCATTATTGTGCCAAATAGATTAAGGGATATATATATTATGGGCCAAAGCAAATAACTTATGGGCTTTAGATCCATATAATTTTTATGGTCTTTGGGTTTTAGCTCATAGCAAATAAATTATGGGCTTTAGACCCATATAATTTTATGGTATTTGGGCTTCAGATCATAACAAGTAAATTATGGGCTTTAGACCCATATAAAATATTTTAAATTATGGGCTTGACCAGTAGAAAATTTTAGCCCATAATAAAATATGTATTAAGTAGGCTGGTTTAGGATCCGAGTTGGCTCAACCCGGTCCAGCCGCAAGGTCAAAGTCAACAGTTGACTTTGTAGGTCAAAGTCAACAGTTGACTTTGTAGGTCAAAGTCAACAGTTGACTTTGTAGGTCAAAGTCAACAGTTGACTTTGTAAATAAAAAAAAATGCAAATTTATTTTTCAAATATTGGTATGGTGATATATATATATTTTACAATGAATTAATTAAAATAATATGTCACCAAAGTGACCTCTTTTGTGGAGATTAATTCATTTTGAAATATAAATGGTTATGTGTATGCGATTTATGTTCTTATTGATCGGCCCAAAGGAAGGTCAATATTTAAGGTAAATGCATATACACATGTAGTAATCAACATGTGATGATTATTTGGCTTACATGTGAATAATTAATCGACTTAAAAAATGATTTTTTTTTACATGCTCTTATTATCAATGTTTAATTACTACATTAAGATATCACTTACAAATTAATCTTTTATCTAAAGATAAACTATTAATGGAGTGCCTGATATCTTAAAATGTGATTTACCTTTATTTGAATTATTTTTGCTTTTAAGATAAGTTTTGTTTATAAGCATGTTTCAATTGTTGTTGTTCTCTTTTCAACAATTAATCCTGCTAATATAACTGTCAGTATCAACTCAATTCCTATGCTTAATGGCTCTAACTTCAAGTCTTGGAAAGACAATCTTTTGATTGTTCTTGGAGTTATGGATCTTGACCTTGCGTTAAGGACTGATTCTCCCTTACCACTTACGGATGAGAGTACCTCTGATGAAAAGAGGGATATGGAAAGGTGGGAGAAATCAAATTGCATGTATATGATGATCATGAAGAGAGTCATTCCAAAAGCATTCAGGGGCACAATGTCTGATCAAATCACTACAGCTAAGGAATTCCTTGCCAATATTGAAAAGAGATTCGTCAAGAATGAAAAGGCTGAAATCGATACACTCTTGACAAGTCTCATGTCAATGAAGTATAAAGGCAAAGGCAATGTAAGGGAGTACATTTTGGAGATGTCGCATCTTGCTTCCAAGCTCAAAACACTTCAGCTTGAACTCTCTGAGGACTTGCTAGTGCATCTGGTTTTAATATCTTTTCCTGCACAATTTAACCAGTTTAAGGTGTGCTACAATTGTCAGAAAGAGACTTGATCTCTGAATGAGCTCATCTCACACTGTGTTCAGGAAGAGGAAAGACTTGAGCAAGATAGGACAAAGAGTGCTCACTTAGCCACTGCCTTTAAAGGCAAGGGAAAGAAAAGAAAGAATGTTAAGGAAGGCTGCAGTACGAGTACCTCAAAAGAAACAATTAACGAAATCAAATGATTCGATCAATACTGGTTGTTTCTTTTGTGGTGCTTGAAGAGCATAAAAGAAGCAATACACCAACTATCACGCTTGGCGTGCTAAGAAAGGTATGCTTCTTGCTTTGGTTTGTTCCAAGTTAATTTAACTCGGTACCTAGACACACGTGGTTGTTAGATTCGGTGCAACAACTCACATCGAGTGTGTCTATGCGAGGATTACCTGAGTTGCCGAAAGCCAAATGATGTTGAAAGATATATCTATGTAGGCGATGGCAAGACGGTTGAAGTTGCGGCAATTGGAAAATTTAGATTATTGTTAAAGACTGGACTTTATTTGTATCTTAATGAAACTTTTGTTGTACTAGTCTTTTAGATGGAATTTGATTTCTATTTACGCTTTGGACAAATCTGGTTATTCTTGTTCATTCGAAATGGAAAATTTAGTTTGTTTTATGATTCCAAATTATCCGGTTCGATTCTTTATCTGGTTATGATAATCTATATTTGATTGATACAATTGCTTCATTTAATGAATCCTCGCAATTAAGTACACGAGGTACCAAGAGAAAATTAACTACCGAGAATTCGGTATATTATGGCACAAACGATTAGGTCATATCTCTAAAAGAGAATAGAGAGACTTGTGTCAAATGAAATTCTCGATCCCTTAGATTTTACAAAATTTGATATTTGTGTTAATTGTATTAAGGGAAAACAAACCAATACAAGGAGATTTGTAGCCAACAAGACTATGGACATCTTAGAACTAATACATACTGAGATATTTGTGGGCCATTTCCTACGGTCGCTTGGAATGGTCAACAATATTTTATAACGTTCATAGATGATTTTTCCGGATATGGCTATGTATATCTCATAAGTGAAAAATCACGATCCACTGGATGTGTTCAAAAATTATAAAGTCGAAGTTGAAAATCAACTCGAGTAAAAGATCAAAGCGTCGGATCCGATCGTGGTGGTGAGTACTATGGTAGATTTGATGGTTCGAGAGAACAACGTCCGGGACCATTTGCTAAAATCCTAGATGAATGCGGTATCGTCCCACAAGTACACTATGCCGGGTTCGCCCACTATGAATGGTATTGCTGAAAGATGAAACAGAGCAGCTTAAGGACATGGTAAGGAGTATGATTAGTCATTCCACCTTACCGTAATCACTCTGAGAGAAGCACTTAAGACTGCAGCATATATCCTTAATCGAGTACCCACTAAAGCAACTACCAAAACCCCTTATGAGCTTTGGACAGGTAAGAAACCTAGTCTAAAACATTTGCATGTTTGGGGATGTCCAGCTGAGGCAAGGCCTTATAGGCCTAATGAAAAGAAACTGGACTATAGGACGGTAAGTTGTTATTTTATTGGATACTCGGAAAGATCCAGGGGGTATAAATTTTATGATCCCACAACTAGGTCGATTTTCGAGACGGGAAATGCACGATTCTTTGAGGATGTCGAGTTTGCGGGAGGTGATAAAGATAAAAACTTTGTCTTTGAAGAGGAATATATTGATATTCCCACAGGTATCATTAGCATTAGTCAAGATTCTAATTTTGACCATGTAGAAGACACAACGAATCAAGACAATGTTGAAGCACCTCTTATTCAGGAAATTGTTCCAGAAGAACAACCTCGAGCACCTCTAGAATCTATGTCATTAAGAAGATCCACTAGAGAGAAGAGAAGTGCAATATCAGACGATTATATTGTATTTCTCCAAGAACATGAGGTAGATATTGGAGTGATGGAAGATGATCCTATCAACTTCCATCAAGCCATTAAAAGTTCTAACTCTCAAAAGTAGATTTATGCCATGAATGAGGAGATTAAGTCAATGAGAGACAACAACGTGTGGGATCTTGTCACATTACCTGAAGGTGTGAAACCCACTGGTTGCAAATGGATTTTTAAGACCAAAAGGGATTCAAAAGGTGATGTGGAGAAGTACAAGGCACGTCTTGTTGCAAAGGGCTTTACACAAAAAGAAAGTATCGATTATAAAGAAACTTTCTCTTCGAGTATCTTGAAAGACTCTTTCAGGATTATAATGGCATTGGTGGCACATTTCAATCTTGAGTTACATCAGATGAATGTAAAGACAACGTTTCTCAATGGTAACATTGATGAGACGATTTATATGTTGCAACCTGAAAATTTTGTGTCTGGAGACCCAAAGAATATGGTTTGCAAACTTAAGAAATCCATCTATGGACTCAAACAAGCATCTCGACAATGGTATTTCAAGTTTCATCAAGTGATCATCTCGTTTGGTTTTGAGATGAATTTGGTCGATGATTGTATATACCATAAGTTCTGTGGGAGTAAATATATTTTCCTGGTTTTGTATGTCGATGACATCTTGCTTGCCAGCAGCGATATAGGCTTATTGCACGAAACAAAGAAATTTCTAGCTAAGAATTTTGAGATGAAAGATCTTGGTGAAGCCGCTTTTGTATTAGGTATTCAGATACATCGAGATCGCTCTCGAGGTATTCTTGGATTATCATAAAAGAGCTATATCGAAAAGGTTCTTAAGAGATATGGCATGCAAGACTGTAAATCAGGAGATACCCCTGTAGCTAAAGGAGACAAATTTAGTCTCAATCAGTGCCCTAAGAATGATTTTGAGAAAAGGGAAATACAGAAGATTCCTTATGCTTCAGTAATAGGGAGTCTAATGTATGCTCAAGTTTGTACGCGTCCGGATATTGCGTACATTCTCGAGCTCATGGGCGATTTTTAAGCAATCCAGGAATAGACTATTGGAAAGCAGCTAAACGGGTCTTACGGTACTTACAGAGAACAAAGGACTACATGCTCACATATCGGAGTTTAGCTAATCTGGAGATCATTGGGTATAGCGGCTCTGATTTTGTTGGATGCCAAGATACCATGAAATCTACATCAGGGTATATTTACATGCTAGCTGGAGGTGTTGTTTCCTGGAAGAGTGCTAAACAGTCACTTATAGCCTCTTCCACGATGACAGCTGAGTTCATAGCATGTTATGAGGCATCCAATCATGGAGTATGGCTGCGGAATTTTATCACGGGGCTGCGTATAATGGACGATATTGAAAGACCACTAAAATTATTTTGTGACAATAAATCGGCAGTTTTATATTCCAATAACAATAGGAGTTCATCGAAGTCAAAACACATCGACATCAAGTTCCTAGTTGTTAAAGAAAGAGTTTAGAGTGGACAGTTGTCTATAGAGCATATCGGTACAAACTCCATGGTTGCAGATCCACTTATTAAGGGATTGCCACCCAAAATGTTTCATGAGCATACTGCTCGTATGGGTGTTTTGGCAATTGATAGTATTCAGTTTTAAAGGGAGTTTGTAATTTTACATGCTTATGTAATATAAACAAATTTTCAGTTTATGGATATTTATGAGGTTATTTTCTGCAGAAATAAAGTCTTTGGTTTAATTTACACTCTGATTTTAGTATGGTTTGATCTCACTAAGGTTTAAGGGTGGACCAGTTGGAAATAGGCATGTTAAGATCATATTGCATGAAATTTCCATGCTACACATCCACATCATGATCCATGTCATTTAATTGTATTGGCATACGTGACCTTTGATAGGTTGAGTTATGAAAATTATAACGAAAACCGCTTAGATCCTATGTTGGTATGATTACTGGACCGAATTGGTTATAGATACATTTGTTAACGACAACAAAGATTGAGCTCATTTGGTTATTTTTTCAAAACATAATTATAAGGTTATACATATAGCCCAAGTGGGAGATTGTTGGATCATTAATCCAACGTTGGGCTTATATGAAAATAATTATGCGTTTGTGGACTGTCAAATAAGGTAAAGCCTAATTAAAATGATCTATTAAGTATTTTAGGCAATTAAGTTTTGATGTATCTAATAGGGTGTGGACCTTTAATGTGTAGAGATTACGGGGTTATTTCTATTTTAGTGATGCGTTAGAATATAAATACCACAAAGGCACTTGGTTGCCTATAAATATGGGGTCATGGTCCCTAGATTACAGGTTCATCATTTTTTTCACTCTTACACCCATTGTTAGAGAGAATACTAAGACTAAGGTTGAGAGATCAAAGGGCTCTCAAGGAGAACTTGTTAATCTTGAAGGCCATCCATCCACTTCCGGATATGGATTCAGGTACGCTTCCGTTTTATCGTTTATGCGTTCTTGATAATTCGACATGAATACAATTTCTATATGTTATGAAATGCAAGATTTAACATGAAAAACAAAACCATTTCCAATAAATCTTCCATAAACCTTATAATTGCATTTCCGGGATTTTCATCCTCTCATCTCATCCCAAACACAAGAAAATAAATCATGAAATCATCTTCCCAAAAGGATTTGAACTCAACCGGTGAGTTACTTCGCAAGTTTTTCCATCACACCTTCCTTCTTCAATCATGGCTCGCTTCTCTCTTTAAATGTTAACTCCTCTTATTTCTTCCTAACCTTGTTAATAATACTTTTTAATGATATTTTACCCTTAATCATCTTAAAATCCCCTTGGATCTTCACCATTTTTGTTTGGATTTCGGTGATCAAGTCGGTATTATACGCCCATTAATTTATTTGTATCTCTAATCTATTTTTATGAGGGTTTTTATGAGCACAAGTTAAATCAATAAAACGATGACAAATATATAAATGAAGTTAACTATATATTAAAATTTTGGGAACAAATAACAATTTAATATAGAAGAGAGAGAAAAAGAAAAACAAGAAAGAAACAAAGAATGACAAGTTGAAAACATTGAATTTCTTTATTACCATAAAAAAATCTTGACTATATAAATTTATAAACATTAAAAAAGCTAAATTTAAAAACATTGAGTCACACGTGCCATTTAAAATTGCAACATGCTTTACTAACAAGCAGCTGGTGATGCATGTAAGGGAGTGTTTGGAAACCAAAGACATTTTTTTAAAATGATTTTCTCTTTAAGTTAATTTTTTTAGGTTTGTTATTATGATTTTGATGTACTGATGCTAATTTTTTTTAAATAGAAAATATATATATTATTTTAATGTATTTCTAAATAAAAAATATTTTGAAAAGTAAACTCAATTATACTTTCAAACAGACATAAAAGCATGCATACTTAAGACATGCCTATATTACATGTGTGAAGTTCCTAAAGGGCATGAAATGATGATAGAGAACTATGATTTACATAATAGATTTTAAATTCTAGTCAAAACATGCATTTATTACAAGAATCTGAAATAACTAGAATTTTAATCGATTACCTACATCTATAATACATCTATAATGTATTATTTATTTTAAAATTAAAATTTTCCAGAAATAATGTTTTCTGACCTTCATAAAACATTACATGAGGGACCCATCAAACTATTTTATTTTAAGAATTATTTTTTCAATTTTCATTTCACTCCCCCGAGGGGAAAGGTAGGAGAAGTTTTTTAGAGTTTTTTCTTTTATAAAATTATCTTTTACATAAAAAAAATACTAATAATCACTCTAGTAATTATAATTATTATTGATGGAGTATCTTATAAAATATTTGGTATTATGGTAAAGATTGTTTTTTTAAATATTGTTTTTAGATAATATATATTTTTTTAAAAAAATATTTTTAATATCAACACCTTAAAATAATAAAATATAAAACATTAATTTAAAAAACATAAAAATCTTATCTTTTTTTTTTATAAAAAAAACACAAAAATAAACTGTTTTTCGTGCAAAGCAGCGCTACTGGTCGTTGGTGTACCTATTGGAAAGTTAATTATTCATTATTTTCTGTTTCTGCTTCATTTATAATTCTTTTCTCTGGTACACCTCTGCTTTCCTTCCATTCTTCTCTTATTTTGGTGGGTCCTCTCCTCTTCGTTCTTTTTTTCTCTGGGAAAGTTTTGGACCTCTCTTTTGTACCTTGCACTAGTACTGCGTTTGCAAAAATGTGTTCTTGAATTCACTCACGCCTTGTGTTGAGTTTTGATTGCAGAGCTGTAAGTATATTAGCATAAATGGGAGAAGAAACGTGCAAGGAATGCAGGAGTTGGGAAGAGAAAATATATTGGACCCATTTCCAGTGTACACAGTTCTCTCAGTTCCTCCATTCTGGATTTGATCAACGCCTGGTATGTCTGCTTTGCTTTTCAGGCTTCATTCTTCCCTGGTCGTGCTTTGTTTTGTAACTGGAGAGTGATCTCATAATATTGTGCGCCAGCGCCCGCCCTACAGTTCAAGCTACTCTATAAATTATACCTCTTTGATTTGGGGAAACTAGTGCTAGTTGCAATCACGATCAAGTTTTTATTTTAGATTTCCCCCCTCTCTTCTGGTCTTTTTATCATCCACGTGGATCAAGAGATATATACTCATGCTCATAAAAATTTGATTTGCATTTATTTATCATGGTGTTTTAAAATGATGCATAATGAATTGATAGATTATTGGGGGAAACAGAATCGACAATGCAACCAACTAGTACTGCCGCTTCTTCCTTGTTTTTCATTTTAGTTGTTTTTTAGGGTTCATTTTGACTGCCTACTTATGGGTTTGTTTGTTTTTTTGGTGGTTGAGAGATTGAAATCAGCTCGCATTTTTTTGTTATTTTGCATCCATCAGTTTTTCCTTAAAGGTGGAGGTTCTAATTGTTTATGGATTTGTAGGCTATCCCTGAAATATTTGCTAGACATCTGAGAAAGAAGTTGCCTGATACTGTGAATCTTAAAGGTCCCAGTGGCTCTGCATGGAAAGTTGGACTAACAACCTCCAATAATACCCTATTCTTCAATCATGGTTGGCAAGAATTTGTCAGGGACCATGCGCTTGAAGAAAATGATTTCTTGATCTTTAAGTACAACGGGGAGTCGAACTTCGATGTCTTAATGTTCAATATGCAGAGCATGTGTGAGAAGGTTGCCTCATACTTCGTAAAAAAATATGAATCTACAGAACGTGGCAATGGCTGTCGAACAAAAAGAAAAACTACCAAAAGTTCAGTTGAAGTTGTTTATGCCTCTCCTAAGGGTGTAGCTGGAGGTTCTCAACCTGAGGAATTTATAGAAAATGATACTGATGCAATACCAGGTGGACAACCCAATGACTCCCGAGTTACTGGCAAGAAAATCTGCAGGGGAATCAAGTCAACTGAGGCCACTGAAGAAGATGTTGTTGGAGGTTCCCAACAGGTGGAGAGTTCATATAATGATTCTGACACGATAACACCACTAAGGCAGCCTACTCGTGAGGAAATAGAGACTGAACCTGGTAGGTTTCTATACATTTTTGCTCTTCAGAAGAGTGCTTGTACTATATCTTCTACTTTAGACTCCCCACTAGACCTCTATCTTTCTTTCTGTTTTCTGCAGAGCATTTTCGAGCTCAATCTATTTTCTTGTTTGTATTGTGGAATGAACTTAAAATTGGCAGATTCGAGGTAGCCCGGGCCTCCTGGTCAATTGATTTGCTTCAAAGCAGTTTCTCTCGACTGTCTCTCCCCTCTTAGCTGCTCTCCCTCTGTCGTTGCCTTCTTCTTCTCCCCTCTCATGGCTTGGCCTGTTACATATTGTCATTTGATGGAAACATTCTGGTCCATCTTGTTATTTATTTCCAGGGTATATGTCCACTAACATGTGTTCCTAACGTGCTCAATGAAGTGTATTACTACTAAGTGCACGAAAGTGTTAGATTGATGAGTTTTTATTGTTCCGATAGTTCCATTCATGAATATTTAATCCCTAGGCCAACCAGTGGATACTGTGCTCCATGCAAGGAGAGGAAGGAAAGTAACAGAGCAGGAGAAAAGGAATGCAATGCAATTGGCTGTAAGAGCCGTAACCGCGAATGGTTTCCTTATACTCATGAAGCCCACACATGTGTGTAGGAAATTCTTTATGGTAAACATTTCTTTCTTGACTTGTATCATACCTCCTTCTACAATCTATTGCCTCTCTTTTCCCATCTATGTTTTGAGTCTCGTAATGCCAATTGCTGCAACAGTTGGCATTGCATGGAAAACAATCTTGATCTTGTTTGTTATATCTTGTGTTGCATCATCATCCAGGCAATTCCTTCAGCATGGATAGTTAAACGTATTCCCATTAAAGGAAATCAAGATGTAATTCTACGTTTTAAAGATCGAGCATGGCACACCAGATTCTTCTATCAAAAGTCTCGTAATAACGGAGGGCTGGCTGCTGGGTGGAAGAAATTTGCTTTGGACAACAAATTACATGAATTTGATGTGTGCGTATTTGAACCTCTGGACCTGGTAAACTGCCCAATTATCCTGAATGTCAACATCTTTCGCGTCGTTGAAGAAGCAACCAATAACCTGACAATAGGATGAGGAAAAATTGCAGGACCATGCATGATTTCACAGTTCGTTTGGACTGTTTTATGCTACCTATCAACTTAAGTATTCCAGACTAATGGATTTAGCTGTGTTGTATGTTGTTAGTATTTTGGCAGCTGAAAGTTTGCTGTATGAACTTGACTAGATGACTGTTATGTAAATATAAATAGTGATGTTTTCTTAATTTTTATTTTGTTTTAAAAAACTTTTTTTAATGTTTTCTTTAGTGATCCTTGGGCCTGGCAGGGATTTCGAAGGAATAGTCCCAAGAACCAAGGATCCGAACGAGCGACACATATTGGCTCTTCGTTTCATGTCCCTCTCTTGTTAATGCAAGTCTCTCTCTCTATCAGCACTGATTTCTTGTGTGGCTCTTCCTTTCATGTCCCTGTCTTCTCATTGCAAAATGTGTTTAGGATGCTTTTGAAAATAAAATAAAAAATATTATAAATTAATTTTTTAGATTATTTTTAAATATTAATATTAAAAATAATTTTTAAAAAATAAAAAAATATCATCTCAATATAATTCTAAATAAAAATCATTTTAAAAACAACTCTAATTATACTTTTTCTACCCAAAATTATAGAAAGCATTTTATCACTAAAGGCAGCAGTGGTAGTGGTTGTTGTGTAACCGTAAAAAGTTCCTTAATGTTGTTTGTTTGCGGTAAAAGAAAGTAATTATGGAAAATTACAGCCTCTCTTAGTTACTTCGTTCTTGTCAATTTCTGAGATCCAGAACAGCAGTGAGTTCAGCAAGTGGGAATGGGAGTGAAGATTGCAGAAGCTGGGAAGAGGAACTATACTGGACCCATTTCCAGCGCACCCATTTCTCTCAGATTCTCCATTCTGGTTATGGTCATCAGCTTGTAAGTTTTCTTTGCTATGAGCCCATTTTATGTTTATGGGGGTGTTTTGTCTGATTTCATTTTGTGGTTTTGCTTCAGGCTTTCAGGGGTTTGTCACGTTGCGATAATAGCCCATTATCAAACGATTTTTCAGGGTTTATCTGATTTGTCTCCAAAACTGCCTATCATGAAGTAACCCATTTGCCGTGTTTTTAGTTTCTGAATCGTTATTATATTCTTAATTTAGTCATGATCATCCTGTGTTTTTTTAATGTAATTATCCTTCTAATACTTAATATCGGCCCTATTAGCATGTTTTATAATGTTTATCTCTACACGTGATTCTTAAAAAGACCAGAAGATAATCTTCGGGTATATCTGGAGCAATTAGGTGAGACTCAAATCATTCAAGAATATATTGCACCTTATCCATTTGGTTAACGAGTTATTACATAATCGTATCCATCCTGGAGTTTTTATAGTAGGATTGCAAGTGTTGATTCATGGTAATCCCAAAATACTTGTAATTCTGAAGATTGACTGAAATAAAAATTTCAACCAATGTTCTATTTTTATTGGTGAATTGCTGGATAAACCAGAATATATTTTGCACTGTTACTATATTCTAGTTTATCCAGCAATTCACAAGCAAAAATAGAACATTGTTTGACATTTCTATTTCAGTCAATCTTCAAAAGCAGTATAGGTACATGCATTTTGGGATTACCATAAGTCAGCACTTGCAATCCTACTATAAAAACTCCAGGATAGATCTGATTATGTAATAACTTGTTGATCAAATGGATGATGTGCTACATATTCTTGAACGTTTTGAGCCTCAGCTAATTGCTCTAGATATACCCGAAGATCACCTTCTGGTCCTATTAGGAACCACGTGTAGACACAAACATTAGAAATATGAAAAGGAACACTATTAAAAAAAACATTATAAGGATAATTACATAAAAGAAAGTACAAGATGATCATGATTAAATTTAGAATAAGAAATTTAGAATAAGAGTGGAAACTAGCATAATAACGGTCCAGAATCTAAAAGCAAAGCACGGCAAATGAGCTACTTCATGATAGGCAGCTTTGAAGTTTGATCTTATTATACTCCCGATGCTACTTCATTCAGGTAATCCCTTGAGGATGGGCGTCTAGACATTTCAGAACTCTGGAAAAGAAGGACGTGATTCTTCGCATTAAAGAAAATACATGGAACACCAAGTTTTTATATTGTAAATCTAAGAACTGCGGCTGGCTTTCTTCTGGGTGGAGAAATTTTGTTTTGGATAACAAATTACAGGAGTTTGAAGTGTGCCTTTTTGAACCTAGCAGCGCAGTGAACAATTCTATTGTCCCTGATGTTAATATCTTTCGTGTTCTCCAGTGACCTTGAAGGTTGTTTGTGAATCATCAAGAGATGAAGCTAGGCAAACTGGTCATCTGACATGAAAACCACCCAAATCTTGTCATTATTTGAGTTGTGGACCACTATAGAGATTTAGCTAAGCTTCCGAGTACTGTAAACTATAACAACTGCTGACTCGTGTCCGAGTTAGCGTAAGGCTATTAGAACTCATCGCTGTGTGCCATGCCTACTCGGTTCTTTCTATGATCATGTGGACCATTGTATATAGATCGATCATTTTTGTTCTGTTGAATCTGTAGGACCTTCGGTGACCGATATGTTCATCGTATGATGGGGGGGAAGGTAACTTTTCCTTATGGTCAGACTCCCGTTTAGGTGTTATCCAGTAATCAAGGGGAAACAAGAACATCTGGGTAGCATATAAACGTTAGCATTTGCATTGCCTCTTTATGGCTCTAGATCCACTATCTCCTCGTGGCTCCTCACTCTGGTCTCAATTATATTTTAAGTTAGCCAATCACGGTATTTCTCACCTTATCCAAATTTTATGCATCGATAATGAAAGTCATGGTATCATCCTGAACACTTAAGGAGAAAGTTCGATTTGAACTAGTGAAATAAATAAATGCCAAGGCTTCAAACCTTCCTGTTGAGTCATTAGGAGAAGCAAGTCACAAGACAATATAGAGAGCAACTAATTCCGTGGTGTTAACTGTTAAGAATCAATAATAATTAACAAAGAAATAAAAAAAATCGATGATTTTCCTAAATGCATTAAAGCGCATACGATGAAAGTTTAATGGACAGTGGTTACATTGACTCAGCATGCACATTGTTACTTGTGACACCGGTGAAAGTAATACGGAAATTGTGAAGCTCACCTGTGATCATTAGGATAAAAATCTGGTAAATTCTGCAATTGCAGGCAACTCACGAGTCAAATGGAAGGAGGAGAAATACCAAGTGTAAGTCAAAAATGTTTCTCAATAATTTCTACAGGTTATATAGAAGAGACTGCAATTTAAAAGCAACACAACAGCCTCTTGAGGCAACAATTGACAGTGATAATTAACAGCAATATGACCAGCGAACTTCAAGAGCTTTTCTTCAGCCAACCATCTGCTGTTCGAGAAGCTACTGGTCTGCCTCAAGAAGAGGGTCTCTGACATGCAGAAAAAAGTTGCAGGCTAATAAAAGCCATCGTCAGAGAGGTGAACAGTTCAAAGCCGACCACCTTAGGAAAATGCCACCCCAATCCTCTTCTCAAGTAGCTGCAAAAGCCATAATTTAGCAAGACATATGAAAGAATAAGCTCGGTGCAGATTCTTATTCCCAACAGAGAAGAATGAAACCATAAACATGCAAAATCCATGATGCTCTGTTTGCTATCATCTTTGGGGTTGTAATGAAATGCTAGGGTAAATTTCATTACACATGTTAAGAAACATTTGACACACGCCTAGTGTCCAGCCTCTCTGATTTTTTATACCCTCCAATCATAGGGTAACTGTCGAATCTAATGCATTTTTCAAAATTGCTATAAAGCTCAGATCTTGCACTCACAAACATGCCCTTTTCACATTATGCAAGGCATGAAGGATGAGTACTCATCAAACCTCGTGATGGATGGCATGGTTGCCACAATTCCTGCACATGCATATATGATGGGAATAAAAGTCTTGGGTTTATTTTTCCGAAGCCACATCAGAGATCCCAAAGCAGCAAGAGATATACTAAACACCTGAAATTCATAGAAGAGAAAATTCCAATATGAATATCAGACATGTATAATCCTCTTTTTTTTTTCTTTAATCTTTTCAAGTTTCAAACTAATCAAAGCCAATTATATATGAAGAGCAGTAATGGAGGTTAACAAGAAAATAAACATACCAGGTTTGCATTTGCTTCAAGGCCTTGCAGAATGTAATCCCATGTGAATTCTAGTCCTCTAGCTCCTACCCACAGAGGTGCCAGTCTATGTAATACAGAATCAGCAAAAGCCCATCCTGCAAACAGGGAAATAATTTTGTAAGCTTTATGAAGATTAAGATCGCATAACTAAGGCTGGGTCAAAAGAAAACCATGAGGATGAATTTCTGAGACCAATCACTACTCTTTGAATGCGAGCATGAATAGAAGAGATTACAGAGATGTGCAACATTTATAAATACAATAACGTTAACTTTCTTCTTTGTCATTTACAGCAGCACAGATCAGTTGTGGTTTCTATAACGTTAATTCTTAAGGATGTATACCACAAGTTGAGGCCATAAGTTTCTGAAGAAATTATAGCATGTTATATAAGAATCTGTTGTAAGATTCTGGAGAAGGAATTCAGTACCAATTCAAAGAAGTAAATCAGCTTAATTTTGAAGGGAAAAGAATGTTGCCATTCAAATGATTGACTTAAACAAGTTCCACTCACCAAGTCCAACAGCTTGAAATTTATGATTTTGAGAGATATTCCTATGAGTCAATTGGGTCAAGGCAAAGTAAAGCCCAGCAACATCTATAAATCCAATAAGTGCATGCAGTAGTTCCTGCATATAAGCAGTGTTAGCGATAGGTGATTCCCAAATCAGAATACAAGTCTTATCAGAGAGTAGAAGTGAACATTTAAGATCATGCAGTCAAGCATGGCTAGCATGGAAAGAAAATACGTTTGCGTGTTAGTCATCTCAAGAGCAAAACTTAACGATATGATGAATTTAAAACAAGAAACTATAAAAGAAGGCCAGCAAAATGATATTAAATGCTACATCATTCTCCTTCCTCTCTTTTTTATTTCTTTGTCGCTACAGGAAACATTTTATTTTTCATACACAAAACTTCATAGGCAGCCTCACAAGCATATATTAGGTGAGATCGTAATGCAACACAATCATTTTTCATTGCTTGCATATCTGATCATTTTATTTCCTCTTTAACACTCTCTAGCCTTCTTATACATCACAGTTCAGCTAATCAAAGACAAATATAAATTGCTCCATTTCAGCTTCAAAATTGTTAAAAATTAATCTCTCTATGTAAGAGAAAGTACCTGATACGGATCAAAGCTATCATTCTCAGACACCTTAAGAAAGGTTGCCAAGCAAACCAGCTGCCAACATACATAAGAGAATCTCAGCTTAAAGATGCCAACATTGAATTCATAATTAATTAAAAAACGCAAAGATTCAACATTAATGAAATTTATAAAACCCATGATTAAAGGACTCTACAAACCTTGACCAGAGCAGTTCCAAGATAAACAAGAGCAGCTTTAACAGACGTACCAAGTGTGTCGTACTCAGACCTGTAAAAATTATTTTTTACCAAAAAATCATAAAAACAAATCAGAAATTATAATGGGTTTTCTGCATGAAATTATTGGATTTTTAAAAGATTTTTTGAGAGGGGAGAGTACAAGGGAGTGGCGGAGTAATAGACGGCGTGAGGGCCGAATGTGAGAATCGCGCAGTTGAAGAAGTGGAACAGTGTCATCTCTCTATCGAATCCTGTCTCTCCTCTTCTCCGGGCTGCGAGATCCAAAAAATGAATCGAAATCTGGAACGGAGGAGGAAGCACCGGTAAGAGCCCGGCTTGGTTGAGGTAGAAAGGAAAGAGCCTAATTGTTGGGCTTTTTAACTCGATTTTGGGCCTGCATTTTTCTTCAAGGAAGAGAGCTGTTTTAAAAAATGTTTGTTATTGCTTTATAAGTTTTATTTTATTTGAAACTATATTAATATAATATTTTTTATTTTTAAAATTTTACTTTTTATATTATTATATCAACATAATTTTAATAATTTTTTATACTTTTTTTTAAATGTTTTTCAGAAATAGTTCCGACTTGAAAATAAATAAATTGATATTGTTTTTAGTATCTCTTGTAGTTTTGCTATCTATGATGTTAAAAATATAAAAAAAAATCTGATTTATTTTTATTTTGATGTATTTTTTAATAAAAAATTAATTTGAAAAATACCTTCACTAAAATCCCAATCACCCCTAAAACATTGAGGTATTTGAATATTAAAAACACATGAGCTAGAACCTCATATTCCTTGCTCTGCATTGAGGATTTATAGATGTCCCCAATCAATCGCAAAATTTATAAATTCCTCACGAAGAACTTGGCTAAATTGAATTGAACTTTTGAATTCAAGAGAGCAAGAGAATCTTGAGTCTGCGTAACACCATCGCTATATTTCTGCGCTCACACTGTATCATCTAGGTTTACTGTAACATTTGCAGGTGCATGGATCCTCTTTTCCTGGATACGAGGAGGCACAAAGGGCCAACATCAAAAACATTCGATCAAAGTACGAAACAAAAAGAAAAGATGCATTGCAAGAAGAGCTGAGTTCCATCCTTAATAATACTTGACATATCATTTTCATAATAAGTATTGTTGATGACAATCATTATTATAACATAATAAGTATTGTCGCCAAGAAACCATTATTATATATATGTATATATGTATATTATATATATGAATAAGGAACTTCGAGTGCTTGAAGACTGACAGTCAATAAAGGCATTCTTTTTATAAATGTGAAAAATGGATAAAACAAGGAAGAAATTGAGAGGAGAGGCATGGTTAAGTTTTGAAAACGCATATAAAAATCTGACCATGTGGTCCTTGAGACAACTATCAGAAAATGAGAGTGCGGCAGAGTCACGAGAATATTAGATGAAATTCATTCCCCAATTAATATATAAGAACAAGAGATTGATCACGGAAGGCCAAATTATAAAGACCCAAGGGGTCCTGTCATAAGTGGTGAGAGCACTCTCGTTCTTTAAGAAAGATAAAAGGTTTAGTTCTTCCTCTTGTATGAAACCGGCTATTTGGGGAACACTTTCACCCCTTTAGGGTCCACCCGGTGCGAACGTGGATTAATCTAGACTAGCGTCTGGGATACCACGTGATTTATACTAAAAAAAAATAAACAAGTACAACGGGAGAGGGTGGGTGGCTATTTCTTTCCATAGCACCCCATTTCCATCGCCTGTGACATCACAGATACAATTTTCCAGAGAGGTTGTCATCGCTGATTCCATTAACAACTCTCACAATGTTGTATAATTCTTTGATGAAATTGGTTTAGATATCGTCGATGGAATAACAGTTTCCATAAATAACAGTTTCCATCACAAATCCCGTCGATGTTTTATCAATTTTTTATTCATGTTTATTTGTTATAACCCCAATTGCATTTCTTAAAACCTAAAATCATGGTAAAAACAAACTAAAAACTTTTATAATATCAATTTAAGAAATAATTATATGCCTTGATCACATTACAAAATCTCCTAACAAGATGGAGGTGGAGGGAAAACCATTGCACCGGGAGGTTAAGAGGAAAAGGATAATACATCACCATGTATACATGTATTTGCTCTAAATTCTTCCTATTTTCTTCTTCCATATCGACCTTTAGAACATGCATTCTTCCTATTTTCTTTCTACTCAATTTTGTAAACTAATTAATTTTTTGATTTTAAAAAAACTATAAAAAGACTTAAAGTGGAGTTTATTTATCTAACCTTAAATCTTGTCTACTAAGCCTCAACCATGCTAATTCATTCACGATGATCTTGAGGGTGACTCCATTGGAAAAAAATAGAAATTATAAGAATAATTTTTAATTGAAAAATTATATGATAAATTAAGATTGAAGGATATACTTTAGAACAAATAAAAGTTTTACAAAAAAACCAATAACAAGAATTAAAAAATAAAAAGAATAAGGGTTAAAATTAAAATACTAAGAATAAAGAGGATCAAGTTGATATTTTCAGGGGAGAAGAAATAAAAAAACAAAAAGAAGAAAGCTGTAGGAGACAAACCATCTATTCACTGCCAACACACGTTGCCTGCAAATGATAATGATACATCAGTGTTTCTAATGACACGATATATTTTGGTTAAAAGAGGCCTCACGACTAAAGGAGATTAGTTTTTTTTAGGAATATTAAAATTACTTGCCCCGAATTTATTTAAAAATAATTAATTATTTCACATCTAAATGCTACAAATAGTTAGTTTTTAATTTTGCAGTGGGGAGAACAAAAATGTAAGAAACACTGTTTTAATATTTTTACTCACAAACTACCATCATAGCTAGCTTGTGGTAAGTCTGTCTGCAATCCCCAAGAACTGATTGCAGTCACATGATCTACTCTGGACATGGGTCCTGTGAAATTAATCAGTACAGTATTTCAGTTTGGAGTGACATTGATAGAAAACTTCATCAAGAGGGTACTGAATTTATTATAAATATAAGATTAGAAAAACACTTAGGACAGTGAAAACATTGTGGATTTCAACAATTTTTTTTTATTTTTATTAGTGAATTCGGGTCAGTTTGTTTCGCTGTTTTCATACTATTTATATATTTTTTCATAGGAAGAGACAACGATAGTCATGTAACTCACTGGCAAACAGAAGTGCTTGTGTCTTAAGAGGGGCGGGGGTTTGACCCTGCCTAACGCGAATTTTTTGCTTATAATTTGTTTTTCATTTTTTTTTCACTTATGATTTTTTTCATTTTTATTTTTTTCATTTGTTTATTTATTTTGACGTTTTTATTTATTTATTTTGATGTTAATTGTTTTTTTGCTTATGTTTTTTTTAAAACAATTTATTGACATTTTTATTCTTTGATTGAATTTTTCCCCATTATTAACTCAATAAGAATAATATTATTAAATTTTTTTCTTGCTTCCCTTTTTTATGTTTTTTTATTTATTTTTTTATCGTAATAATCTAATAATTTTTACTGTTTTAACTGTAATAGTAATAATATTGTTAGATGTTAAAACTTCGATGTTTTTATTTTTTCCCTTATACTTTTAATTTTTTTTATTTTAATCTCTTTATTTCTTTTTTATTTCAAGAATAGTCCTTGTTGTTGTCCATATATATATATATATATATATATATATATAAGCGTGCTTAGCTTTGATTTTTAATTTTTGTTATTTTTTATTTGCTGGGATGATATATTTTTTTCAAAAACAAAATAGTTCTTAAATTTTATTTTATATCTATAATCATTTGGAAATTGATATTTATATTTTTTTGTTATTTCTTTTAGTTTTTAGTTTTTTTATTTTTATGTTATATGACTTTTTGACCTAATAATTTTTATTTTATTTTTTTATTTGATCTTTTGTTAATTTTTTTATGATTTTTTTATTTTTTATTATTAGCATAATAATAATAATAATAATAATTTAATGTTATTCTTTTACTTACTCTTTTATTAATATTTTTTAGGGTTTTTTTTTCTCAGGATAATTTAATAATTTTTATTCTTTTAACAGTTATACAAACTTTTTACTCAGCCTTCAACGTAGTGTGATATTTTTTATATAAATTTTCAGTTCAAATAAATTTTTTTCCAGTCAATAATTTTTATTGTTTTTTTCATTTATTTTATTTTTTTATTTGCTCTTTTGTTAATGTTTTTAGGTTTTTTTTAAGCCTTTGATTTAATTTCGTTTTCTTCTTT
>CM063589.1:8809122-9153623 GCA_032356905.1 Salix exigua
AAGAAAGGTATTGCAAGTGTCTTTATAGAGCTCCATGGAGCTCTGCAATCGGAGCAAGGATCAGGGATTGTAAGATATCTTACACGTTAATTAATCAGATGTTAATTAATCAGATAATAATGATTTTAATAGTCAAATAATTATATATCAACGTTAAATTATCTATTGAAGGAGTAGTTTTCTATTTAATAACTATATATTTGATAAATATATGATATATTAAAAGTCTATTCAGAAAGAAAACTGATCTTCCCTTTACTCTACCACTTTAAAAATTTATGCCATCAAAAACATACTACAAAATAATTAAGAGTAAAGGGTGTGTTTAGCATTGCGATTGTTGTCGTAGTTGAGATAAAAAAAATAGTTTCATAAAAAAACATTTTTAGTTGCGGTTCATAACTGAAATTAAAATATTTTGTTAAAATTGTGATTGAGTTTAAGGTTTAATGAAAAATAATTTCGTGTGTTTGGTTATCATGTTTTTCATATTGTTGTCACACACACATAAAAATATATATAAATTATTTTTTAAATAATGTAGATTAATAATCATAACAATAAAATATAATTAATAATTCGAGTAAATTAGACATTTATTTTTATTCTCCTATCATACTACTTGCAATTTCATCACGAACTATAATCATTCAAAAAATAACAGGGCTGTGGAGTGAAATGAAGTCACGCATCTCTCCCTTTCATCAGGACTGGTCTCTATCTACACTTTTTTATTTTTTAAAAATACAATTTTAAAAAAAAATCAAATTGGGTCTCCCCAACTAAATGGTTGGCTTGGTTTAATTGGGCCAAAAAGGCCCAACTCTACTGAACTTGGGCTGGGTCGAGAGTAGGTCCAGCCTAGCCAAGGATTTTAAACAGAAGAGAAAACAGTGTGTTGCTTTATTCACGTCTTGCGTGAATAATGCAACCCTCATGTACTATTCACGTAGTTGGTTGACGATGACGAGAGGATCACCTACCAATACTATGGTAGCCGGGAGGAGCGTCAGAAGCTTGTTGTCGTTTCTTCTACGCGGGGGTTTGTTGTTGTCGCTAAAGGTCACAGCAAAGCTTTTGGTGTGGAGGAGAAACTACGGTGTTGAGAGGGGCACTCTCCGGGAGTTGCTCCCAATTATGGAGAGAAAGAGAGATTGTCGATGGTGTGCCTGTGATGTTAGTGTTCTAGTCTAGGAACCACCGTTCAATTGCTTCATGTTGTTATTATACGTTGTGGTTCAGTCACTGTGTTCCACAATGAAACGAAGGCAAAATCTTCATAATTCTGCTTCCTCTAAACCATGGTTTCGAACTCTCTTTTTTTATCCCATAGCAATTGCAACTGTGTTTTTTCGATTACCAAATGACTTAAAACTCTGTTTGGAACACAATACCAAATACCAAACAACCACGAACATTTGATATTCTACGGCCCATAATGTTTTGAATCTTAAAGATTTTAGGTGAACCCCTTCAACGAAAAGTCTTAGGAATCTAGAAGTCATTAATTAGTCTTGTTGTGAATTGAGCACCTGTTCTGTGTGATAAATGCGTTGAATAACTTATTTAGAAATAATAGAATAATAAAATGATCAGCCAATTGACGAGTGATTACTTAGATTTTAATTGATTGGGATTCAAGTAATATCAACGTTCCAATTTTGTTCTTTTATATATAAAAAGGTATTTTCAAAGAGTTATTAGATCGGTATTTACTTGACGCCAAGGACTTGAAGTCATTGCTTGATTGGATCTGCCTTCAGTTACCCTGTGAACCAGGGGGGAAAGCTATCAATTGCCAAAAGAGAAGTAATAAAATAAACACCTTTCTTGCCTTCTCGGCATCTCGCTTCAGTGAAGTTTTAGATTATTGACAGGATGAGTTGCAGGATATGACCTCACTTGCATGTCGTTTAACCGACTCAGTAACATACACGCACACATACTTGGGGTTTATTTAACTATCTTTAACCAATTTCTAAGAATTCATTGAAAATAGATTCATAAAATAATTACCGAACACCATAATTGTTTTTTACCTATTTTAGAAATACTCGGGTTTAAATCAGATATTTGTATAATCTAGTCAAGTCCAAATCCTTGCTGGTTTGGGATTTTTGTTTTCCTACAATACTAAATGTTATTACATGTCATTTAAGATCTAACTAGTATTATCTAACTAGTGGGTTGGGGAGTAGAGCAGGTATGGACCAGGGAACGAAAAGCCTTATCCTCAATCCAGCTCATTTGAAAATGAGGATGATAGTTTTAGATATTTGCTAGCCAGACCATATTGTCGTCTACATACAGGGGAATTCGCTTTGCAATTGTGAAATCAAGAGAGAGAGAGAGAGAGATGATGCCGAAGACAGTGGCAAGTGGCGTCAAACATTTGATATTCTACGGCCCATAATGTTTTGAGTCTTAAAGATTTTAGGTGAACCCCTTCAACGAAAAGTCTTAGGAATCTAAAAGTCATTAACTAGTCTTGTTGTGAATTGAGAACCTGTTCTGTCAAGTGCGATAAATGCGTTAAATAACTTATTTAGATATAATACAATAATAAAATGATCAGCCAGTTGACGAGTGGTTGATTGGATTTTAGTTGATTGGGATTCAAGTAATAATATCAACGCTCCGATTTTGTTTTTATATTGTATAAAAGGTATTTTCATAGAGTAATGTCGTCGTTTCTTTCCAAGAAAATAATAATAATAATAGGAAAGTGCAATGAAAGCACATAAAGTGATCACCCCTTGGTTACAATTACCCATGAATTAATTTAGGATGGAACTTTATTATTTATTTTATTTTAGCTTGGTATTGACTACTGATAATGTAGTTGAGAAAGAAAACTAACTCTCAATTAATGCTTATTTAAAAAAATACAATTAAATTGAATTGAAACAATTGAAGGAATGAGGATGAATTTGAACACTCGACAAGTATTTAGCTTTTTTCTGACAAACATCAAGGATGGATTGAAACATACGGAAGAAATTGAAATTTTTTTTTTGTCCCTTCATTTTTATAAAAATTAAACATTGAGCTTATTTTAACATTATTCTTGATAATCCTTTCCAATTACCTATATATGGGAATCCAACAATGTGATGAAAAATTCCAACACGTGTTTGATACTTGGTTTTGATAAAATTTAATTTTATTAATATAAGACAATTAAAGTTTAAACGTTTCAATTTGATATCAAAACAATTCAAAGAATTGAAAAAGAATAATCGTTTTGAGTCACCGTTTCAGGTTTTTCTATTGGAACGAAACATTTTGATTTCAAAGCGTTTCGGCGTGGCGTTTCAGAATTGTACTGTTCATATATAATTAATTATATATATATATATGAAAAAAAATTAAAATATCAATTTAATAAGTATAATTTAAAATCAAGATAAATTAACTTTAAATTATATAATATAAACACAAAGTCAAACAAATATAATCTCAAAATTAATAATATCTCTAAAATTCCAAAATATTATGATAGTAAAATGTTCTAAAATAAAGAAGAATATTATGATTTTGAGCCAGAACGGTACCGAGATATGTCAGCCTGAATTTCCGGAATGGACCGGAATTAAAACCGAGATGAAAACAACGTCGTTTCGTCTTGGTTTTTTTAATAGCACGAAACGTTCCGGCCATTCTGGCCAGAACGGAATTAACAATCCTGCAGGCTTTAACACCACCATCCATGGTTAATTATAAGCGATGTGTTGAATTTCTTTTAAAGTTTGGTGCATGTTGATAGCAAAACTGACAATTTATTTATTTTAATGTTTTATTTATATATCAAATTTAATTTTTTTATTGAATCTAGTCGAGTAAATGATATAAATCTCGATTTTTTTGTTAAAAAAAAATACTAAGTGTTTTCTGGATGTGTTTTTTAATTTTTATGCGACAAAAAATTTGATCCGGCCTCACAATATAACTCATTAAAAGTGTCCACGTCATGATATAAACACACAAAGATGTATAACGAAATGATAGATGACAAGAAATAACGGCAGGAAATTTATATAAAAAAAAAATGAGTTATTGGATAGTTAATTTGTGGTGAGATTCAATCATCAATCTCGCTATTACAACAACTCGTACGTTAAATTTTCTTCTCAACGCTACAAGTAATCCACCTAAAATCCTTACCACGCATGCCATGACGAACGACTGGAAGCTGTGTTTTAAACTCTCAACGCAATTAAAACGTGCTCTTGTCACCATCTCAGGATCTTCCACCAGATACGGCACCTGTCATGGAAATTATAACGTCGGCCGGCGGTAGTTCACTTTTCCTCGCCAAACTTTCCAGTCCACGATCTCAAGTTTTGGATATTTCTCAACGCCCTGTTTTCCTTTTTGTTACCTTCTCATGTGTTGGTACGTGGCAGCATTATAATAAAATTGCACAGAATTATTATTATTATTCTTGAGAAAAATCTTCATTTAATGAGCTTGGTGGACGCCAAGGGGTACAAACACAACTCTGCTTTCGATGGACACGTGTAAGCTGAATAGCAAGGTGTGGAGGGGAAGCCAAGAGGATGACTTTCCTGTCTTCATTATCGATTCTGATCATTCACTTCAACACATACGTGGCTCGATGGCTGGAGATATGAGATATGACCCACCATCTTCACCTGCTAATAACGTTTTTATTTTCAAAAATATTGAAATATTATTGTTGTTCATATTTCTAACCGAGTGCCAGATATTCCCAGAAAATGACATGAAAATGGCCGAGTAATAGAAGGCGGCTCCTGTTTTATTATGACTTCATATGATAGTCAACAATCTCCAATCCTTGCCACCCTCCCCTTCCTATCCTCTCTCCGTCCCTTTATATTTATTACCTACTTATCAGACACCAACCTGTCTGATCTTCGTCTCTCTCTCTCAAACAATAATTCAAAAGCTCGAAAGCTGGTTTAGAAAGAAAACATGCTACAACTACAAGTTTCAGTACCAGCACCGGGCATGGATTTCGACTTCAACGAGGCTCGAACTATGCCATTCTTGAGTGCTCCATCTACACCGAAACGGTTCGGGGATTGCACCTTCAGCGCTCCAACAAGTCCTTCACGTGTGGCTGAGTTTTATAGTTATTTCGACAGCTTGATTGATAGCAATGAAGAAAGAAGCGGGTTTTCTTTTCATTGGGATGAAAGGCGTGGCACGCCTGAATCGCCACGGGCGACTGCCAACACCAATAGTGAAGATGATTTTGCTTTTGATTTCTGTGACGAACTAGAAAAGACATCACTCTCAGCAGATGAACTTTTTGATGGTGGCAAAATCCGCCCTCTGAAGCCTTCACCTAGATCACATGGCGAGGGTTTTACCCAGAGAAACCCACTTTCCTCACCAAGATCTCCTCTACAGAAAGGGAAAAGGATGATGCGTGAAGCTTTCTCACCAAGAAAAGAGAGAGATTCAGATCCATTTGCAACTGCAGTTGAAAATAATCGAAAGAAAACAGAAAATGAAAGAGGAAGGCAGATAGAAAAAGCTTCAGGGTTGATATCCAGTTCAAGAAGCAGAGCATCAAGATCACAGTCTCTATTTAGAGCATCCGAATATCCATGGGAAGAAGAGAAACAGCTAGAGAAAATCACCAACCAAACAGCACAAAATCCAAAAGCCTCGGTATCATCTAATTCTTCTTCTTCTTCTTCAAAGAGTTCTTCAAGGAAGTGGAGGCTGGGAAATTTTCTGCTATTTAGAAGCGCTTCTGAGGGACATGCGCATGACAAGGATCGTCTCAGGAAGTACTCCGGTTTGTTCAGGAAACGTGAAGATGGCAAAGAAACGAGCTTCTGGTCCACTGACAGTTCAGGCTCAGCGTCTTCAAATAGAAAAGGCCCAGTGTCGGCACATGAGTTACATTACACGGCGAATAAAGCAGTGTCTGAGAATCTGAAGAAGAAAACTTTCCTGCCGTACAAACAAGGTTATTTTGGGAGATTGGCTTTCAACCCAGCCGCTCATGCTCTTGGCAACGGCTTTGGAACTTCTTCGCGTTAATCAGACGTCGATACTTCTCCAGGAGTATAGTTTTCAATTCCTTCTGTTGTTAATATTGTAGAATTGGCACAGGAAAACCCGTCCCTCATATATAGCTTGCTTATCAATGAAAGATCGTGCTGAATTCTGATCGGTCTTTCATTGATAACTTCTTGCTACCTGGTGCCATATGATCAATTCTTTGTTTCTCTTTCAATTCTTTACAACTGTAAGAGCATGATCACAAATATTGGATCTACTACTTCCAAGATCAAAAGCTCATCTCTCGTTTTTTGAATGCCGACTGGATAAGAATTTTTGCCACCTTGTTCTTCGACAAGTTTCCTAACAATTTTCACTTCTACGATATGATCAATTCGTCAAGTTAATACAAGTAGTTCCAAGAAACAAAATCAAAAGCGTGATTTTGGCGGGGCAACTATGCATATAAGTAAAATCCACAAAGCCCCAAAGCAAGCGTGAAGGAACGAAAATGTTTTCCATGCACATCGTCTAGCCAGTCAAAGGATCCTTGCGTTGTTGCTGTTACTGTCCCATTTTTTCAATTAAGATGAATTAGTCTATCAACTCGATGATATCAAAATTGCCAAAACAAGAACTTTATGTTAGAGTTGAAGCACCGAAGGGATTTTTCTGATAGGGGATCAAAGTAGTTTTCCTTGGAGATGGAAAATTAGCCCGCCGGGTTTTATCAATTTGAAAATTCTTCCTCGAATAAATAAAAAGAATGAAATTGGCTGATATTATGACAGTACGAGGTGGCATAGATATTATTATGGGGGAAGTTGATTGCCGAAACGATAATTGATACAACAAGAGTACAAGCTATCAATTCTTTTTCCATATTGAAAACCTTAAACGACGTCCATGGAATTATATAGATGAATATCAGGGAAATTGAAGATGGATCAGAGGAGAGACAGTGAGCTCTGTGTATACGGTTATCTAAAAAGTTAATTGGAAAATATGATTATTGATTATATAATATCAGAGGTGTTCACAGTCCGGTCTGGTTTGGTTTAATTATGGCTTAAAAATCTAACCAGACTCGAGTTGTTATTTCTTGATAATATGACCTGTACTGAAAACCAGTTCGGACCAAACCGGTATGGTTCGGTTTTGATGTTAAAAAACAAGAAAAACATAAAGGTACAGTTTTATGATTTCTACGAGTACAAATTTAAATGAACTCAAAAGAACAATCATCTGCAGAGCTAGAAATCAGCAACACTAAATCACTACATAAAATGGTCTCTCTTGTATCACTTAAAGTCCCATTTCTTCAATGAAACCAGCAGCATGAGCTTCAGCAAAAGGAGAACTCTTCTAGAGTCAGATCTATATTATATAAACCAACCATTAATAAATATAAATTAAGACAGGAGAAATGACCTATACATGTCTAAGTAACTTGTTGGTAAGCTAAAGTCCAAATACACAGGAGTTAGTGTAAATTAACATCTGGAGCTTCAGCTTGCTCTCTTATAATGAAAGATGAGGAAAACAAGAGGAGGGGTAGGGGATAAGGAGGTGCTGCTTTCAAATACTAAGAAAAATTAGGTTTTTAGGGTTAGTATGAGTTAGCATTATAGAGGAGGGGTAGGGGATAAGGAGGTGCTGCTTTCAAATACTAAGAAAAATTAGGTTTTTAGGGTTAGTATGAGTTAGCATTATAGAGGTGCTGCTTTCAAATACTAAGAAAAATTAGGTTTTTAGGGTTAGTATGAGTTAGCATTGTATATATAATGCTAACTCATACTGACCCTAAAAACCTAATATATATATAATGCTAACTCATACTAACCCTAAGAACCTAATATATATATAATGCTAAATCATACTAACCCTAAAAACCTAATTTTTCTTAGTATTTGAAGGTATGAGTTACCATTATATATATAGGGTTACTATTGAACTCATCCAATTCTAACAGTTTCAGTTTTCTAAAACCAAAATCAAACCAATTTATCTGATTTTTAATTAGGTTTCTTCAATATTTTTTCTCAATCTGGTTTCTCTTTGTTTTGTTTTTTCATTTAATTTTTTTTCCAGTTTCATCGATTTGTCAAAAAAAAAAATTAAACGCTTTCGCAACTTCTGATATGCCATACCATTTCAGCTATCAAATTGTTGAAATTTACAACAGGACGACAATCGACCGACTATTTTTGGAAATATCATGCATAGACACTATAATTTCATTATCTGCAACGAAAAACTAATAACCCAGCCAAGGTACACAAACTGACATCGTCAACTTCTTGAAGCAGGAAAGACTTCAAAGTCACAAATGGTTTTATTATCCTTGATGATCCGAATAATAATTCCATCTTTTAATTGTCAACCGGGGCCTGATGTATGAAGTAAAAGGGGAAGAGCAAATAAGAAATCGTTTTTTCATGTTCTCATTTCAGTACCGAAGTGGAGGAAGACTCCGTATGCTCGTCATATTCCATGATCGTCCAGCCTTCGAGCTCTTTTTAGTGTTGTTGTCCAGTGACAAGAGTCCACAAAGTTCCTGAAATTCAGAAAATCGATTGCTTTGATCAGATGGCATCGAATGGTTTTTACCAACTAAGCCGATGATTTGCACTCACACACTATCATACCATACCATATGTTTAGTCAAAGTTATCAATTCTAATTGGATCAATCTCATCTGCCACAGTAAAGTGTCCAACCAAACGGGCAAAAAACAGCATCTGTTGTTCCAGTGTAAACTTAATGTTCTCGGCCTGCATGTAATCAGAGATGGAACCTTAATATCCATTACAAACGTTGTAGCTGTATGAAGTGTAACATTAGCATACCTTCCGGAAACCATGCTGCTCTCCTTCATACTCCACAAGAGCTACTGGCAAACCTTTTTTCTTCAGTGCCAGGTAGATTTTACGAGCCTGGTCAGGGGGCACAACCTACACCATGCAAAGATATTCTGAACTCAATTGTCATTGATATGCTGAAAGCTTCTCTGTTTTCTAGCATTTAGATCTACACTAATATATTTTCTAGTAGATGCCACCCTGTTGCCCCATTGATTAAGAAGGGACCCCTTTCTGTTTATTTTAGCATCACATGCTTTACATTTTGAAACGAATGATATGTAACATGTTTTTCTAATGCAACACATCAGTGCCTTCGTATATATATCCTCTGTTATTCTGATGATTCATTTATATATTAAGCACGGGCAGAGTTCCAACAGAAAATAATAGTTGCCATATTACGAAGCTGATAAAAAAATTGCAGGATACCAGTAGAATGGTGACATCATTGTTAGGGCAACAAATAGATTGAAAGATACAAAGTTCAAATTTTTGCACCACGGCTCTTTCAAGATGATCATTCAACTTAACCACATAATGCAAGTTCCATGGACAGCAATCTAACTTGGGGTTAAAGCTGACCTTGAACAAGATGGAAGGAAATACAATATAATCAAATAATAAAATTTCAAGTCACACTTTATTTAAAACCCAAAATTTGTCACTAAACATTAGCTCTGCCATGTAAAATATAGATAATAGCAGAAAGTTTTTCAGTTGTAAGTTTTAGAAGCAACACCATTAACAAACAATCAGTCTATAACAGCAAGATACCATTATGTATTCGATCATTCACCCTCATTCTCAGTATTTTAGCAACATGTCTCTGGTTCCTGACCTGAAGCTCATTGATACCTTGATTATCATTCTTATAACCCCAAGAACACAGAAAAAGATATGGTATCTGTACCTTGTCTTCCAACCCTTGGAATAAAATGATGGGGCAAGAAAACCTATCAACAAAATTGATAGGAGACCTCTCATAGTAATCCTCTTCATTACCTGCAATCAGAAAAGGATTGCCACGCCACTAGATGAAATAAATGGAGCATAAAAAACTACTGTATAAATGAGATGTGTTTGTGCAATTTACCAACAAGATTATCAATGTAATGAGACTCAAACTTGTGAGTTTCTGCTCTCAACATGCTCAAGTCAGCCACCTGTTCATTATGAAATTCCTTGTTAGGTCTTGCATTCTTTGTAATACCTTTAGTTAGTAATCAGTATAATTGATCTATCAGTTTAAATCATATGAAAACCATAGAAATCAAAATGTAATTCATGGTCGTGGTGAAGAGCAGCAATAGGATAAAAACAGAAAAAAATGAAAAATTCAGCAGACACACAAGCGAGAGAACTTCAAAAGTATCTTTAAATTGCCACAAAATGAGATTGCGGAAATCTTCTATGCTTATTTTCATGGCTTGGAATTTAATATAACCACCAACCAAAGGGAGCCCATTGTCCATTTAAAATCAAAATTCAATCCATGCAACCCAGTTCAGATATAAAATACACTAAACCCTCCTCAATTTCATTGCCTTATGCTCCCCTTATGCAAAATGAGAACTGAAAAATGAAAATCATGTTCACCAACATTTAGTCGTTTAGCAGAGGGCACGATGCTTTTTTGACATAAAAATTGAAGGACAAACAAATCCATTTTGAGTGCATTGTTCGGATGGCCATTGTGAAAACAGATTATATGTGTTTGGCAGAAAACTGCAGTGGATTACTATAAAAACTTGAAGATCTGGAGAAAAATGAATATATGGATTATTTCCAGATCCATTTCAAAGGGCTGTACCATCTTGTGCATTCAAATAAGAGCATAAAACAATCAAGGCAACAACCAAATTCTTCTCACAATATCATTGACCATATACTAAAGACAATTGGGAAACTGATTTGGAACTTCGGAACTAAATTTAGGATGAAGCACTCACACCATATAAGGAAGCTCCAGCTTTAAAGGTTTCTTTAAAAGCAAGAGCAGCTAAGGTTGTATAGCCACCAGCAGAACCTCCAGTTATACATAGCCGTTCCCTGTCTACCTTTCCATTGTCCACCTGGATGAAAAAATATGCTCGTTAGCATAACTTTGATAATATTATTATAGCATGCATATCCAGGAGAACATGCACAGCATTTACGGAAGGATAAGCGTTACCAAAAAATTAGCACAACTGCAACAGTCATTGACATCCACAATTCCCCATTTATCCACCAAGCGTTCTCTATATTCTCTACCATAACCTTCAAAATTTATGCACATAAAATGTTTAGTATAATGATATCACAACATATAAATGTTACAATTTTATCCAACAAATAAGCACATCTGCAAAATAAGCCTGGATTCCATACTTTTTTCCATAAGATAATTGTCAAAGGAGAGAGGTGCAATGGGAGCAAAGTAACTTGTGAAACAGCACCAAATTTAAAAAAATCCAGGGGTCAAGCACAACCTCCACTTTGAATCAGAAAACAAGGATAGTTCTTTCCATTTATGCCAATCATGATTGTGATGGAATAGAAATGAAGGAAAAGGACAAACCAGTGCTTCCACCGTAGTTCACATCCACAAATGCCCAACCTCGACTGGTCCAGTACTGGATGCTCAGGTTTAAGATTCCACGTGTTTCACTTGTAGGCCCTCCTGAGAAATTTCAGATCCCATAGGTCAATAATTTTTATAATATTAAAGCAAACCATTTATTCAAAAGAAAGCATATATTAAAATATGTACCATCAAACAACAAGTTCAGCAATCAGACACTTTATCCAACCACAATAAATCTCACTGGATCATTTTATTGAAAAGTTCTACAATTTATTAATATGGATATACATGTTTGATATATAAATGCTCAATATATCTATTATAAAAAATATCTTTTACTCAAACTTTAGAATACTAATCCAATCAAGATTATTTTGTATTGTTTTTTGAAAATGAAATGCAAAGAAATATGAAAGTTTTATCATGTCGAGATATCTTGAACTCAATTCCATAACTGTCTAATAAAATACTCGTTATCACATCACAGTGGTCACCTCAGAAATCTTTTCCTTCATTTCTCAACAATTGATAACAGAAAACATTAACATACAACCAAGGGCACGCACCGTGGCTTTTCAACAATAATGGAGGCTTTTCTTCCTGACTAGCTTGGTAAATGGGATTTGAAGGTGGATAAAAATACGCATAGGCATTCTGACCAGGAACTTCTGTTGGGAATTCAATTAACTCAGGCAAGCTGAAATATGACTTGTACTTCAAACTATCAGGTGATGACGACCAAATAATCTTGAAATCAACAACTTTGGATCCATGGTCATCTAAGTGCACCTGAAAAGACAGAAAGGATAGCTGATATTGATGGATACAATTTTGTAAAACTCAAATCACCAGCTCCTGGTGAATAAGGAAAGTGGTTCAGAGTAGAGCATCCTGTAGCACCTTAGCCACTGATGATGGATGAACTGCAGATGCTCCCTCAACATATAAGCAACGGTTCCATGAAGTCTGCATGGGAAAAGATGCACAGCTTAGATACATCTTTAATGTCTGAGCTAAGGGCTTTTCATTCAAACTACAGATTGGAGAGATTAAGGTTCGAGGAAGTACAATATTATCGATGTCTGTGAAAGGAATATCAAGATGTGATAATGAGCTTTGAACATCATCCAGAATACCAAGAAATGATCTCCCATTCTTCCTGAAACCACACATTTCAATAGTTTGATCACAGTGAAGTTTGGTTTGCAAGTAGAGGTTCATAAAAATATTGCATAGAAACACGGTTTCTATGTAAGAAAAAACCCAAAGCAGATGCACAAAGCAAAGAACACAAAGCTAGACTTTTTAAGGTTTACCTGTAAGAACACGCAATCAAGTTCTTTCCTTCATTGTTCTGAATAAGCTCGTAAGAATTTATGCCAAAAACCCACAATGGCTTCGAGAACTCAGCATCCAGGGAATAAATTGCTTGCACCTCATTGACTGATTCAATCTGTTGTTCAAAGAGAAAGGATATTCAGCTTAGCAGATAGTTACCTCCAAGAAATGGTTGTGATGCACAAGAAGCACAGGGTCCAAGCATTTCAACATAGAATGTAATTAATCCATAATCCAGCTTACGATTGTTTTATTTTTAATCTCAAAAAAATGAGCAAAATTGAAAATGTGGTCAAAGCATGCATGAATCCTTTGTCCTGCATATGAATTTTCTCTCTTTAAGAAGCATCGTTGATTAAAAGTTTGTTTACACGTAAAGAATATTACATAGAGCAAAGGGTGTACCATAGCATCAAACTACTTCCCAATTATAGAACTTACCCATTTATATAGATTCCAAAATCCACTTTTTCTATCAGTGACAAAGAATAGTTCACCTGTAGCAATGCAGATGAAAATATCAATATATGCAATAACTTGAAGCTACAAAAATTCTGAAAGGATAAAATAGCTGAACGTCATACATGCATGGCCAAAATGTTAAATACGTAGTACAAATGCCAGTAGCTTCCAAAGGAAACAAGCACAACACTCAACTCCAAACTAGGTTTCAGGACTAAGTCTCGGGAATATAATTTGACCATTGTTATGCAGGTAACCAGAGGCCACTCTCAGAAGATAAACCTTGTTGACCTAATCACTATTTTCAGAACAAACATACTGCATGTTATTTCTTTTATGTAAATGTTGCAGACAGAAGCTTCCCTCAACAGCACATTTATCCCAGAGAATTTGTTCCTCATCCGATTTACATCATATATGTTTAGTTCCTTGATAAAACCGACAAAATATAGTACCTTTGGAGGACCACTTGGGCTCAGTTGGAGACTCCACAACAGTAGGATCACAACCAGCAACACAAATGCGATTGTGAACATCTCTACACGAGAAATTTAAGAGGAATAAGTGGTCCATATTTATTTATCAGCATTATGACAACTGAGAGCTAAATCCAGCGCAGAGTGTAGAATCAAGTGATTGTCTGTCTTAGAGAATGGTGACTTGAAAAGTTTGTTTTGACACAAATTTAAACTCCAAAGAGCAACTCCAACCGAGCATGTATATGCAGAGCCAAAGCCAACATGTTGTCCTTTTTAGCTCTTTTTTTCACTGTGTATTCTCCAACAGAACAGCCATATGAATAGCTAAAAATAGTTTTTCCTTGTTGAGTTGCTATATATAGATGCAAAAAAAAGAGAGGTCATGGTACATATTCCCGTTGGGAATCACTGTTCAACCCATCTTGTATCACCCCAAAGCTGTTTGTCTCAATTGAAACCGAAGCGAACAACAACCATTTTTCAAAGCCAAGGATTTGTAGATCAGTCAAGAAGAAGAAGTACTCAAAATGACAAGCCTGAAGCCAAGAAACAAGTCAAAACATGAACCAGGTATGAGCGAATTACCTCTAAACTATCCAATGAAAAGCTCAAAATGGGTATAGCTTTTAGTTCCTGTTTGGTGAGGAAAGGCTGTCTTTTTGTTGTTTCTTGCTTGCACTACTTAATAGTTTGCATACCCAATTGAATGGGAAAATGATGCAAAAAACAAATTTAAAATGTTGCAGGTTTTTTATTTTAGATTCAATTTTTTTACTTGTGTCTGGATGATAAAATGAATGGGAAATTGCATACCCAATTGAATGGGAAAATGATGTAAAAACTTCTCACAAGAGGAAGATTGTTTACTTGTGTCTGGATGGTTAAATACAAGTAAAGATCCAATTACAGATTTAAAATGTTGCAGGTTTTTTATTTTAGATTCATTTTTTTTAATTAAATATAATTAAAAAATTAATAATTATATTGTTGGGGGAGTTTTTAAAAGAAATTATTTAATTATATAACTTACTCCTATTAATTGAATAATTAAATTATATACAAAATAATTGCACTATATTTAAAATGATTTATAAAAAATGGCTCTTTTAAATAGCTTTTACCATTGAAGTACACATAACCAAAAAAACTATTTTTATACTATTCAAGAAGCCATTTTAGAGATTTAGCTCTCTAAAATGGCTTTTACCATTGGCTCTAAGGTTAAGAAGGTTGATGGATAGCAAAGAAAACCTTATTCAAGCACCAAACAGCATATAACAAAAGCAAGGAGATGATGAGTCACATGATACTGATATAAGAAGAATAGCACTTTATGATCTTCGAACAAGTTAAAGTGTTGATGGCGCAGAATATCATATATCAGCAGCACGAAAACCAAATTTGCCAACTACTGCTAAAGCAAGTTCTTGAAATGCAGTCAATGACAAATTATACTTACCCATTTTCAGAAATGTTGCCGACCCAGAGCTCTGTTTTATCCCATGGCATATTAGGGTGACCCCATTCTATCCACGCTATCCGTTCACCTTTGGGGTCTATGCGTGGAAATGCATAGAAATCATTGCCACTTACTAGTACTTTTGGCTCTGAAGTCAAAATATCCAAAAAAAAAATTATCTCCTCAGCATACGGCCAAGAATCAAATAGTAAAACAACTAAGAATACTAGAACAAAAGCATTTGGGTAATTCTGAAAAAACAAGTAAAAAATACAGAAAATTCTTACTCGAAATCCAAAAATCTTATTCCAATAAGTTTATACCTTGGATATTCTTGTCACTAAGGCCTACAGCAACAATTGTTGTGGTTGAATTTGTACTACTGACGCGACGATCTATCAAGAGAATCAAAAATTCATTAAAAAAAATATTTAATCCATGCCCTAAAATAAACAGAGTTCATGAGGACCTATCTACCTTCCATTACAGTAACAAAACGATTGAAGCGCAAATCAAATACCCCATCAGCATAAGAAACCACGGGACCACCATAGTCCGGTGTAAGCGGCACAGGAGAAGAATCTGCTGCATGGACTATCAGCAAATTGCAAAAAAAATAAAAAATTGTGAAACGTAGTAGTTGATGAGTAAGTAATAGCTCATTCGACCTTTGGATTTGATGGACTGCTTGTAAAGCCGTTGATCTTTGTAGTTAGAGTAAATGACAGTATCTTCTGATATCGTGAATGCGCCACCACCATACTCCTGAGCCGTTGTCCTCACCGCAAACTCCTTCGGTGTAATATCGGTGGGTTCTTCTCCCGGTTTGTCGGCTTCTCTCACAAGAACCGAGCGCCTGATCAAATAAATCACCATAATACCATTCAAAATCAAGTCACGAGACGAGAAAAATGGAAACAGTTAAAGTATATTTTGTGTAAGGGTACTGTACCCAGATTCAGAGGGGCGGGACTCGACCCAAAATAGGTGACCGTGGCAGTCAACGGCGATTCCGCTGAGTCGTTTGGAAGCGCCGGAAACGACGTCGGCGGTGATTGGGGACTTCCAAGAGCCGTAAGGGGCAGTGACTTTGTCTTGTCTGGCCGTTGCATCAACTACTTGTGTTGAAGAAGCCATGGTTTTGAAAGGAGGCCTCTGTAGCTGTCTTCTGGGAGAGAAGTTAGTGGTGACTTTAAATTGCGTGTAGCTTCTGTTGAGGCGGCTGAGAGAGCGAGGAGATGAAGAAGAAAGACGATTAAGAGTGAGTGACGAGAGATGAGAAAACCATAGACTAGCGTATGGCAAGCCCATAAATAAATTGTACTCCTAGTACTCCTATACAAAAGGTTAGTAACTTAGTGTTGATTCGTAGCAACAAGTGATTGGCTTCCATACAAGGAATATTATAGGGAGAGACTCGATAGAGATTGGATACTTCTCTGATAAGAGAGTGGAGTCAGTCCCATTATAGAACCATTTGGAATTCGTCTTCTGTTTCCTTTATCTCGTTACAGTCAGAGCAGCGTTTTGTATCCTGAAATATTGTATTTTATTTCAAAATATATTAATATAATATGACATAATATGACATAATATATCGAAACTATATATATATATATATATATATATTAAAAAACAAAATCAGCTAAGTTTTGCCTATCATGGAAGCATAAGAAGAAAATGATCGATTCAATATTAAATTAAATTAAAATTTTAATTGTTTTAAAATTAAAAATATATATATAAGAGAATTATTTTAATACATTTTTTTAATTTAAAGACACTTTTAAAATTAAACTTTGGTTTTGTTTGTCACTACATTTCAAAAATACTTTTGAAAAAAAAATATTTTTATTTTAAATTATAATTTTTTTCTTGCTACCAATTAGGCGCAAAACATAACTCTTGATATCGTTAATTAATAGGCATTTTAAATTGATAAAAGCCATAATTTTAAGCCCAATCTAAGCAACTGTTTATCGATAAAAAGTGGATGTTCATAAGAGTATAGTTGCGTAGTTTTAAAAAAATTGTGTTGAAATATATCAAGATAATGTTTTTATTTTTACAAATTTTTGGCGTCAAGACATCAAAATAATCTAATATGCATTAATAAAGTCATTTAAAATGCAAAAGCAAATTGAAATTTAATAAAACATGGTTTGGACCGCTCATCCAAACACGCGCTTAGTGCTGTCAAAGTCACCCCCTTCCTCTCATTTCCCTCTTTTTCGATCCGCGACAATGAACAAAACAGAGGAAGCTGAACGGCTAAAACAAAGGAGGTGAAAGAGGAGGTGCGAGTCCGAAATTTTGGCGGGGCGTCCAACCCGTGACGTGTCGGAACGACACGGGTACGGTGGAGGGTACGGTGGAACAGAGAGTGTCGCAATAGATTTGCAGGCAACTTAAAACCACAGGAACAAATAATCCACGCACAGAAACAGAGAGTGTCGCAAGAAACTCTGGCAGCATGGATTGAAATGACGTTAAGAAGATAAACAAAAGGCACCGTGTTTCAAATTGATCCACCTGTTTTATGTTTGGAAAATACGCGTATTAAACAGATAAGAGAACTGCCCTCGTACGTTATAAAGCATGGAGCAGTAAATCTGAGGCAGTTCAAACAGCGCTCACATGCAGAGACTATACCCTTCCAGTTTGAACTTTCAACTAGCAAATTATTCCAATAATAACCAAAAATAATTTGAAAACCAGACAATTTCCGATACAAGAGGATTTTGGTATCATAGTTTGGATGGAAATCTTAAAATATGACTACCCAAAGATGACAGCAAATGTCTCTCCACTTGCAGTGAACGTAAAATCACACGACTTACTTCCAAGAACTTTGCGGAGCAAGTTAAGCCCAGTCCAATGCTCTGCATACAGCAAAACCAGAACATAACTGGATGGAATAGATGGCCTAACAACATGAAAGATCTGTTGCACGAATAAAAGAGTTTTGAAATTAAGTGAAAGAGTGTGCAACAAATAAACTAAGCTTACGAGTGTTTCAAAACTCACTGTAAATCACACAATTAAGTGCAAGGAGATGTATTTAAATCCAATAAATATTTCAAGATCAATTAGAATTCATGGCAAATATCCCATCCAATTGACATCGGTGTATACTTGCGTGTTCTGAGCTGATCAAGTTCGGGGCAGACATAATGCTGGCTGCAACTCCATTCTTGGAACGGCGATTTATTTTAGCGCAGCATTAAGTCTTCCCAGATGAATAGCGTTGGTTTGGTGGGTTGCGAGATCGATATTTATTTGGTTTAATATCTTGTCGAATCCAATTATACCGAGCACAATGGCTCGTCATTCTTATATAAATACTTGACTCAACACGTGACATAACCTAGATAAATTGGGTGTGGTAACTCGTTAGATCGACACTTAATTGGGATTGACGCATGGATGAATTCAAGTATATTGTGTTTGAGAGGTCTTGAGAACTTCTTTTTCTAACTGGTTATGTGACAGTTTATACGTATCACAATTAATTGTTAGATTTATTGAACATCTCACCAAATCTAATGAATCTAATTAAGACACTATGAGGATCAACAAGTATACGTGTGAGGTGGAGCTTGAACTATGGTGAAAAGGAAGGGAACAGGTCCCGACACCAAGACCCCAGTTGCTCCTGATACCCATATATTTTTTTAATTTTTTTGTAATTGAGGTATCCGGACCGACCTACGTGCACCTCGACTATTCTCAGGTTTCATCGAACATCCTGCAAGCTCAATGAGCATGTAAGTCACCGCGGGGTGATAGGCGTACCACGCAAGGATGGATCTAGGGGACATGAAGAGAGGAACCCTCCAACCTCACTCTCATTGAGACTCAAACTATGTTCTAATAGAAGAGGGTGCGCTCTTACCACCACTGAGTCACATACTTGCAGGTTCCTGATACCCATATTTATTATGGTTAGTGCTTGCCCGAATACAATTATATCAGGTTTGATAATTCGCGAAACCCACACTTACTTTGACACCATGAGCATACCAATATGTTAGGTCTTGGCATTCAACCAAGCCATAACCTGCGTTCTGAAATCAAAACACCTAAAATAAAAATAAAAAATAAAAAACTGAAGCTGAAGCTAAAGCAAAATTCAGAATTTAGCATCCACGGCTCTAGGGGGACGACCTTGTAAAGTGACAATTCAAAAGAATATAATGATGTAGCTACCATTTCAAACTTTCAACCGTCTAGTGATGTCTTCGTGTGTTGGGGCAGAAAACAACTGCCAAGCTTTTGGGGATAAGCAAACACCGTTCATTCTTATTATGGACTGGTTTGCTTTTCTGGCTTGTATGCTCCATGAGTTTTCAAGGTTACTTAGTAGCAGATAAGCAGGGGGGGTTAGAGTGATCCTCTATTTAACTCTGTTTTGCTCTTCCGATTAGTTACTTTCTAGTGATCAGACCAGCAGCTCTTTCAAAAATCAAATCTAATTTGATGGTCATCTCAATTTTATTCATGAGAGATTTAAATGGTATGATTTTATGATTACAAGTCTATGGAATCCAGAAATCTTCATGTATGAATTATGCTCGTATCAAGATTGCAGCGAGTTTAATAGGAAAATAAAATCGATTTTATAGCTCACATAACTACTTTTACAATGTATTAATAGTGAAATGCATATTAATGTAATTGCAAAATAGAAAATTAATACATGTTTTTTTTATCATTTTATTACCAACATTAATTTTAATCATGATTTTAATTAAACACGTTAACTAACATAATTTAATCCAACCAATTATAATACAAAAACTATCGCAATTTTTAGCACGCTCCAAGTAAACACTAATAAAAGACTTCACCGCTCTCCTCATTCCGAAGAATAGCCCACGACTTAGAAGCAAGGATGAAGGGAAATCAGCATGAGCCTGGGCCTCCACATTCCACGCCTCCCTAAGGAAAAAGATATTAGCAACAAAATAAATTAAAAAAGCTCCACTCCATTTTCCACTGGGTCGGGTCGGGTTTTTACCCACCTCATCCCAACTCACCTCGGATTGTTTCCGATTCGAGTTTCGACAGGACAAGCTTTTTATTCTTTCTAACATTCTAATATGTTTATGTATAGTATAATAGCTGTCTCTTAATCACTAAAATAGTGTTTAAAAGTGTGTCTGTGGTTATTTTTTAGAATGATTTTCACTTAGTTTAGAATGATTTTCACTTAGAAGTATATTAAAATAATATTTTTTTATTTTTTAAAATCAATTTTAACATAAACACGTAAAAATGATCTAGGAAATACAAAAAAAAAATTCATTTAAAGCAAAAACAAAAATTCAAGAGGCATACTTTTAGTGGTTCACAAAATATAATAATCCAATGTTACACATCATGTATATTTGAAGCACAACATCAGTGTTTCATGATCGGTCTCGTATTCTGTTAAGGTTCAGCTCCAATATGATGTTTTCATTATTTGATTAATATTGATTTAATTGTAAGTGAGTTAAAAATTAACTAAAAACTTATTGATTATGTTACAAGAGGAAGAAAAAAAAGCAAATTAAGTAAAAACAATAAATATTATTTTAATATATTTTTAAACCAAAAACTATAAAAATAACTTCAATTATAATTACAAACATATTCAAAGTTTCGGTATGAGAAATTTCTAACTTCAACGGCCGATATTTGCGGACTTTGAAATGAATGTGTAAGATTGACTAAATATGTATCGTATAGCTTGCTAAGTATTGATATAAATAAATATAAATCCATTCAAAACCAAGAGCTTTCATTTTTTTGGCTTCTTTGTATGACTGTCCTTCGTTCATTTTTTTTTTTAGAACTTCTATCGTTCTGAATATTACTAGAGCAATGATTTCGAAACTTTGTTTACCTTCTCTTAAATTTCTCAAACTAATCAATGGTGACTGGTGAGAGAAAAACAAAGATTTTTAACCCGATACATCATAAGAACTTTCCACCACCATCGATTTTCGATAAATTAGAAAAATAGCTCACGAAATTAAAACAAGTGGTGAAATGACATAGAGTTTTTTTTGGGTGAAATAACGTATTTTTAGATGTTGCGGGTGTGAATCGTGATTATTTTTAAAAGTATTTTTTGTTTATAAATATATTAAAATGATTTTTTTATTTAAAAAAAATATTTTTGATATCAGACCATGAAAAATAATCTAAAAATATCAAATTCTTTTAATTTAAAGTGAAAAAATAAAATAAAAAAAAAACATAATATCATGTCGCGATTGTGGCTATGAACTTAAACATAATATAAATCGATGTCATGATTCACAATCATGAAATCTAGTAATTTTCCATTAGACATGGAATTATGTCATGAGATGACATATCTCAATTCTCAGCTCCATTGATTCTGGTTTTGGAACATGAGTCATTTCTTTTTGTATGCGTGATACTAGCTTAGAAAGAGAAGCATATAGTATGACATGAAAATGTGCACTGTGCAAAGTCAATTATTTCTGCTCTCTTTAATCACTAAGAAAATGACATGAGAAGAAAAGCAAGTCTCACATTGAGAAATTAATATATGTCGTGGTTTCTAACCTTGACACTAATGTCATGTTATTTTTAATATCGAGTTTTAAAAATATTTTTTTAATTAATTTTTTATTTTTTATTTATTTGGATATTTTGATATTTTTATATCATTTTCATGTGATAATAAAAAATATATATATCATTTTAATATACTTATAAATCAAAAATAAGTGAAAAACATGCAATGATAATATGGTCCTCAACAGTAATATATGAAAATGTGCTATTTCACGAAAAAAAAATATATTTTACCATTGGTTTTAATTTTGTATATCAATTTCCTAATCTATCCTTCAATTTCCCTCCATTTAGCACTGGTACACTTGGACAGTCCTGTGTCATCAAACATGTGCATGTACTTTACTTTAGGGAACAACTTAAGCACTCTTGTACAAGAAATCTACTAGATCCCACCAATTATAAACAAGTAACACGAACTGGTATTTAAGGCTATAGTTTTCATATCCCCGTTACTTAAAATGTAGACCACAAGAAAGTTACATCATGTTTAATCGCTTGGCTAGGATACACGTATACATGAGCCAGGAAGAGTTTGGTCTGACACAGAAAAGGAGAGTGGATTGAGAGTTACAGGGAGAGTCACCTCTCAAGCCAAAGCAAGATTTCCACGGGGAAATGAATCCAGGAAAGAAGATGAGCTGCACCTCGATAGTCAGCGGACGAGTTTATCCGTTTATTTTTATATTTTTAAAAAAATTTAATGCTGATGTCTAGTGTAAGAAATAAATAAAAATGTTATTTTCAAGTAAGAACTATTTTTTTTAAAAAAAAAAAACAACCCTTACCGAATAACAATTGAACTCTAATTGCTTCGATCAGAGTGCGATTATTGTTGTTTTTTAAAATGTTTTTCGTGTCAAAATATATCAAAATAATATTTTTTTATTTTTTAAAAATCGTTTTTAATATCAACATATTAAAACGATTTAAAAATATTAAACCAATAATTTTTTAAAATAATAAAAAAAAACACTAAACTGCAGGTTTGGCTACAGAGCCAAACGGGCTCGGTGTAATGATCAGAGTGGCACGTGCCTGAGCCAACATTATCAAAGTCCTTTTCATCATCTTTTGATTTTTTTTCTTCGTCCACATTATGTGGTCCGATTTCTCTTATCTTATCCCATTCAACATTTCACATCTTTTTTCTCATCACTAAACTTGGTCACATCAAAGCATTAGCGTTCATCTCTCCTCCTCTCTAGACCACCTCCACCTTGCAGTATCTTTCTTTTCCCTTCCCACTAGAAGTGCATGTTTTATTAGGGATAGGGTAGATGTTGTTTTTTAATGTATTTTTTAACTAAAAAATATATTAAAATTATTATTTTTTATTTTGAAAAAATTATTTGTTAACATTATTGCATAAAAATAATCTAAAAATAAAAATAATTTTTTTTAAAAAATAAAAATAAATTTAATTTATTAATTTTTTTTTTCAAAAATATTTTTAAATCACAATGAAAATGGCCCGAAAAGATTCCAACGACAAGCCAGCCAAAGTGACCAGCCACCTTCCCAACTCTTCTTTTTAATTCCTACACCTCCATTTATATGTATCTTGCAATTTGTCAATAGCTCAAAGCCCCAGACTCACCATCACCCTTTATTTTTCCTGAATTTTATATCATATGCTATAGCAAGTCCAACGATGCCACCAGTACATTCTAGCCCATGCTTCCAAATGAACAATCAAGCCATACTATCATTACTCCGGCACACTGCCGGCGAGAAACGAGCAAAATCTAGTAGGGGTGGGCTTCTTAAAATGCTCAAGCTCTTCCCCATGTTAACCTCGGGTTGCAAGATGGCTGCACTATTAGGCAGACCTCGTAAAGCTTTACTCAAGGACAGCGCCACAACAGGTACCATTTTTGGTTATCGTAAGGGCCGAGTGAGTCTAGCCATACAAGAAGATCCTCATTGTGTGCCGATGTTCGTTATAGAGCTACCGATGCACTCGAGTCTATTTCACAAAGAAATGGCGTCGGATATAGTAAGAATCGCTCTGGAGAGCGAGACCAGGACACATAAAAAGAAACTGTTGGAGGAGTTTGTCTGGGCTGTGTTTTGTAATGGAAGAAAGGTTGGGTACGCTATTAGGAGGAAGCAAATGTCTGATGACGAGCTTCATGTCATGCAACTTCTGAGAGGTGTTTCTATGGGTGCTGGTGTTCTTCCTTGCCCTAATAATGAGAGGGAATCAGCTGATGGGGAATTGACATACATTAGAGCCAGATTTGAGAGAGTGGTTGGATCTAAAGACTCTGAAGCTTTGTACATGATTAATCCTGATGGTGCAGCTGGACCAGAGTTGAGTATTTTCTTTGTAAGGGCTCGTTAGAGAATTCGTTTCTGTGACTTTCTAGGTCATTCTGTAAACTTAATTTCTAATCATAAGCACCGCAAAAATACTCTATTGATCTCTTTGCCTGTTCTATGCCAAGAGCACACAAGTTGTGGTCATGCAGTTTGATGGAGTTGAAAATCTAAAAGAAAATTAATAATCACCCTGCCTGGTTTATATTTTGTCGGCATGTCTGCGGAACCAATTTCACAGGCTCTCTGTTACTAGTGAATGTACTGTTACAACATGCCATGATTAAATTTCTTCCTTGAAGTCCTAGAATTTGAAAGAACATTATGATGTATCCGAAGGATAGGTGTCTCAAAAAAGGACCCGCTTAATTCCACATAACTACTGCATGACAAGACATCCGGTGAAGTACTTTCCACCCGGAGGCAGTGAGAGGAAGAGAAGGGTGCCCCTTCTCGGCCGGTCAAAGAAAACTAGTTCAGGGGTCAAGCTGGACATCCTAGGTCAACTCAACCTACCCCTAACAGCCGCAAGGATAAATTGTATCAGCATTAGATGCACGCATGATTTCATCAGAGCACAAAGAATCCATCGAACGAGGTGAAGAGTTGGTCTTGTCAAGTAGACAATGCCTTCGAACTTGGCATCTTACCTCGACAATGATCCGCCAACCTTTAGAAGTCTAGATGATGATCTCTAATAATTTTTTATTTTTTTTATTTTTTATGATGCAAGTAAATGGACCCTTTTTGCACTCGTCTCAGTGCAAGTTGTGACGTTCAATCGTTTTATAAACAGTTATGAACTCACAGGTAAGAGATTCCAAATATTTGCGATATTTCTTCAACCTTCTCCTTCACATATGAGCTCTCTACAACTCAAAGCACAACCACGCCTAGCGTTTTCACCTCATCCCCACACAAACTCAATTATCGGAGGGTCTCTCAATTCTTAAAAAAAAAATTGTTTTGCAAGGCAAGCCAGTGCTTCAGACAGCTTTTTTCGCGAAGGAATCTCCATATTAACTGTGATGCGGAAGCTTACGCATCTATGTGAAATCCATAACCTCGAGTAAAGCCTTGTAGGCTTGTGGAAGTAGCTCATTCAATAGAGATGTTAAATAATCACAAACATTCCAAAGCTATTCAGCTAGCTAGCTTCGCAAAAAAGAAAGAGACAGAGAGAGAGAGAGAGACCAAAAAGGTGCCTTTTCAGTTTTGACTCTAGAACATGAAGACTTTTCCATATTTATGCAATAAGACTTTATGTCAAAACATAAATCTTCTTCTTGGCTGCATATCTTTGAGGAAGGGCTATCCATTTCAGACTAACTAGTTTTTGTGCTGAAGTAATCTTCAACCAGATATGGAAAGCAGTTAAGGGCAAAACACGACATGTACGAGAGAGCATTTGAGGTCTTCTTTTTTTCCTTGCATGGCCACATCAGGCGTTGGGGATAGTTTGTAGAACATCGTACGTACGGTGGAGAGTGGATGTGGATTCCGATATCTGGAGTTGTTTGCACGCGCAAATTTCAAGGAGTCAAGACTCAAGAGCACTGTCGGTTGGGGTTCGGCTACATGTCAATCGATGCTCGCATCCATTTTTCTCCACTTCAATGACAATGCATGGCATTTTTCTCGACATGGAGCTTCTATGAGCACCACTAGACCTGCTTCGGTAGTATTGTCTGCTAAAAAATGAGATTCGACCTAAATATATCTTTCCTAGGCTAATGTCTTTCACGGGATGGGCTAAGAGGCTTCCGGCTCAAAACCAGATGAAAGGGGCCCGAGTTAAGTCACCGACGAGCCCGATTATAAACTTTCCAGCTGTACCAAACATTATCCAGCAATGCAAGCGAATGGACCTGACAGGTCCCATCTGGAGAAAATCCAACCATGAAGACGCCTGCCTTCCTTATTCTTCTTTTCTTGCTCAGGTAAAAATACCACCCAGAGCGCCAGCGTGGAATTTTACAGTGCCAGACTTAGATTTAGTGATATTTATTTTTAAAAATAAAAATAAAACATGTAATAACATTTTTTATGAGTGTGCATTTTTTTTTTCAAAAATAATCTCAAAAAACAACGAATAAGATATTGACACGCATGCTGAGTTAGCAGTACTCTTAAGAATATTTATTCCATAACTTTAATTTTTTTTACCTAGCGAAGGAGTAACGTCGGTCTTATAGCAAGTAAGAGTCATTTTTAAGAGCTAAATCTGTAAAATAATTCTTGAATAGTGTTTATATGATTTTTTTGTTGATGTGTGCTTCAATGGTAAGAGTCATTTTTTAAAATATTATTTTAAATATAGTTCAATTATTTTATATATAGTTTAATTATACAATTAATAGGAGTAAATTATATAATTAAATAATTGCTTCTAAAAAACCTTCCAACAATATAATTATTAATTTAATTTTTTACTTTCTTGTTGAGGTATTTTTAAATAAAAATAAAAATAAATATTTTTGATATATATATATATATAGCACACACGTGACTCCAAATTTTAAAGCCAAAATTTTAGCTTCTTTGCATCTGAGCTGCTACAAGTAGCAGCTCAAGCAAAGCCAAAATTGGCTTTGCAAATGTCACTCCTATTGGAGTGTCAAAAACTACTAAAAATTGCTAAAACATTCATTTTTTATTTATAACTTTCCATATAGCACTGCCGTTGGATTTGCCCTTACACTTCCGTTGGACTTTCCTTACCACTTTAAATTAAAAAATTAGTTCATAGTTAGAAGTTGTAAATTCATGCAAAAACATTCCTCGCAGATAAAAATAAATAAATAATATGTTCTGAGAGTTTTCTTATGATTGAAATTCAACCGTCTTCGAGTTTTATGATGGGTTCATTTATTTTTATTTTTTGTTTGATTGTAAGAGATGTCATCAATTCAGTTGCAAGTTAATTAAGATGAAGCTCTTTTCCTAGATGCACATTAATCTAACATGCTTAGATGGCTTTACTAATTTCGTTTTTTAATATTAGCCTCAAAAACATTTTCATCTTAATAAAATCTAATAAACACCCTTGGGATCTCACTGAACTAGTTTATAAACTCAAAACACCACCAAATCAATATAAAAACACGAAATCAAATTTAAAAAAAAAACACAAATTTAACTGATAAACACATTGACATCAAATTTAACCTTTTGGTTCATAAGAATTAGGGAATCAATTTCTCGTCCATTGTTTTGTAATAGCTCCCCCCCACAAGGACTCAAGCGTGAATAAAACGAAGCTTTGAGTCAAATTTAAATGTTTAATATAAGAAGAAAGAAAATAAATAAAATTGCTTTTGATGTAATTTCTGTTGAATAAAGAAGTGCTGACAAGTGCCCGTAAAAATGAAACATTTATTAATTTGTGTTTACTATGGTTGTGTATAATGTTTTGATTTAATATTAAAATGCATAAAAATATCACATTGAGACTATTAAAAAATTCCAATTTAATATTATCCTCAAATAAAATATATTTTTAAAATGCACAATTTAATTTAAAACAAGAAATGTTTGATGGGAATCGGACTTCGAGCCGAAGTGTAGTAGTTCTTTAACGTATCTTTTGGTCGCATACACATTTTGTTGGCAAACTATAGCCAACAGAAATAGCGGGCCAGTTCAAGAAAAGCACAAACTAACCAATCCAACGCGGTTTCGGGCATAAAGTATATATAAACCAGTGACAGTGCCGAACCGACCAGCAACCGGGTTGGAAGGGAACATATTGGACACAGCTGAAGTGGCCAAGTGTTTGTTCCTGATCAGATTGAAAATATGTCTTTAAAAAAAACAAAAAGAAAACAGTCCACTTGCTAGTAGACAAATAGATGAGCGAAGCGTCCTTGTCTTGTGATTTGCTGCTTGAAAACTATGGAAAGATAAGGATGATATCATACCAGCTGGAGTTATCAACTGCCCAACTGCTTCTCGCTGAAGTTACATCACAGGTCCACTGTAACACTCCAAAATCCATTAATATTGCCACGTCTGCAGATACGAGTCATCATGATTTGACTCGTTTCATATTTTACGGGGTTGAGTAGTTTTCATCGTCGTAGAGCGCGTAGTCTACCGTCTCGACTCTCCATATCCTCGTCGATTTTTATTTTTTATTTTTAAAACAAAACAGCTTGCAAACTGTCCCTAGCATTGTGCTTGCAAGCAAGGTATAGGCGGCGAAATAAAATAGTGGAGAAAAAAACGAGGTTGAAATGATTTATCGAGCACGTTGGAGTCCTTAGAGGTGCTTTACATGGTATTTTAAAAATATATCCTTTTAAAACAAATATTTTTATTTTTATTTTTATTTTTAAATAATTTTAATGTGTTGATATTAAAATAATTTTTAAACAAATAAAAAATATTATTTTAACATAATATATATAAAAAAACCATTTTCTTGAAAATCATTTTTCAAAAAAAAATCAACAAACAAATGGACCTTGCTTTTCATATTTTTATCCTTTCCGTCGTCTTTACTGCAATAGCATATTAAAAATAATTTGAGAATCCTAACCTATTTCCTGGAACAGTTGAAGCTTAAATTAAAAGTAAATTAGGTTTGCCTAGCGTACCAGCACATCAAAGCATGTAGGAATTTCAAACCTCACATGGCCTGCAGTATCCAATCACGAAAATGAAAAATAGGCTGAGGAGAGGATGCCATTGGTGTGTTTTCCTAGACAAGGAACAGGCTCGTGATCAAGGGATCCAAAGTTTATATATATACTAGATTTATTAATTACGTTTATTTTGCCGAGGAATACTAGATTGATTTCACTTTAGACACATCAATTACATGTTTGTACTGTGGTTGGTATTACTTGTTAAAGTGATTTTTATTTATAATTATATTCAAATAATATTTTTTATTTTTAAAAAAATTATTTTTAATATTAGCAGATAATAAAATGAACTAAAACCATCAAAATATTTTAATTTAAAATAAAAATATATTTTTTAAACTCTTTCAAAAACATTTTTAAAATATCTTCACCAATTAATCCAATAAGTAAATATTCACAGCTTTGATTTTATCGATGCAAATCTTAAAAGGAAAACCTTTTTTAAAATTAGGAAAACGAGCCCATGATTCATATTCAATGGCATTTAATATTTTTTTTTTATTTCATATAATCACTTAAAAATATGTCAATAAATTTTCAATAAACATATATGGAGACACTTGATTATACTATTATTAGGAGGAGCAACTTAATTGATAAAAATTAAAATATTTCAAACGCTTAATATATCATTATCCAAGTTCTTGAACATTTTTCAACAACAAATGTGAACATCACAGCATGAGGACTATCTAATAAATCAATATATTCGAACTTTAATAAACATGGAGTGATAGGTCAATTTCAAGAGCTTTGTTTTATATGGAACAGTAAGGAAATAAAGCTATGATTTTTCATAGTTCTACGAGATTGAGCCTGTTTTATATTGTTTTTTTAAAAGTATTTTTGAAAAACAAATTGAATTTTTGTTTTATTTTATAGTTATTTTTAAATTATTTTTATGTGTTGATGTCAAAAATATTTTTTAAAAAATAAAAAATATTATTTTGATGTACTTTTAAAAAAAAAACACTTTTAAAAGGAATTTCAACCACACTCCTAAACAGATTCTTAGTTATAACTTGGAAATCATTATAATTTTTTTTGAGTTTTTTTTCTTTTTTAAATTATAAATTTTTAGTATTTTTATATTATTTTATAGTTATTTTTAAATTATTTTTATGTGTTGATGTCAAAAATAATTTTTTCAAAATAAAAAATATTATTTTGATGTACTTTTTTAACAAAAAAACACTTTTAAAAAGAATTTCAATCACACTCCTAAACAGATTCTTAGTTATAACTTGGAAATCATTATAATTTTTTTTTGAGTTTTTAAATTATAAATTTTTAGTATTTTTATATTATTTTATTTTAATATATTGATATGATAAATAAAATTCAAAAAAAAATATTATTTTAATCTATTTTAGGTATAAAAAATACTTTGAAAATCAACTAAAATTACATTAATAAACGAGAGGGTATTTAGAAATGCAATAAAGATTAATTTCAAAGTATTTTAACTTATAAACACATCAAAGTAATAATTTTTATTTTTAAAAAATATTTTTTATATTAATATATTAAAATAATTTTAAAATAAAAAAAATTAATAAAAAACGAATTGCGTGCAAACCAATAAAACAATAAAAAAAGAAGTCACGGGGGAGATTGAGGCGAGTATTGAAATTTGAAATCCAAATAATGTGGTTGTGAGATACACGCTGAAGGGGGAGAGTGGGGTTAGTAGCTTCTGTTGAAGAAAAGGAAAAGTCAAAAGGATTTAACTTGAATCACGTGAGATTCGTACAGACTGGTTGTGGGACCTTCCTACGTGGCAGTCATCCTCTTGAAAAGAAACCTCTATAATATTTAGTCATTCGTTGTAACAGTAGCTCTTTTTGATTCCAGGTTACTTGAGGTTATGGATTTGGACTTACCAGCTGTCAATCAAGCCATCTAGTCAATAAGGTCTCGGGCCCACCTTTTCCGTCTCAAGACGTTTGATTGTGCCTAACAGCTCCGGCCTTCCTGTCATGTTTTAAACGCTCACTTCTCTCTAGTTAATAATGTTCGTGAAGGATAAGCATTGTGTCCGTGTGAAAAACTGTCGAGTACGTGACTGATTTTCTTAATTTTTCTTTTCTTACATCGATAATATTACCTGGTCTTGCCCAAATTCCAAAAGTACCCCTCTACCTTCACCCCCAACTTATTTTGATCGGTAAAACTGTTAATAATTGTACTTGAAGTCCATTTTTTTTATTTAAAAATATATTAAAATATCTATCTATCTATATATAAAATTTAAATATTTTTAAAAACTCTTTTCAAGGTGTTTTACAAACATTCACTTCTAGTAATTTCAAATAATTATGATTTTTTGGGGTTTGCAAGGAAAAATAAATAACCTTTAAAAAAGTCAGAATCATTGTTTAATGTATATAGTTTCAATCAACCTTTTTTTTTCTTTTCATGAAATAAACCTTATTCTTGCAAAATTAAGATAAAATAAACCTTATTCTTGCAAAATTAAGATAACGGATGAAAAAACTTATATTTAAAAACTCAAGAGTATTGAAGGCCTGTTTGAGAAGATTGTTTTTAAAAATATTTTTTGTTTATAAATATATTAAAATGATTTATTTATTTTTTAAATCATTTTTGATATTAACACATTAAAATGATCTAAAAACACAAAAAAAATTATTTTAAATAAAAAAAATTAAATTTTGACCGAACGCTAGTTTGGCCGTAGTGTCAAAGAAGCTCTATATATCGTGTCATATAGTTTAAAAACCACTTGATAATTACACTTTAGATACTCTTTTTAATTTTTACACATATATATATATATATGTGTGTGTGTACATTGTAAAAATTAAAAAGAGTATATATATATATATATATACTAGTCTCTTATTCGTTTTTTAATGCGCATTTTACAACTATAAACGCTACTACAGCCCCAGCAAGAATTATCGTCATCATGTGCTCTTTTATTTTCTTTCTAGATCGACGCTTGACTAATAATCCCTTGGAAGCCCAGAATGGTCAAATAACAAAGGGCAGACAACACAGAATCGGACCTGCAACAAAATTTGGTCCAAGAATGGAAATCTTGAAAACAAAAAAATAAGTAACACGCTCACGACCGAGGGTCGTTCCCTTCTAGACTCCCTCCCGCAACTTTACAGAGACCAGTTTCCTGGAAGAATCCTCTCTACCTTCTATTTCTATTTAAAAAAGAAGCTGGCCCATTGGGCACCGGGCCAATTTCGTTCATCTCTCTCTCTCACTATTCCACTTCCTTCTCACTCTTTACTCCCTTGAACTCAATATATGTCCTCATCCGTCTCTCAAAACCAAGCCCTTCACCCAATCTCTCTCTTCTTCTTTGAAGCTCACTCTTTGTGATTTTGATTAATATGGAAACAATGAACATGTGTTCTACTTCTTCAGATTCTTCCTCTTCGGAGTCTTCTTTCAATGGCAATAAAACACTAAGAGGTACCGATAAATCTGCCAAAATTAAAGGTCCATGGAGTGCAGAGGAAGACAGGATTCTAACCAGGCTTGTTGAGCGACATGGACCGAGAAACTGGTCCTTGATAAGCCGTTGCATAACGGGTAGGTCTGGAAAATCATGCAGGCTCAGGTGGTGCAATCAGTTGAGCCCAAATGTGGAGCACCGTCCATTCTCTCCAGCTGAAGACGAGACAATCCTGGTTGCTCATGCCAGATATGGTAATCGATGGGCCACCATTGCCAGGTTGCTTCCGGGTCGTACTGATAATGCGGTCAAGAACCATTGGAATTCCACGTTGAAGAGAAAGGCAAGACAACGCCAAAGCCAAAGCCAAATGAATTTGGAGGGCAACTTTGATAGTAATCATGGCAACAATAACGAATGCATTGATATTAATATGACACCAGGATCTATGGCAGATGGCATGGTGAGAGAGGAGGAGGATGCGTTGACCGCGCTGACCCTCGCGCCGCCAGGGAATGGTGGTGCAGCTTGTGGTAATAATGGTGGAACGGTGGCGGAGAGTTTGCCCGCTGGATTTTGGGATGTGATGAGGGATGTCATTGCAAGGGAAGTAAGGGAGTACGTGAGCTCTACACTATATCTGTGAGAGTCCTTGAGGGTTTCATTGACTAGGAGTAAATTCATCAGAGAAGAGGGGAAACAATGCCTGGTATTTTTATTTTGGTTAATTCGGTGGTGTTAATATGGTCATTATGTTTATTGTTTTTCTTAGTTTTCTTTCGGGCTAAAATGTGAGATGATAATTGATGATGATGAGTGTCTGAACCTGAGGCCTTGATGATGATGAGTGTCTCCAATGGATGAGATTTGCTGGGTTTTAATAATCGTTAGCTTTCAACACCACTTGAGTACTGGTATTATTATCGCTTATTTGTATGATATAAGAGAGCCACATTGCTGTGTTGATAAGGAAAATGAAAAGGGTGCTGTCCAGATTTGCCGAGCACTGGCCGTGAACTGGAAAACGAGGACCGATCAGCCGATCCATTTGGCTCATCTCTCGGTTGAAAACAAGTGGCAAAATCTTCCATGGATCATACTCCACCTTTAGACTTCATAGATCTTTCGTCTGACAGATCGATCCTGGAATAAAGTTTTTGAGAATGGGTCATGGAACTAACTGCGAAAAAAATGCATGGTTAAGTGCTTGTATTTATTTTTTTTAAATAATTTTTAACCCGACCCAAACTTTGGAGCAAAGGTTTTTAACAATTAATTATTTCAAATATACTAAAGTATTATGGAAGGGATTGAACATAGAATCGCAATGATAACTGCTTTAAAAAGTGTGGGTTGCAGCCTCAGGTATTCGCTTTTGCTGATATGAAGCGTTAGCCTCAGCTATTCGCCTTCGTCGATAGTAAGCGTTTAATGCTTTCTTGCTGGCAGATACACAATTGCACATGAGCTCTGGTGTTATGGAGCGAAGCAGCTAGCGAGCTTCCCCTTACACTACTTAGGGCAAGTCCATTAGAGGAGTCAAAGTCATATTTTAAAAATAAATGGTTTTTTTTATTAAATTTGTCACTCCAACTTAGAGAGTCAAATGAAGAGTCAAAATGTTTTCTTCATTTTCGGGAGGCATTCACAAGAAATTATATCATTGCAGAAACATAAAACATAGCAGCAACAATCAATAATGAAAACCTCTCATTTAATTCCAACAAAACCTAGATGAACCAAAAAAACAATCAATCTTGTAGTAATAAGAGGAAATCGAAAACCCTAAAATTGTTTTTCTCTCGATACTGGTATGGTTTATGGTTCGAAAAGAAGAAGGAAAGGGAGAGACCTCGTTCGATCGATCAACTGTAAAAAAAAAAAAAGGAGAGAAAATGAGGGAGGGAGGAAAACGATGGCTCAAGAGAGATTAAACGAGTGTGGGTGGGTGGGGAGCGGCTAGAGGGAAGTGGACGGGTGGGTGGCGGTGCAAGCAGAGGGGAGAAGAGAAGGATGATAGGGATTTTTTTTAATAAGTTTGAGATGGGTAGGGGGGCAGCGGCTAGAAGAGAAGAAGGTAGGGTTTTTAGATTTAAATGAAAATAAAGGTGACAAACGGGATGGGGGTGGGTTTTTATAGTAAGTATTATTATATTATAATAATAATTAATTATATAATAATAATAATTAATTATTATAATAATAGTTAGCATAAAAAATAGGGGTATTAATTTATAATTAATTTGATTGAATTATTTGTAATGGAATGTATTTTAATTAATTATGTTTGAACTTATTGATTATTTGTTAATGTGTTCATTTTGTTTTTTTTTTTAGTTTTTCTAATACTGAAAGACAATAAGTAACATTAATTTATTTTAAATACAACAACCATAAAAAAACATAGAATTACTTAAAAAACATACAATAACTAGCTTAAATTTCAAATATTGTGGGTTTTTTAATTATATTTAAATTCATTTTTTTAATTTATATATAATTAAAATAAATAAATTTATTGTTTGAGAGTCTTTCAAAAGCAATTATTTAATTATATAACTTACTCATATTAATTGTATAATTAATTGTATAATTAAACTACATACAAAATAATTGCATTATATTTAAAATAATATAAAAAAATGGCTCTCCAAAATGGCTCTTACCATTAAAGCATATATCAATACAAAAGCCATATAAATACCATTCAAGAAACCATTTACAGATTTGGCTCTTAAAAATAGTTGTTACCATTCGAATTGCTCTTATGGCTAGTGCATCACGAGAAATTCAAAATTGGAGAAATACATTAAAAATACACTATTTGCTCAGTGTAAGATCACTCCATCACCCTTGATTATCACTGAACGAGAACTAATTCTTCCTGAAAAAACTTGACAAACAGCTGGTCAGATCATCAACGGTCAGACCAAGTATCGGATTTATCGGTTGTGGTACGCTAGTTTATTCTTTTATCTGATTAAGAAATATAACTAGCGCTACAACTCGAAAGAAAATTACTCGAGGCTCAAGAGATCGAAAGGGATATCAGTAACAGTGTTGCTGCTGTAGACATGGCATGACTAAAAACAGGAGCATTGCTTTCATCGAAGAGACGAGACACGGGGTCTCACCTCTGTTTTCTTCTTACTCGAAAGCAAATATTCACAACGTTGTTGTCCCACTTTCCGGCAACAATTTTCGATTTTATATATGAGCAGGGGTGTAGAGGCATGCATGTTCTAAATGTGCAAAATTCTAGACGATACTCTCCATAATTGATGCGTGGTCTTCGGTCACATGATATCCTCTTCTCTTCCTAAGAGTGCTCGATTGGTCTTTCTTATGGAGCCCAGTAATGGCCCTCTTATTTGGAGTGTGAATTATTATACGTTGAATATGTATGTAATGGGATGGAACTCCATTGTAGTGGTCAAAAGAATGTTATTTGATCCATGAAATTAGCATGGCCAAACTATTTTGAGATGGTAATATATTAAATGGTTGACAAATCTTTGTTGGATATATATGTGTGTGTGTGTGTGTGTGTGAAATTGTCAGGGTTCTATTAATCTAAATCATAAACAACCATGGTAATATATAATAATAATAATAATAATAATAATAATAATAATAATAATTACTATTATTATTATAATAATAATAATTACATAGACTATATATATATATATATATATATAAAGATAATAGAGGTAAAAAAAGATTCATGTCATATTAAACTTAACCTATATCCTGACGGGTTAACCCGTGATTCATATTCTAATTTGTGCTGGATCTCAATTTGAAGTAAACCATTATTGACTTCACTAAAATCAATTGACTTGGTAGATTGTGTTACGATCCAATTGAGCTGATCAAATGTAATTTGGTCAAGACTAAGAATATTTTTTATTTTTATTTTTAAATAACAGAACAAAGTCCTTAATAAAAAACATATTGAGCCTCGTATAGTTTGATTGAAATTTTGTTTGTTTTGTCTTTACATTTTCAAAAAAATTTACATCTTAAACTTATTAAAATTTATAACACTTTACATCTTCAAGTTTTGGTGATAAGAAAAATCAATAAAAAATATTAAATTATTTACAAGTTATCATTATATACTAAAAGCTAAATGAGGTCGTGGTTTCACTGTTCATCCACAGTCAATTCACTGTAGATTTGAATAGTGAAACTCACGACCTCTTTAGCTAATGGATTCCTTTGCTTTCCCGGGATGAAAAAGCATGGTTAGTTTTTTAGCTTGTCGTTCTGTGCTCTTCCAAAAGGGAGAGATTCTACAAGCCGCTGCAGGGGATGAGCACGGAGCGACAGTATAGTGTTTAACCGATCTCAACTCAAGTGGAGTTTTTTTCTATTTCTCTCTTATTAATTTTATTTTAGAAATAATTATTATTATATTACTAAACAGTAAACTGAAAATTAGAGAGAAATATTGAATGGAATGTGTTCTGTTGTATTGATCATTTGAGAATATATACAAGAGATGGACAAGCATGAACAAGCTGTAAAGTAATCCTACAACTATGTGTTGTAAAGCAATCCTACATGTGTTGTAAAGTAATCCTACTATCCCGCAATTATATTGTGTATGGCAGATCATGTGCTGTAAAGCAAATGGCTGCCTAACAATGTAATAATCATAACAACATATATATTATTTAATTTCAACACTCCCCCTCAAGTTGGAGAGTGAATATCTTGCACTCCCAACTTGCGAATCATGAGAACAAATAAATCTCTTCCCAGAGGTTTTGTCAAGATGTCTGCTAGCTGATGTGCAGAATTCATATACTTCGTAATTATTGAACCATCTTGGATTTTGTCTCTAATGTAGTGACAATCCATTTCTATGTGTCTGGTTCGCTCATGAAAAACTGGATTGGCTGCAATGTGTAGAGCAGCTCGGTTATCACAGTATAGTAAAGCAGGCCCTTCGTGGGAGAAACCCAAATCTTTCAACAGATATCGAAGTCATGTCAATTCACAGCAGGCCCTGGTCATTGCTCGATACTCTGCTTCGGCTGAAGAAAGTGAAACTGTTTTCTGTCGCTTTGACCTCCAAGATATCAATGAAGGTCCAAGAAAGATGCAGTAACCTGTCGTAGATCTCCTAGTAAGTGGGCAACCTGCCCAATCTGAGTCACAATAGGCTCTTAACTTAGCATCGCTGTTTGAAGAGAAAAATAATCATTTCAAATATCTCACTACCCGAAGAGCTGTCTCCATATGAATTTTCCGCGGTTGATGCATGAATCTACTCAAGACATGTACAGCATATGTTATCTCAGGCCTAGAAACAGTCAAGTAAATCAACCTGCCGACAAGTCTTACAGTCTGATTGGAATTTCTAAGTAAGTCACCTTCATCTGATAATTTCAATCCTCGCTCCATAGGGGTATCAATTGGAGCTGCCCCTAATAGCCCTGCATCCGCAATAATTTCCAATGCATATTTACGTTGAGAAATGAAAATTACACTCTTGGAAGTAGATACCTCAATGCCAAGGAAGTATTTCAATTTACCAAGCTCTTTGATGCGGAAATTATTATGCAGAAATTTCTTAGTTGTATCAATACTAACAACATCATTTCCGATGAATCAAGATATCATCAACATATATTAGGAGAGCGATAAAAGACTGGCCTTGCTTCTTGGTAAATAATGAATAGTCGACCGTGATTGTTCATATCTGCGAGCAAATAGCTTCGAAAACTTTGCAAACCAGCGGCGAAGCTTGTTTGATCCATATAAGGACTTGTGTAGGCGACATACTAAATCATTCTCCCCCTGTCGCCGAAGCCCTGGTGGTGGTGACATGTAGATTTCCTCAGTCAAGTCACCATGCAGAAAAGCATTGTTGACATCCAGCTGGTGAATGGACCAGTTATGAGAAGCGGCCAAAGCAAGCAAACAACGGACAGAAATGATCTTTGCTGTGGGGGAAAAGGTGTCCTGATAATCGACACCCTCTAACTGAGTGAAGCCCTTGGCGACCAAACGGGCCTTGTACCGCTCGATTGAACCGTCAGAAAGATGTTTAATTTTAAACACCCAACGACAACCAATAGGTGATTTTCCTGCAGGAAGAGGGACGAGGGTCCATGTACCATTATCTTGGAGAGCTTTCAACTCAGAAGCCATGGCTGCTTGCCAATGAGGATTAGACGCAGCCTCAGAATAAGAGGTGGGTTCAGTGGCCATGCTGAGCTGTGCAACAAAAGAGTGAAGAGCAGGTGTATATCGGTGATAAGATAGAAAATTAGCCATGGGATACCTCGTACCTTTACTTGGACCGGGGAACAAGGAGGACGGTTGGGAGGAGGAAACGGTGGAGCATACATAGTCATGAAGCTTGGCTGGTGGACCAGTGGGTCGGGTGGAACGCCTAATGGGAGCTATGACAGGGGTGTTGGTAATACAGGGTACAGGAAGTGGATCATGTAGGGAAGGTAATAATGGTGATTCGATGTGTGGCGGGGAGAGAGGTGTATGTGGGATGGGGTGAATCGGAGAGGATGGGGATATGGGAGGGTGAGGAGAAGGATCTGGTTGTTTGGTTGTAGTGGGTGAAGGATAAGGATCATAGTGGTCTGGGGCCGGAAGTGGTAAAGGGCCTGTCTGGATTGGTGGGTCAGATGAAGGAAGGGAAGCATAAGGGAAGACCATCTCATGAAATTTGACATCACGACTTGTAAAAATTTTTTTTTGTGATAAATCATATAATTTATAAGCCTTTTGACCAATAGGATAACCGATAAAAATTGACGGTATAGAACGATGATCAAATTTATGAGAAGGATGGACATTAGTAGCGTAGGCTAAACAACCAAAAACACGTAAATGGGAAAAAGAAGGGGGTTTTAAAAAAAGTAGTTCGAAAGGTGTTTTGAATGAAAGAATTGGTGACGGAAGCCTATTGATTAAGTGCACAGCAGTGAGAGCACATTCTCCCCAAAAACAAATAGGAAGACTAGCCTGAAATTTCAAGGCTCGAGCTACCTGTAAGATGTGTCGATGTTTACGTTCCACAACCCCATTTTGTTGAGGGGTGTAAAAACAAGAATGTTGAAAAATTACACCATGATCAGCAAAAAAATTACGCAGGGAAATAAATTCTCCACCATTGTCACTGCGAAGAATTTTGATTGTAGACTCAAATTGGGTGTGAACATAATTAAAAAAACTTTTGAGCAATGATTGTGTCTCACTTTTTTGTTGCATTAAAAAAATCCATGTAAAGCGTGTATAATCATCAACAATAGTGAGAAAATAATAAGCACCAGAAATTGAAGGATGGCGATAGCGCCCCCAAATATCGCAATGAATTATCTCAAAAGGTTTTACAGATGAAATGACGCTAGGACGAAAAGGTAAACGACTCTGCTTAGCCAAAGGGCAAACAGGACAAATTGTACTCGACTGAATTGAAAATTTTAAATAATTCTTTGCAATAAAATTTAAACGAGATGGCGATGCATGACCTAATTGGTGATGCCAGAGATCGGTGGTTGAAATGGTGAGGTTGCAAGTGGGTGAGATATTTGCGTCGGTTCTTTTTGTTGCTAGTGCCACCAAGTAATATAGCCCATCATGCTGTTTCCCCAAACCAATCATCCTCTTCGTAGTCAGATCCTGCAAAATACACCAATAAGGAAAGAAAGTTATTGAGCAATTCAATTCTCTTGTCAGGAGGCTAACTGACATCAAATCCACTTTGAATGTGGGAACACATAGCACATTCTTTAAATAATAAATCGAATTAAGAGGTAATGATCCTCTCGCAATAATTTTTGCTTTCTCTCCACTGGGCAATGACACAGGAGGTAATGAGCAATTTTTCTCCATGTGGAAAAATAATTTCGATGATGAAGAAATGTGATTTGTCGCCCCGCTATCAATAATCCACTTGCGGGGGATCATTTTGGACAAACCTGGTTTGGTAGGTGTTTGGGAAGTTGATCCTTCATTTTTAATGTCGAGTAAAGACAAGAGCTGTTTTATTTGGGCCTCCGAAATGCCAATAACTGGGCTTTGATCTGCTTCTTTAGAGGGCCCATTAGACACATTATTCGCGACAGGCCTGTTGTGGAATTGACCCGGGCCCATGGGCCGACCTCTTGGATGGGTTGCTGGGTAGCCCTTCAGTGCATAGCAGGTATGGGCCCAATGGCCCATCTGCCCACAATGACTGCACTGTGGGCGTCCTCTCGGCCCATCACGCCCGTCTCGCCCATCACGCCCAAAACGCCTCTCTTTTTCTCCTCTGCCATTCACGCCCATCAGACCTCCAAAACGTTGCCGCTTCTCATTTCTTTCTCCCCTTCCATTCACGCCCCCAAATCGTTCCCAACTGTGATTTTCTGGAGAGGATGAGCTAAAATTGCTCGACCCATTAGTGTACTTCCTTGGGGAGATGAACTTGCTGCCACCGTTGCTTCGAACTGCCATGGCAGCGCCACCCCCAATCTCTGCAAAATGGGTTGAACTCAGGAGGCGTTGCTTCTCCTCTTGAGACACAGACGAGTATGCTTGGCGAATGGAAGGTAGAGGACTCATCAAGAGAATTTGTCCCCGTATACCACTGTAAGTATCATTTAAGCCCATCAAAAATTGCATCATTTTTTGCTGATCTTGTTGTGCTCCATGCATTACTTCACTGTATGAGTTGAGTTCATCCCAAAGTCCTTTCAGTCTCGTGTAATAGGCTGAGACCGAGAGCTGGTCTTGGCGAAAATATGCTATGTCCCGTTGAATTTCGAAGATTCTGGGGGCATTGCTTTGTGAGAAACGCTCACGAAGGTCCTCCCAGACTTCGTTGGCGGTGGTGTAATAAATTACACTGTCTGAGATTTCTGGGTCTAGGGTGTTGATGATCCAAGAATGGACCATGTCATTGCAGCGGGACCAAGCTGCATGATTTTCAGGTTCTGTTGCTTGTGGTGGCTGTTCAATTGAGCCATCAACGAAACCCAATTTATTTTTAGAATTCAAAGCCAGTGTCATGGCTCTTTTCCAGGTAGAGTATAGTTCCCATTCAAGGGCTTGGAAATCAAAACAAGCCCGGGGTGGTCTAAATGATGAGAGGAGTAAGGGTTTGAGATATTGATTCTTGTTGGGTCTGTGGCAATTTCTTTGCCGTGAATGGAAGGATTTGATGATGTGTTGTCTTGGGCCATGTTGGCTAGATTGAAGGAGTAGGAATTTGATTTGAGTAGGGATTTGATTTGAGAAAAAAAAAGGTTGAATACTGCACAACAGTTTGAGTGAAGAAGAATATGATTTTTCCTTAACCTCGCTCTGATACCATGAAAATTAGAGAGAAATATTGAATGGAATGTGTTCTGTTGTATTGATCATTTGAGAATATATACAAGAGATGGACAAGCATGAACAAGCTGTAAAGTAATCCTACAACTATGTGTTGTAAAGCAATCCTACATGTGTTGTAAAGTAATCCTACTATCCCGCAATTATATTGTGTATGGCAGACCATGTGCTGTAAAGCAAATGGCTGCCTAACAATGTAATAATCATAACAACATATATATTATTTAATTTCAACATAAACATTGACTAACGAGAGTTAAAGGACAAAAAATATATATTATTTATAAATAATAAAACATTTTAGAAAAGCATTTACTTACTACAATAACTAAAATAGGAGTTAGGAAAACTGCACCGAAAGTAGACTTCGGTTTTAGTAATTTTAGTTTTAGTAATTTCTCTCTTTGATATAATTTTAGTTTTAGTTTTTTTTACTTCTTCTTTTGTTAGAGTTTTTGAGTTGTTTTTTATACCGGGAATAATTTAATAATTTTTATTATTTTATCAGTAATACTAATTATAATTTTAGGTGTTATAACCATGATGATAATACCAAGTGTAATTTATTGTAATGACTATAGTACTTATGTTGTTAATAATTATGGCTTTTATGATAATAATACTAACAATAAATCATAAAATAATATAGAAAATATCAATGATGACAATTTTTTTTTAATAATGATCATCATAATACTAATTATAATTGCAATTATTTTAATAGAAATAACCGTGTTGATTATCATAATGCTTATTGTTATAATACGATTATAATAATAATGATGGTGACAACGATAATACTGTCAATAATAATTAGAATATTGATTATTTACAATAATGATAGCTATAATAATTAATAATAGGACAATAATCAATAATATTTCATTGATCGATGTTCTTTTTGTTACAAATTGATCTGAGCTTTTATATGATATTTTAGATTTAATGTAACGTTAAAAATGTTAGCACTGACAAACAGTGAAAATTAGCAAATTATCTATAATGAAAATAACTAGCACTTGCTTTGCTCTTGAAGGAAACCAAATTTTAACATGAACATATGTTGATGGTCCTAGATATTTTTATCTGCATCCGAGAAATAATCAACCTACAAAAATTTCAATTATTTAGTTTTATATATATTCATTTTATTATGGATAAGACATTTAAAAAATTAATAACGATTATTTTTAAGGTTTTTTATTATAAATATTTGAGACTAATTATATATTTTGATATTTATTTGATATGTACTCCTGGAAAAAAAATATAAATGAAATAAGTTTTTTTGAAATCTTAAATTAAATTAATCTCAATGTTCTGAAATATTTTAAATACAATAATATGAAGAATAAATAATAATAAAAAATTCTTTTTAAATAGAAATCACTTCAAATTAAAAATATATCAAGACATACATAGACAAAACAAATGCAAAAACCACAAAGATAGCAAATCACTAACAACAAAAATATTAACTATACATGCATAACAGAGAGTTTCACTCTCATTTACACCATCAAAGTTAAACTTATTATATTTTTTAACGCAAGATGCATTTAACACAAATAAAAATAACAAAAAAAATTAAAAGTCTAAACTAAAAGCAAAGGTGTGTAAATATAAATAACAATAAAAATTAAAAGTCAAAACTAAGAGTATAGATACATAAATACAAGAAAAAGGTTAAAAACCTAGCCCAAAAGAACTGAAAAAATCAAGCGATAGAAATTAAACCAAAAAATTAAAAATATAAAAACCAAAATACAAAACAAAAAATTATATATGTTAAAACCAAACAATTTTTTTTATCCCAACGGCTTACAATATTACTAATTTAATATTAAAATAACCAATTAAAATCCACATAAAATTAATCAATTTACTGTTAAAAAGAGCCCAGAGTAGCGCGTGGGCAAATAATCTCGTTATATACTATTTAATAACTAAATAATCACTACAACCGCTAAAAACAAATAGGAATAATTGCGTCGGATTTTAGCAATGAAAGGTTCATTTGCTGATTTAGTAACAAATCAACAACTAAATGTGTATTTTTTAAATATTTTTTTATTTATAAATGTATTGAGATAATATTTTTATTTTTTAAAATTTAATTTTGATATTAATACATTAGAATATCTAAAAAATATTTTAAACAAATAAGAAAAAAAAATGAAAAGCATTTTCTAAATTCAAAAACAAGCTCGACTCTCATTTCCTTTCTTCTTCCCCAGCCGCCAGTCCTTTTTTTTGTCTTCCCCTTGCCTTTTTTCTTCAAAATCAACATGACCGGCCCTTCATTTTCTCAAATGAGGATGAACACATGACACCTTCCTAGTCATTCTTTGCTCTTGCTCTTGTTTTTTTTTTTTTTTGTAGTATTATTTAAGTAAATTTATAAAAGATCAAAGTTTTATGTGATGATTTTTTAGTTCTTTTGTTTTGTGTCAACTTCGGCCACTATATGCAGTGGAGTGGCAAAGCAAGTGGAGGAGAAGGCGTAAGCTTGATTTCGTATAAATATTTTTCGTATAAACATGGATTTCCGTGGTTGATTTTAACTTTATGTTCTCGATGCTTGTCTGCATATTGTCCCAATGTTCGTTGGTATTCGTTTCAGTGTCCGGTTCTAAATGGCTCGGTGAGCTGAGGTTCTGTAACCCTGAAATGAATACATCAGATTCCAGTTGAAAATGGGTCCTGTTCCTAAACCACCTTTGTTTTGCCTGGAATGGCCGCGGGATGTTGACCGACATTCTAAAAATCCGAATGTCTGCCCCGTTGAAGTCCTTTGCTGTTCCTGGCGAAGTCTTGGACCCGGTTGCTCTTAATTTTATTTTTTCCCAGATCAAATGATACCTTAAATTGGACATAGAAGAACACAATAAAAAAAAATAAGGTTGAAAAAATATTTACTGCAGTAAATGTTCTAGAAAAAATATATACCTTAAATGCTTAGTTTCAAGATTATTTTTTTAAAATGATGGCATTTTAGAAAAAAGTCAAACTATATTGCACCGATGTTTTAGCATGCCAAATTAGTCAGGTTTGACCAGTTTAACTCCCAACCCGATTTGATATGAGATCTGGGTCGGGTTTAGTAACAGAGATCACAAGCACAAAGATTCATATAGACCAAGGAATACTTACAACATACTAAAAGATGATCACCCGGGCTGAATCAACTGGTCATTACAATTTTGCATTTCTCAACTGATGTGACAAGATACAAGTAGCTTGAGATGCCAAAATGCAAGAATGGGCTAACTTAAAATTCTGGTTGGAGTTCATGACCCCATCATCAGGCAAGCCAAGAAAAGATACATGCGTTGAAAAGAGTACATGATACGATACAGCATGTATATGCTCACAAGGGTTATACGAGGTTACTTAAAATGACTTTCGTATATACAAACTCCTAGGCCGATCGTTACGTTGTATCTGGCATTTGTGTACAGAATCTTAAACCTTAATCTATTGCTACGAATGTAGAAGAAGAGATTCTATGTTTGGGTACAGAATTATATGCTTGGGCCAATAAACCATATACCTACAATAATAGCACTCGATCCCAGAATGCCACTCTAGGTAAAACAACAAGTACACAAACACATACCACAAAGGTCCCTGGACTCCTGCCCCCTACAGCACAACTACGGAGAAAAACTAGCAAGGAAGTCGATTCACATCCAGCAAAAATTAGTGGTACAAGGAAAAAACGTTTACCTTCTTAGCTGTTCTTGAACCATGTTCCAGGCCTCAGCACGAGTATCCGTGTAACAAACTTCCCTAGCCCATACATTCTGCATGGGATGCAGGGCCATATCCATTTGCATAAGGTGCTCCTTTTCCAGCTGATTAACAGCATTCAACTCCATCGCACTGGCTGTAACAGTCTGTCAATTGCAAAAGGATGTGATACGTGTTAGGGAAGCTCAAACCAAAAAAAAAAATAGAATCTTACTCGTATATCAGTACAGACAAAGCAAAGCCATCTTGTTTTTTCTATATCCTATGAAACTATTGGAAAACTCCACATTTCAGGTTACTTTTTCCATATCTCATGGAAATATTGGAGAACTCAATATTTCTGGTTACTGGACAGCAATTAGATTGACATGGATCTAAACCAAAATTATTTAGTTCTGGATGATTCACTGTCCTGAACTCGAGATGCAAAATATTTCTTGTACTTTGGTGGTTTATTTTCTCCATGAATTCATTTCAGATACGCTATAAACTTACCCAGAATGTTCCAATGCAAGCATGGAAGATTATGAATTTCAGGAGGTTGTCATCTGAGCTGCTGAGGTCGTCATCTGAACTGACAGAAACATTAAGATCTTGATATGAAGAATCTACCATTGACCCATGGTTTTTCACGACAATCCTGTGATGCTTCTTTAACATCCTTTCAAGATGATAGATAGTGGTTTTCCAGGAACTCTTGTTAATCCCTACCCACTTTGATGTGCAGCCACTGCTTTCAAAAGCTCTCATCGGAAGTTCTTCATGCAGTCTTAACAAAGTTGCTGCTCTTTCAGCATTAGCCCAGCAATAACATGATGATGATCCATCATCTATACATGAGAAAAGAGGATAATATGATTGCATAAGAAATAGAAAGCAAAATGTTAAATGAAAAGTTGAAAAACAGCTTGTAAATGATATCTTTTTGTATCCCACTGTGCATCTTTCACAAGTGCCTCAATATACAAGCAGGGGCCTGTCTAATTCATGATAAATTAAAGCCCGACTACATATAATTTAACAAACCATTTAGCCATCATAGAGTTCTAGAATTAACAATAGCTTTAATTCAGTAATGCAAAAGGTGCTGCATAACAAGGCACGTTGTAGATCCATTTAGTATGTGCACTATTTTCTTGTAGCACAATAAAGAACTCCCAAATGAGGTTTGATTAAAGTTGTTTACACCACAGCAAACATACAAAAATATTGACTTTTGAAGGTATCACTAGAGAGAGATGGCACAAGTACGCTGTGCAGATAATGAGAGAAAAGTGATTAATACCATATAGTCATGATATAAATGCTTTATACAGATGAGAAACAACTTACCCAACACAAAAGAAGCAAGTGGAATGTCAAGAAAATGTTGCCTGGAGTGAACTTTTGATGCCAAATCATATTTTCTGTTCTCCAGAACCAGGAAATGAACAGCAACAACCTATCACAAGTCAACCATGAGCAAATAATCATGAGTACAAGTATTTGACACAATTAATGTTCACTGCTTCCTATCTGGCAATAACAAACTACTAAGGATGCAATTAAGAGAAGATAGGATAAATTTATGATTCTACAGAAATTACCCTGCAATAGAACTTCATAGGCTTGCTCTCTGTGCATTGATTCAATTCTGAAATCATAACAAACGAAACTCTGTCCAAAGAGGCTAATGATGATCTGTATAACCACAAATCAGAAGAATTTTCCTGGGACGCTTCATTTGCAACCCTTATGGAATTGATCACTATAAATGAAGCAGGAGTCAGCATCAATCTATTTGTTCCCCTGAAAAACCAAGAAACAACAATTGATAGTATGCGAGCTTCTTACAAAACCATAAAGGATTGGTTTAAAATCAGATTTCACAAAGAGGTTTAACATGAAGGGGAGACACGGTTCATAAATATCATGATTAAAGGGAAGAGCAAAGGACACTGAAGGATAGATTAGCCACTGTGCAAACAAGGACACTGAAGGATAGATTAGCCACTATGCAAACAACAGATCACTCATGTCAAGTATTCCAATAGCACAATTTTAAACCTGACAGTGAGTATGAACACAAGTTGGTGCAATGCATTATCGTTATTGCTCATGCAAGATCTGAAACTAATAATGATATACACGGCCCAAAACTCTCTAATAAATACAGCTTTCAACATAACTCCCTGATTGTAGATTGTAAAAATAGATATCTCAGGAACCCTATATGGCTCCATACCACAATATACTGTAAAATATGAGCCAATGATGTCATTCTGGACACTGACAAAGCAATCATTCCCGCCCCCCAAACTAGAACCCAGTTTGCGATCATACCTCTCTTTTCAAATCAGTAGCTGCAAATGCTACTCTTTACAGTTTTGCACATTGCAGTGAAATTTTCTCCTTGCCATCAACTTTAGATGCAATATCCAGTACTTATCTGCACTTATTTTCTTATCACAGCACTTAAAATCTTAATCTTGTTGGTTTTTTATACAGAAGGATATGGAATGCAAATAGATATTCAGAAGGACTTTGAAGAAAATACCTTACAACTAACTCTTAACACAAAATTGTATAACAATCTCTTCCAATACCTGGAATGTCTTTTTTTTTTTGTAAATCTATTAAAACATCTTCTGATACATGAAATTCGAAAATAACTGTGGCACTACTCAAATGTTGAGAGCTGATGAGATACATTTTCCAAAAATTAAAAAAAGAACTCTTACAATAGTGCTGCAATAACATCCAAATGAGGTACCATAATATAGACCACTATAATTTAAGCGTTACAGTTGAATTTTTTGGATCCCATACCTCCATTTAAGAACTCGATGAAACGTGGCATTTACACCAGCTCCAAATCCAACAGCATATGAATGTTTGCTCAAAGAACCAAAAATTCTCACCTATTAAATGAATCCATCATTAATGGAAAAAAAATCTAATAGAAAAAAAAATCTAGAAAAAAATAATGCAGCAAGATGAAGCGGTTGTATATGTATAAAAAAATAAAAGTGGAGAATCAAATCAGAATAAACAGCTTCCAGATTACAGTGGGAGTCTGAAAGGAAATTACCATTTGCTTGTCTACTAAAACATGGACACAGCAACTGTTTGGATTCCCCTGAAAGCATCCCATATGAGGGATGTCACTGATGGTTTCACAGCTTGAATGAGCATTGGCCAAATTGGAGTTTAAAAAATGAAAGGCGACGACATTGCCGAGCACAGTTATTAAGTTTCCTTCAGGAAAAACACAAGATGAACCAGCAGACATTTTGGTCATAAAGTGAGGAGATCCATTAAAAGCCTCTTCTGGCATCACAACTGGCATGAAGCTTTCTTTCATTTTGTTAAGCTTCAGTGCAAAAAGATGCATTATATTGGCGGAGAGATGAAGCTGAACATCTGAGCATTCTGGAGAATTTCCAGTAGACCTCCTGAGAAGTAGCTCAACTTGATTTTTCATTAGTACCTCTTCATTGCTTAGAGAAGAGTCACCAGGAGGAGCATCGTGTAATGATTTATCATTTGTAACATCATCAGAAGAGAATGAAAGGCTCCATGGACATATTCTGGAAGAGACACAAATTTTACCACCTCCAATATTATTGTAGTCCTTAAGACTGCAAAAAGATTCTTCTTTATGGTGTTTTATTACATAGTAACTCCCAATCTGCAGCGACTGCAATTTAGATGAAAGTCAATGTAAGTTGTCCTGTCCTACCTGGTAAGTAAATTAGCAAAACTATTTTATCATCCCTGCACTGGATGAATACCAAAACACTGAAAATTGAGGGAAACAAAGAAAACAGAGGGGATCTGACACACCTGATATATGAATAAACTGTCAGAACTGAACTCCAGCAATACCTTCCTGCCACTTGGTTTATAATCAGCACCAATCTTTACCTTGCAATTTGTGCAGCACAACTTCCCTGAACTAACCATGTTGTGACTGTTGGCATTTCTAGCAATGGCCAAACATTGAATTTCAGGACAACTCGTTTCTCCACATTTCCACTTAGTTGATTCCCTCAAAGAACCAGAGTAAGCACTCAGCTCACTGCCAACATAGCTGTGATCATCAACCGAAACTGAAACAAAAGCCTGGCTGGGCATGCAGTCCATCTTACACCTCTTATTGGGTAAATATTCTCCGTGGTTTTTGCCAACCAAATGTCTCAAGGCTTTGTTCAGCCAAATCCTTGAAATATCACCGGAATGTGCAATTGGATCCATGCCTGCAATAGACAGGTCCCAAGGCAGCACAACAGCCTCAACAAACACGTTGGCCCTGTTTGGTATCACTGGATCACCTTGTAACTGTTGACATTAATGTAGTAAGATCAGAATTCTGTAACTGAGCAAAGTAATATAGTTATTAAACAAGCAAACACAACCTCCTTTTCCTTTTTACTTTCTTAACTTCTCGAACTCATGCAGTGACTAAAGGAAAAATTACTTGGAGAACATTTTATAAGCCTTGAGAAAACTCTATTTGGCATATGCAAGCTTACCTGCTGTAGCAAAGGATATTTGTGTGAGATCCAAATCAAGTGAAATATTCCACTTTGAAGTTCCTGAAGATCTTCATTAAAGGCCACAGAGGGATAAAAGCAAAGATTTTTGCAGGTTACAGAGCTGAAGTGAAAATAGGAATAGATTGCCAAGTTCATCTCTGTTGCCCGTGGTACATAATGAAAGATATGGCTGCATGAGAGAGACTCATTGTTGAGCAATCCCAGATGATCCACAACTTTAGGCATGCCTTCCATGATGAGACTATAGTCAACAACCTGTAAAATGAAGCCAAAACAAAGTGACTAAAGATGTTGAAAAATATATTTGAAAGATGAGAGGATAAACTATAAACTTCAAATACATTAAGCAGAACCAGGAAAAGATGATGGGAAAAGGTTTTGGAATCATCATTAACTACACCTCATAGATGTTGGTGGTCCTCCAAGTGGATGGAAGGTCAGGTATCAGAGCATCGATGCTTCCAGTCGCATCAACTAACTGCAACCTTCCAGAAGATGGAGAGATCTGGAGGATCAGTAAAAATATTTATAAAATCCAAATGAGCTCGTAACTTCATCCATATCATCTTGACAAAATCAGAAGAGATGGAGAACAGCCCAAAAAGTGCAAGGGACAGCATCTAAACAAACAACAACTCATCTATAAGAAACCACACATGCACACTCAACTGCATATATGATTTGTTGGGGAAAAAAACAAGAAGCTCATTTCGTGCACTCGTCCACTTCTTAAGATAACTTATTTTCTGTATAAATCTAATTGGCACTTATGGACAGCAGTGTTTTACTAGTCAAACTATATCAAAGACCACTTTTGCAAACCCGTCATCAATATGCTGAGTCTTACAGAGTTAAGTTTAACCCTTTGTTTTCTCTAAATAAGCCCTTTAACCTAGGATTAGAATTGCAAAAATATCCAGCACCATGCTACAATTTATCATGATTTGCTGGTATTATTATAAGTACCTTTTTAAAATATTGAAATAATGAAATCAACATAACATTGCCTAATCATAAGTACATTCTTTTCCTATTTCTTTCCAATCACCCATGCATCCTCTTCTTATTCAATAAACTGAACAATTACACTGCATATGTCCACTCGTGCCTCATTTACATGGATAATATGTTAATACAGTGGGGGGGGATGCCGTGCATGCTTGCTTCTGCATGTCAAAGCCAAATATTTTACCAGAATAGCACAAACAGTTGCACTAATAAAGTCTACTACATGCTCTGCAATGAAGTTACATCTCTAACCTTCAGACTTCCAAGCAAAAGAATGCCTATATCTTCACTTGAAAAACTTCTCCTTGATGGCAAACAATAAGACATCATTTCATGTGATGGAAAGTTAAGGGGAGGTTTTTCCTGCGAAGCATGACAGTCCTTTGACACCGTCCTCATCCTCATATTCTCACAATGACTGAGCAAAATAGAGATAGGTGCCACCTGAAAAAGGTGGAAGGAAAATTAACCTTTTGCTTTCATATGACCATATTGGCTAAGAACTAACATGCTACTCCATACAGTCAGATCAAATCAGCCTTCAGATGAGCTGATGCAAGCTGTGGGCAAAGATGTTTTGAATGGGGCTCAAAACTAAAAGCTTACCAATTTCAGGTTACCATGATATGGCTCACTACCACAGCCACATGATTCATGCCTGCATAATTCTGAAAGCACTCCAAGCTGCCAAATTGAAAAGGAAAAAACACTCATTGCAAGCAGGGTGTGTGCGTGTGCGTGTAATAAAAAGACCAGTATCAGTTTCATCTAACTGGATTTACCAATTTACCCGAGCTCGAAAAATTGATGCGGGTAAATGTGATCTAGCAAACATCTGAACTAGCCCTTCCTTCTGATAACACCTTGCACCCATCCGCATCAAGTTAGCATATGATATCAAGGCTTATAAGAATGGATGTGGAAACAAATGCACAGGCACAAGAAACTCCAACCAGTTCTTCGACAGAAGCAAAACCTAGGAGTAAATTACATGTTTTGATCCCAGAATCTCCTTTTCTGATAAAATCCCAGTGAACTTCTTTCGAAAGCATGAAATAACAAGCAATGTCCTGAAACTCAGCCATCATATGTAAAGTAAATCAATTAAAATTTAATGCATTTCCGATCACCCTGTAAAATATTGAATTTCCCAGGACCTTGCTCAGATTGCATACCATAGTCTGGCAGAAAATGTCAAGGACTCGATGAACTTCCCAAGCTGATTCTGTGACTGGGCCACCATACGGCATCTGCAGCATACAATTGAATCAGTAACATACATGTGCGCCAGATTATAATGTTCTAAAGAAGCTACTACATGTTTTCCTACCACTCAGCGAGACAAACCTTCAAAATATCAGGGACACATGCCAAAATTAATACAGAATCAGTTTGGGTCCATTATCAGAAATGGTACCGCTGAATTTCCATGAGAAGTAAGCATAAGCAAAGAATAATCGTTGAGAAATTCAAGAGACATATTTAGTACCCATACCCAGTTTCCAATGGGGAGAATGATTCCACAGTAATGCTAGTTTTGAAGCAAGCCCCAAGTACGAGCATTTTTGTCCAAGAAAATTTTGGATTCACAAAATGGACATTCCTCGCTGATATCTAAAACAAAAACCAATGGTGAGATAAAAATCGGGTTGCCACTCTCATCAGTTAAAGTGATCAAACTTTAATTGTACTAATTGAGTTATTTTAGATTAAAATAAGGTAGAAAATTCAGTTCACTTACAATCGCACCCTCTCTAAGACTATGCGGTGCAGTAACTTGCTGATCTGTTAATAAAAGCCACACTTCCTTGTCCAATTCAACAACCATCCCTTGCATATACACACCTCTAACAACTCCGGTATAAGCACCACATTCCCCATTCCCTCGGATAACATTTCCCGAGAGCAGTGGCCATTTCTTTAACACTCTTGGCAATTGCAAACCAGAATATTCAGTGGTCACATACATCAATTGAGACTCCTCTTTTCCTATGAATACTAACTTCTTTTTCAGCCCAGATAGCATAATCACAGTCCCTATAAGCTTCGTAATCACAGGATGCCAACACCACGAAGCACCACAAAAATATACAAAGGAAGGTTTTGTAAAAGAATGAGAATCGTTTCCCTGACCTAAGCCATGCGAAAAATTAATTGAATCGGTAGAATTACATATTTTACACTGGCAAACCATAATTCGCGCAACAAACCCTCGTAGATTTTGTGATTTACTATCACCAATTGAACAAGGAACAATAAAAACAGGACTTGTCGACTCAATTGGACCGTTAACGCGATATCGTGCCTTGGATCGATCTTCTTCGTTCGAAGGCGAACTTGAAACTAATGGAAATAAATCTAAGGAACTCGAACTGCTAGATATTACACTACTAGTTGAATCTACAAAACTCCATTTGATAATCTCCAAGAAGCCACCGCCACAGAAATGTTTCAAAGGAATGAAATTACAAGCGAGAACTCGAATCCTCTTCCCAATTATATTGACACGAAAATCGAGAATATCACAGCAGATTGTGGACGAGTCATCGGAGAAGCGAAAGCAATTCCTGATTGGACATTTTAGGGTTTCGGTTGGGAGAGTTAAGGTTCCGAGTAAGTTCACTGAGTGTTTCAAGGGAGTAAGAATTTTAAGGTTAGGGTTTGTGGAAGGTGGTGGTAGAGATTGGGGTTTTTGGTTTGGTGAATTTAGTTTGGATTTGAGAGAGGATGTAGCAGTGAGTGGCTGAGCACGGAGAACTAGCTCTTTGACTGTGACTACGACAGCTGTTTCTTCCATGATTTTGCAATCGATTGATGGTCAGGTTGAGTAAAGCTTAGCTGAGTGTGAGAACGAAGAAGGGAATGTGGAGGGTAGACAGAGCGGGAACCAGAAGATATTTTAAAAGGCTTTTCGTTTGCTGTCCGCTGAGATGAGGCCAGTGATGGGTTGGCTCTTCGGGCCTGTTGATATGGCTTTTGCTGACACCTTTTGGGCTTTATGAACAGAATTTAAGTGGAGACGTGGGACGATATAGCGAAATTGTGCTTTCCACATCTAAAGCCCAACGAGCAAAGGTGTCTTGGGCCATTTGGAGTCTTACTTCAAGGTTTCTAGCAATGGAAATCCAAAGTCCAGTTATAAGGTTCAGCATTTGAATTATAATGGTTTGCTTGGATATGTCATTTAAATTTTTGAAGACGGCGTGGAATTATTAATGATTTATGCCTACTTGTATAAATAGATAGACGCGGGTAGTTTATTGACCGCGATCTAGCTTGCGGTTTGGATAAAAAAAAATAATGCAAAATATTAATGTCTAGATTATTGTGAAACTTTATTTTTATCATGGGTTTTCAATTAACTACTGTAAAAGTTGATTTTAAAAAAAAATCAATATTTAATGATAAAATTAAATAGATGAAATTGAAAAACAAAATAGAAAAAAGTTAAGAAAAAAAAACCCAAAGAAATTAAAAACATCTTACCAAAGCATGAAATTGAAAAAATAAATAGAAAAGGGTAAAAAATATTTTTATTATATGATAAAAAACCGACATCAAGTCAATACTAAATTGATAAAATAAAATAATATAATATATTTAAGGATAAAATTACATGTTAAAAGATAAAATTAAAAAATAAATATAAAAAAGTGGCAAAAGGTTCAAAAGAAATAAAAACTCTATATTAAAGAATAGAACTGAAAAGAAAAACCTAAAAAAAGAAGAAGAAAGGGGCAAAAAAACCAAATGGCCAATAAAACAAGCCAGGGGTCTGATAAAAAAACCCATGTGAATGGGTCTGATAGAAGCCCATGTGCCGACCCCATGTATTCTAATGGTAACGAGTAACAACCGTGATTATTTTTTTTTAATGATGAATATCATTGCTGGAAGATTGGTATGTTTCCGATTGTTTCTCCAAAAATTAGAAGGTGTTTGAGAATATATTTGGAAAATATTTATTTTTATTTTAAATTAAATATTTTTAGTGTTTTTAGATATTTTGACGTGTTAACATTAAATTTTTTTAATAATTTTAATAAATTTCTGAATAAAAATACTTAAAACCATTATGAACTAAACTTCTAATCAGTAACTTGGTTTGACAGTGTGTAAGCTTGGACAAACGTTCTGCCCTGTAAAATATCGAGGCAAAGTACATCCAAAAGCGTCTCTGCCGGGTAGGAAACCATTACGAGCAACTTGCGCTTTGTCTCATTGTACCTTGGACCCCTCTGAGTTGGATGGACCATCACTTAGCCAAATTGGTATGCCTTTTCTCTGTAGAAAGTGAGCGAACATTTCAGCATTAGATTCTTCAAATTGATTGATTGAGTGAGTGTTTGATGACGCATGTTGGAATGGATTAGTCAATCAAAAGGACTGGCATGCGTCTCCGAAAAGAAGTGGATGAATTATGAGGAGAGCACCTGCCGAGTAGCATACTGATATGTATGTAGTGGAAAACAACTAGATGCAGCATTTGATCGTGTGTACTTTCTTACTGTCTTTGATTTTGACGCGACCAAGTAGCGTTTATAAAAAAAAATTAAGGTTTTCAAGCTTTGAAGTCACAGTGTAAGAAAACCAGTACAGAGAACTATGATCTTCACTGCAGCCATTGCTCTTTCACTGATTTAATTGTCCTCCTCCATCTCGTATCAACCGGCACACTATTTGTCTTCTGCACGGTGGCTGGTGCTGTAGTTTGCAGACGACACGTGGCTATACTTTTCCCATGGCAATGATTTCTTACTTCTTGAGTGGTCAATGGATGCCAGCGGGAGAGAAAAAAAGGAGTAGAGACTTAAAATTAGGCCGTGTGATCCTTTGTACATCAGCTCGCGTGATCCATCCGACTACTATTAGATTGTCTTGTTTGACTCGAAGGATTGACCCGAGTTAATTAATATGCAGTTGATTTTAATTAAGAAATTAAATTTGATGCACATCTCATTAGATTCTCTCTAGTGTTCTGATGATTTGACTGGGAAAAAACAAGGGTTTCTTTAGCTGGAAATTTGGTTGGGAATAATAATCTTAATTGATTCAAAACGAATCAACGAAAATGGGTTTGAGATTAAAATTGAAATTGATGTCACTCCGAAAAGGATAGGATGCTTTTGTATAATTTCATGGTTATTGAAGTTGATGTCACTAATTAATTATAAATTTATTAGTCACTTGCTCACGCTTTGTCACGATCAGAGTTATATTTTTTTCAAGGTAAAAAAATATTAATTATATAAGATTTATTATTATTATTTAAATTTGGATAAAATAATAAATCCGTGCAAAATTTATGGAGTTGGATAAAAAGGTGGAATCATATGGTGTAAGTTTGATAGAAAAGAACATTTTCCCAGTCTTGCTGCTTCTTTCTTCAAAGCTCCATTAATTAACCTGCATTTGAAAACTCAAGCTAGGACCAATGATCTTTAGAGATATCATTCAACAACTTCTTTGAGGTGACGACTTTTCGTCATTGCAGGCACCGGATTTTACAACTTACATTATCTTTTTATGTGTTTTTTGTTATATCAAAATAAGTTATTAATAATCATGTATTAATGTGTAAAAATATTGTTTTATTATATTTTAATTTTCATAGATCGGAGCCGTGAATGTGACAGAATCGACATGGGAACAAGGAATTATGGGCCAGCTTGCTGATTCCATAATTTCAAGCAGAAGTCAGACACTGTGTATTTGTCCGCTGCGCATTGGGAACCACAAGTAGTGGTTTGGTAAGTTAGATGATGTTGATCTTTAAAAAAAACCAATATATAAAAACAATTTAATCAATTTTTTTAATTTAAAAAAAAATTAAATTTTTTCAAAATATTTTAAAAATGCAGTGTAACACATCCCATTATACCTCTTGTGCCATCACTGTGCCTTTTGAGAAACCATACTTGAAATTGTTACCCTAAAAATTAAGTAAGAAAAATGACGTTGTCCTTTTGTTCTCAATAAAAAATAAAGAAAGGAATCAAAAATTAAATTGACCTGTAATGTAAACTTGTTAAAATCCAATGATAACCATTGATTTTTTTAATCAATTTATATATATATATATATATATATATATATATAAAGGTAATTCAAGCTAATACAGATTAACTCTCTTGACCTATAAATATATATGTCTATAGGTTAAACAGAAAGAAACATATCAATCTATAAATATATGTTTATATCAAATACATTGATATAATTTTATGTATTGGCATGATTTAGTTTGTTTATATAGATAATCGCGAATGGATTGCATTACACTGCACAACAAAATCATCGGCCAGACTGCCAAAACCCTGCGCAATCGAAGTCTGAAGCCTGCCGAAACCAGGAGGACTTCAGGCTGGAAGCCTGTCAAAACCCTCCCCACGGAGCCAGAGTGAGGTGCCTGCCAAAAATCCATGGAGCCACATTCAGGAGGTACCCGTTTTTCTTTCATCTGCCAAATAATAACCGCCACCAATTGTTTTGTATATAGTATATCATGTTAGATTCATTAATGATGACAATCAATCACCAGGTTAATTAAACTTGCTTGCGAAGTCATTTTCACTCGGTTTGCCTTTTCACCGAACGCGGCTGTTTTCATAAAGGCCAGACAAGACTGTCCGACCTCATTGTCTGTCTGCATCGTACGATCCCGACCATTCATTTCTCGTCCATGAATATAACATGTTACCGCGAGAATTGTATCCGAAGGCGAATACTCAACGAGGTGATGCAAATGCAATGACTTGCCGGAGCCAGTGTGGAAATCCTTGCTTTGGTTTTAAATATATGCACTCAAAAAGTCTCCGATCCCAAGCACTCAATGCTCTGGATCTTCCGACCTTGACTGGCAACTACCAGTAAGAGTTCTTAATTTTGTAGTCTCGGGCTCCATAATTGAGAGTTTAGTGCATCTCAAGTTGACGAGGGCACAGCAGTCATTTTCCGAGTCAAGGAGCCGTTCGCGTGTGCTGGGTTCTCTGAACCCTGCCGCGTATGTGGCACTCGTCAATTCATTTGATGATGATTTTTTAGCCTTTTTTCATAGGCTTCATTTCATTTCTAACCTTACGCCAATTGTCTTTTTGTTAGAGCATCGTGAAAGTTTGAGAGCTGTCGGCACTAATTTCAAGCACCCCCACTAATTACGACTCAGTCTTTAAGACACGATAAAGGATTATATCAAATAGATAAACATAACTAATTACAATTAAAAGGCAAAAACAAAAACTACAAGGACGGACCCACTGTTTTTGTGTGTATTCTCTGCTCATTCACACAACGATATCTCTCTTTTATTTATTTCTTATTATTTTTTTAGTCTTTGAATAATTATAAATAAGAGGATCAAAATTGAATAACAGCCTTTTATTTTAAAAAATGATATTTCTATCTTTTCTATCTCTATAAAATCATATAATAAACTGTTTTTTTTATATCAAAAGGAAAATGATTTAACCCGCAATCTCTACACATAATAGAAGATTGATTAAACCCCCTCATCAATAAATTGTATTGAGAATCTCGGGGCATCTTGTTGTGTAGCCGAAACTAAATTATTTCCTGGATTGCTTGCTCCAGTACCAATCGGGTACATTAAAAGGAACGTGATAAATTTTTCTTAATGCTTAAGGTTTGACCCTAGAAAACCAGGGAAAAAAACCATCTCCTTGACCACTACGTCATTTCCTTGATACTCTCAACAACTACACACACTACCCTATTCATGCCTGTGTTTTTTTATCATGGTTTGAATCATTTTTTTTTTTTGGTTTTTTTATTATAATATAAATTTGATTAAAATAATAAACATGTGCAAAAATCCTGTAAAATGCATGTTTTTTAAAAAATATATGAATTTTAAATGGATATAAATTTATTTGTTTAATAGATTTTAATGAAATAACCAGATAACATTATTATTATGGTCATTAAAAAAGTAAGAAAAATTCAGATATCTGAATTATTGAATTTACTGTATTAAGATTATTTTATTTTTAAATTCAATTTCAATTAAACAAAATACAAATTGTGAAAACACCTACAATAATCAAATAACAAAACCGAGTAGTTAATTTTCTATCTCCAAAAAGAAAAAAAAAAACATAAATTGAAAATCCATCCCTACGTTACCATCATTATCATTACTATAACAGCTAAAATTATTGTCAACATTACTGTCAAAATAGTTAAAATCATTAAATTGACCCGAAGAATTAAAAAAAAGGCAAAATATTTTTACAAAAAAAAAACTAATCACTAAATTATCATTATCATTGCGCAAACAATAAAATCATATAATCCGAAAAACATATATAAAAAAAACACAAAAAAAACAAAGAGAAAAAGGAGCAATATTAATTTTAAAATGATTACCAACATAGATTAAAATTTCAAGATTGAACCGAATAAAAATAAAACCTCAATAAAAAATAAAATGATAAAAATTAAAAGGAAAAACTAAAAGTATAAATGAATAAATAAAGACAAAAATAAAAAATGTTAAGAAGGACAAAAAAATATCAAAAGAATCAATACTAAATAAAAAAAATAAAAGAATAAGTGTCAAAATGAAAAATAATATATATAATTAATTCCAATTGAATTACAAAAGTGCAACAAATCAAAACCATGGAATAAAAAAACAATAAAGAGATTTTTAAAAACAAAATACAATATAACCAACATAAATTAAAATTTCATAACATAACCAAATAAAACTAGAACTTCAACAAAAACTAAAACAACAAAAACCAAAAACATAAATATGGATGGAAAATAAACTACAAGGACTCATTGTTTTTTATATCAAAAGGAAAATGATTTGACCCGCAATCTCTATATAAAAAAAAAGTCCATAATAGAACATTGATTAAATCCCTTCACTCAATAAATTGTACTGAGAATCTCGGGCCACCTTGTTCTGTAGCCGAAACTAAATTATTTCCCGGGACAGTCTGGACAGCTTGCTCTTGTATCAATCGGGTGCATTAAAAAGAACTTTATAAATTTCTCTTAATGCTCAAGGTTTGACCCTGGAAAACTAAGGAATAAAACACATCCCCTTGACCGCCACGTCATTTCCTTAAGGTTCTCCACAAAATTTATTCTAGATTGCACTTTCCTCTCCCGTCTCAAAATATAATGCTAAATTTGAGAGAGAAGTGTAATCTAGAATAAAAATATATTAAAATAATATTTATTTTTAAGAAATTAATGTTAATATTAGTACGTAAAAATAATCTAAAAAAATTATTTTTTTTAATTTAAAATAAAAAAACTAAATAAATTATTTTTTTTCAAAAATACTTTTGAAACGTAGTAACAAACAATCATAAATTCGTAATGATTTAAAGATTATTGGAGAACAGTAGTAGAAACGGGTTGGTGATCATGAATGTGAAGGGCTCGAAGCATCATTAACATTGAAATATAAATATCATGATTAACAAAAGTAATCATTGGCGATTAAAACTAAATGTCTATTTTACATGCTTTTAACTATATTTATACTATTCAAAATGATATATTAATTATCTAGCAGTTTCTTTTAGCATTTTTCATTGAAAATGCTTTTATTTTTTTTTGGTTATTCGATTATTTTTAATTTTTATTTATTGAAAAATATAAATAACATAAATGTCCATTTCACATCCTTTCCTGCATACTCTTTAATTATATTTATACTATTCAAAATAACATTTTAACTATTTAGCAGTTTCATTTAGCATTTTTTTTTTATTAAAAACGCCTTTAGAAAACTTTGTTATTCAGTTATTATTAATTTTTATTTATTGAAAAATATAACAGCACGGGACTGCATAATAGCGTGGACTTCCCACTATATTATTATAATTAAAAAATGCAATTACTTAGATTTCGAAACTTCACTAAAATTATTGGTCTTTAATTTCTTTTAATTTCAAGAAATTATATTGGTCTTGTTTTTAGACATGTTTTCATCTTTGTTTACCCCTTAGAAATTCCAAGTATGCTTGCCCGCGTGTTATGCTGAGCTTTTTCTATGTAAAAAACTAATTGATTTTTTACATGCTGTAATTAATTATTTTAATATTTAATTAATAAAATTATAATAGATAAAATATGTTATAAATAATATTTTTTCAGTCTAAAAGGAATAGTGTAATCAAAATGAAAAGTGTTTCATATATTTTTTAATTGTAGATAATTGAGGTAAATTTGACTTTTTTTTTATGAGTTGCTTTCCCCCTATTCATATTAGATCTGACACATTATAAATAAAAATATTATAATTTTCTCAAGACATAAACTTACGTGCTATAATTAGTTATTTGTTGTTTAAAAGGAACAATGTAACTGAAACGGGAAGTGACTCGTATATTTTTTAATTGTAGATAACCTAGGTAAATTTGTCTACCTTTTTTTTAAGTTGTCTTTTTCCCCAGTAATATTAGATCTGAAATATTATAAATAAAAATATTGTATTGTTTTTTAAGAAATAAACTTAAACAAAAGAGCACAAAATTAAAATTCAAAGCCATTTTTTTATTAGATTTATTTAACATATTATTATATTAAATGAATTTAAGAATACTGATATTAATTTTTTTTTCTTCAAAAAATCCCAGGTCATTCTCTCTCTCTCTCTATATATATATATATTTATGGGATAATATTCATTAAATATTAAAACATATAACTAGTCTCACATACTTTAATTTGATATAAATATATAATTAATTTAACATACTTTAAATAATATATTTAATTTAAAGGACATAATTGAAGTAAATCCAAACATTGAAATTAAATAATTTTAAACAAAACCTGAAATTAAAAGAATTGAGTCCGGAATGAAACTGAAATTCATAATTAACTTGCATAGAAGGATAAAAATGAAAGAAATAAAATTTTGATACCGAAAATATCAAGGATTTATAATAAATTTGCATGGAAAAATAAAATTGAAATCAATCAAAACTTTGATACCAAAAATATCAAGGATTCCAGGCCAATCCGCAAAATTAAAAGAATGCGGACCTAATTGAAATTGTAATATATAATCAATTTCAATTAAAGGACAAAATTGAAACAAATCAAAACCTATATAATAGCAATAAGGGGCCAAAAAAACAAATTCTAACATTCAGGGACTGCAATGAAATTTGACAAAAAAACAACTACGCTGATGTCATCTTGCGCAAGCAGGAGAGAGAAGGGGGGGATTTCAAACGACCATTAACACGTTTTCGGACACCATATCATCACGCGCGCTGCACCATGTGGAAGAAAACACGCCTAAATATCATTATAGACGACAGTTAAGTATTTTTTGATACTGAAGTAAGCTGCACACGCTTCCGAAACACGCGTGAGCGTAAAAACGGACTGCGCGTCCGATGACTCGCCAATAGTAAACCAGCGCAAAAAGAATAAAAAAATTAGCTTATTACCGAAACGTCGTTCCCTCTCAGACATGATTTTTTTTCCTTTTCAAGAGACAAAATGACCTAGATGGTGTTTTTTATCCTTTTTGAGTGGTAAATTTATTAACACACTGTTACTAGATGAAAAAAAGGACTCATGTATGAGCAAAGCAGCAGAGCAAATATCCGTTCTACAATGACAATGAATCTTGATGAAGTATTTAAGCATTTTTTTTAATTAGTCCCTTCAAAATCTTCAAACAATGTATAAGCCTTTGGAATAATTATAGCCTTTTACCGTAACAGTAGTCCAAGCTATGCCACTTTCAGTCACCTAGTTAATTATTTTACTTTTTAGTTATGAAACATAAAAATTCAGTATGTTTTAATCAACTCATTAACTATGAAATACATACCTACGTGGCTTTTAATTATGGTATAATAACTTCCTGTTATTTGGATTTGAAAAAAATGTTAATTAAGATTCTTTATGCATAATTGTTTGTGGTTACGAAAGTTATATCCACGTGTGATTTTACAATACTTTTATGATAAGTATTTGTTTATTTATTTTAAAAAACAATTTTTTTTGTTTTTTTCAGGATAACAAGCTCAAATCACTTGCATTTTTTTTATTTGTGAATATTTTAAAATATTTTTTTAAGGTTTGTTTTTATATGAATATATTAAGGTAATGTAAAAATGTTAAGAAAAATATTAATTTAAAATTAAAAATGTATTTTTGATACGAACATGTAATAAGAACCTAGCCTACCTAGCGCACTGAGCCATTCCAACATTTTAACGCGAAAATCCCTCCTCTCTCTTCCACTTGCCCCGTCCTCTATAAACAAACTTCGCAGTTCTCCCACCGTAACAACAAATACAACCAGTGGCCATGGTGGTCACAGACCTCTTTGTAGGGGAGATAGCCACCGAACTTCTCAAACAGCTACTAGAAATATCAAGAAAATCCGGGCTATGCAAATCAAATGCAAAATCTTTAATGGCAGGCATAAACGAGCTCCTCCCTATAATTCAGGAAATCAAATTCTCCGGTGTTGAACTCCCTTCGAACCGCCAATTCCATCTCGACCATCTGTCTCGCACGCTCTCTGAGGGCCTCGATCTCTCCAAGAAAGTCCTTAAATCAAACCGGTGGAACGTCTACAAAAGCCTCCAGTTAGTGAGAAAGATGGAAAAAATCGAAAAGAAAATATACATGTTTATCAATGGACCTTTACAACTACATTTATTAGCTGACGTGCATCACATGAGGTTTGAAACAGCAGAGAGGTTTGATAAGCTAGAGTGGTCAGCCAAAAAGTTAGAGGAGAGTATAGGGAATTTCAAGACCGGGCTAGGAGGTGGTGGTGGTGGCTGGGTGGAGGAAGCGGTGAAGAAATTGGAGGAGGAAGAGATGAATTGGGAGGGTAGTTTTGGGAATAATTTTTATTCCGGGTTAGGGATTGAAGTAGGGAAGAGGAAGGTGAAAGAAATGGTCATCGAGAGGGAGAATTTAAATGTTGTTGGGATTTGCGGGATTGGTGGGTCTGGCAAAACTACTTTGGCTAATGAAATTTGTAGAGATGATCAAGTTAAAGGTAAGTTTTAATTAAAGAATCTCTCTTTCCTTTAATATTTTCTTTATATTTTTCGTTTTCTTTCTTTCCGTCACCTGATTGATTCAACTTGTATAGAGATAAAAGGAAACACAGGCATAACAGAAAGGATACCTTTTCTTTGTTTTTACTTGCTTGTTTTAGTTTCTTTTGCTACTGGCTGCATGAATTGGTGATTAGCATATGATCATTCTTTTATATTTAGACAAGATATGTTTTAGTTGATCTTGGTTTCTTTCAGGTCACTTTGGGAACAGGATTTTGTTCCTGACAGTATCACAGTCTCCGAATGTGGAGAACCTGAGGGCGAAAATCTGCAGATTTATTACAGGGAATGATGGAATAGATGGTATGGGCTATGATTTGGTCCCAAAATGGAATTTGCAATTTGAATGGGGAATCGGAACCCCAATGTTGATTGTTCTTGATGATGTGTGGTCACTCCCAGTGCTTGAGCAGCTCATCTTTAAAGTAGCTGGATGCAAAACACTTGTGGTTTCTCGTTTCAAATTCCCGAACGTTTGTAATGCTACTTACGACGTAGAATTGTTGAAGAGAGATGAAGCAATCTCATTGTTTTGCCACTCGGCTTTTGGAAAGACATCTATTCCTCCTGCTGCTGATTCAAATTTGGTCAAGCAGGTGATATTCCATTCATTGTCTCCATTAATTACAGCACAAGGTTTAGATTGAGTGATGGATCTTGAAATTGAGCAGTTGGTTACTTTCTTTTCCAGTACTAATGAAAATTTGTTTGCTAGATTGTCGATGAGTGTAAAGGCCTGCCCTTGGCTCTCAAAGTGATTGGAGCTTTATTAAGGGACCAACCTGAAATGTACTGGGTGAGTGCGGGGCGGAGGCTGTCAAGAGGGGAACCTATTTGCGAGTCTCACGAAAGCAAGTTGCTTGATAGGATGGCAATTAGTACCCAGTTCTTGTCTAAAAACGTCAGGGAATGTTTCTTGGATCTGGGATCCTTCCCCGAAGACAAGAAGATCCCTCTTGATGTTCTCATCAACATGTGGGTTGAGATACATGATGTCGACCCGGAAGAAGCATTTGCTATCCTTGTTGAGCTTTCGAATAAGAATCTTCTCACTCTGGTGAAGGATGCACGGTATGTTAATAAAGTCAGGTTCCTAAATTCATCCCTCATTTTAGAGGGACGATCCTTCTTTTTCTAACAACGTTGCTTGATTAATATGCAGAGCTGGGGATATGTATAGCAGTTACTACGAAATTTGTATTATGCAACATGATGTGTTGCGGGACCTTGCTATTCATTTGAGCAGTTGTGGAGACGTAAATGAGCGCAAGCGATTAATTATGCCAAGAAGAGAAGCACAGCTTCCAAAAGAATGGGAGAGAAATGCAGACCGGCCATTCGATGCTCAAATTGTTTCGATCCATACAGGTATCTCCATTGCTATTCTGGGTTGCTATGCTTTATATGAGGTGGTTAACCTGTGCAACTTAATTGAGATTGTGGTTTTAGTTTCATGTTTCCAATGCTTGTTTTTATCTTGATTCTGTTAAATAGGTGAAATGAAAGAAATGGACTGGTTCCGCATGGATTTTCCCAAGGCTGAAGTGCTCATCCTGAACTTTTCGGCAAATGACTTCTTCTTGCCTCCCTTCATGGATGACATGCCAAAGCTCAGGGCATTGGTAATGATAAATTACAGTCCAAGCAATGCAACCATTGGCAACTTTTCCATTTTTTCAAGTTTAGCTAATTTGAGGAGCCTTTGGCTCGAGAAAGTATCCATCGTTAGATTATCTGAATCTACTGTCCCGTTAAAAAACCTGCGAAAAATATCCCTAATCCTGTGCAAGATAAACAAGAGCCTTGACGAATCTGTCATAGACTTATCCCACATCTTCCCTTCTCTCTCAGAGCTTACAATCGATCACTGTGAAGATTTAATCCATTTGCCTTCCAGCATTTGTAGGATTCAGACACTCAAGAGTCTGAGCATCACCAATTGCCACAACCTAGAGAAATTACCTCCCAATCTTGGCAACTTAAAATCTCTACAGATTCTAAGGCTGTCTGCCTGTCCAACACTGAAAGTGCTTCCACCATGTGTATGTGACCTCGCATGGTTGAAGTTCCTAGACATCTCTCATTGTGTCAATTTGAAAAGTCTTCCTGAGTGGATTGGTAATCTATCGAGGTTAGAGAAGATTGACATGAGAGAGTGCTCGCTCATGAAGCTGCCATATTCTGCCGCATCATTGGCGTCTCTGCGTAAAGTAATCTGCGAAGAAGAAGTTTTTTGGTTGTGGAAGGAAATGAAGAAAGTCAATCTTGATGTCCAAGTTGCAGAAAAGTGCTACGGTGTGGACTGGCTTGATGATGATTAGATAAAATCCAAGTCATGCATTGTGTATATAGTTCTTCTTTCAAGTAGAAATTAACCATAGCTTTCCTGCCCAGTTGCAAAATGCCCCTTGTTCATTATTATTATTATTATTTTGTTACGGTGAAAACATTTGTACATCAGTTGGTTATTAAAGCCAGCCTTTTCATATATATAAAAATGTATTTTTTTTTATCATGATATGCTATTATTTTAATTATTTCTAAGAAAATAATTTATTACATAAAAGCCCTGCACATTGACCACCTGTCGGGGAAACGTTTTACCATTTATCAACCGATCGGCAATGAAGGACTGGTGGAGGCCCTGAAAAAGAAAAGGAGCTAGGTCCATGTCACCCAGTAGCATAAGCTATAGGCTGCTGGGGAGCACACGTGGTCAAGAAATACGAAGCAGCCGATTAGGCTCATATTGTTGTTGGCTTGCCGAAAAATAATCTTAGGTCTCACTCTCTGGGTCCTACCGCCTTAGCTGGGAAACGCGGACAGAGATAGATAAGACTGGTCTGAATGCCGTGTGGACCCCATGAAAGCACTTGTGTGGTCAAACTTAGGCCAATTTCTTGGCTTTCTTGCGACGTAGCTTCCTAGAACTTACGGAAGCGACTGTTTAAATTTAAGAAAATAATAAATTAAACAATTTCTTGATAAAATCAAAAATATATTTAATTGAAGAGATAAAAATATAAAAACAAAGAAAAGTTTTGTAATATATTTTTATAAATAAAAAAGTAAGCGAGGATAAGTTCTTAAAAACAATATTTTTAATTTTTTAATCGAGGCAAGGTCTGGTCACAAAATCAAGAGAGTCAAAAATGGTTTGACTGAAGTTAATACATGAATAAAAATAACTATTCTCATAATTCTACTCAGGAAAAGTTCTTCTCAATTCTCATATTTCCCTTTCTTTCTCTACAGTCCCTATTTTTTTTTTTAATTTTAACGTTTTATTTAAAAATTATTTTTTTGCATCTCGATCCATGAGTTATCGCAAGGAGATATATTAAAACAAGGAGTTGAGAAAAATCAATTTTATGGTCAATTTTAGACATGTTCTAAATCGCGTTTCAAAAGTGTTTTTGAAAAAATGATTTTTTTTTATTTTAAATTACTATTTTTTGGTGTTTTTACATCATTTTTATGTTCTGATGTTAAAAATAATTTTTTAAAAAATAAAACAACATTACTTTGATGAATTTATGAACTAAAATCATTTTCCAAAACAACCGCAACCACACTCTTAAATAAATAGTGAATGCATATCATTTTTTTCCCAACCAATTACATTCAATTATGAGAGTTTGACATAAGTAAATTTTGTCTCCAACCATCAATGATTAAGGAGATCAAGTTTAATTAAGAGTTTTTTTTTGTTTTTTTTAATTTTAACCTTTAATTTTAGATTTTTGTTGAGTTTTTTTTTCAAATTTTTTCGTTAATATTCATTTGATTTTAAATTTATCTTTTATTTTTTCTTATCATATAAATAAATAAAAACTATTGGATCCAATTAAGTTTATAATCTAGATTGCAAATTTAACAGGTTAAATTACATTAATCTAATTAATTTAATATATTATAGTTTAAAAAACAAAACAAAATATAGGAGTTTATCTTGCGATTTTTTTATATTAAATTTTTTGATCCGGTGCTACTAGTAAGTATAATTATTCCGGTTAACATTCCCTTTTCTTTATTTTTTTTGGCACGTGATAGTAAAATGGAAGGCTAAAATGACACTCCACCTAAGTTTGATCGAATTAAACTTAAAACCATTTTGCCTGGAAATCTTTAGTTGTTAAGTTATTTATGATATTATTTATATTATTTTCTAATATTTTTTAAAGTTATTTTTTTTTGGATTTGAAATTTATACAAATTTACATTATTATGTACTTAAATTTTTCTTAAATAAAATGAACATGATAAAATTTTAATTCATGACCACCAGATTAACAAAATTCTGATACTATATTAAAAAATTATTTAATCTATAAAATTAAACTATTAGATAAGACACATTATTTTTTAGCACAAGCAATGTACTTCCAAGGGAATAAAAACTCAGATTGCCTTTTCTTTTTTATTCAAATTAAAAGGGTTGATTTGAACTAGAGGGATCAAATCTGAGGAGATGATAGACAGTCTGCTCCAATTAAAATCCTAAGCCTAAAAAGGAGATGATTTCTGAAAAATAAATAAGAGAATTTTATGATGATAGTAATGAAATTAATGATCAGCTCCACTTAGTGTTTTTTGATCATCAAAAATAATTTTTAAGAAATAAAAAAATATTATTTTCATGCATTTCTAAAATAAAAGCATTTTCATAAACAACCCCAAACACAATCCCAAACACAATCCCAAAGAAGCACTCTTCGTCCTTGGAAAGACTTCTTATCTACTAAAAATATCCCTTCTACACTGCACAGATAATCCGTCTAGATTGCACAACGCACCTTCCTCTAGGTTTGTAACCTGAGGCTACAACAAAAACCTGTAGCATCGAGAATATCGAAAACTATTCCTTGATGTCTGGTGTTTACAGTTCTCTTCTGCAGCAACTTGCAGGGCCTCATCGTGCATGCTAACATGGAATTTAATTATAATATACAGGGAAGCGAAGTTTAATCAGAGAAATCTGGTGGGCATCCACTCATTTATCTTGAGGGGCATGCTGTAGAACTCGTCAGTTCTAACATCACCCTTTCTGTTCTGGAACGGTTTCCACCATGGAATTCCTCGGTCGTTGATAGTTTGTCTTGATTCCAGGGTGTTATCGAGCAATGGCCCGACAATCATTGCTACCGTCGGAGGGGATGAGAAAAGTGTGTTCAATATGTCATTAAACTGCAAAAGCAACAAGTATACATGTTATTCAGCCATTGTTGAGTGAAGTCATGAAGCTCATCGTAATTATCCTCTTTCATATGCGACTTACCCATCCACCATCTGTTCTAACTGGTCCATGTCCATCCCCAGTGGTGTTACTGACAAAGTATTGTGGTATTGATATTCCAAGGAACAAAGCCAGGCCCAAAACGTAGTGGTTTCTCATGGAATTGTTGTTTGAAAACTGTATAAATGAAATGCCGACGGCAGCTGCAGAGAAGAAAACCAAGAAAAATTTCTCATCAAAGATAGCATATGATGATTGCAGCAAACTAGAATTTGAAGACGGATAACATCACTCACCAACAATCCCAAATAAAACACAGTATATAGCAGCAAATATCGGCAGAGGAATAGAGGCAAACAAGGCACCAAATTTTCCTGGGAGATGCAGGTTACCAGAATAAACATGAATTAGGACCCGGTCGATTTCTTGCGTAACTTACGATGATAAATTGAAGACATACCAAAGATGGAGAAAAAGAACATGAAAGCAGTTGAAACCTGCACCACTCTTCGGCTCCCTATGTGTGTCAGTCCAAGAAGCCCAACGTTTTCACTGAAATATTACTACATCAGTCAATGAAAATAGCCTCTGCATTTTAATAGTGATCATCACACTGTGGCGTTTCCCCCCTCTACTCACCACTCTACTGAGATTTTTTTATTTTTTTAAAGAATACTCAGATCCCCTAAGTGTTAGCTGCAATATGTAAGAAAGCTAATTCTAAAGCAGTTAAGGCTAAAGAGAGCACGAACATCAAAACATCAAAGAGGAAAGCCTTACACTGATGCAGTGGTACCGACAGCTGCACCAAAAATTCCATCAAGCAGCAAGCTCACACCCTATATTAAAAAATCAACCATCAGGTGTTGATAGATAATTTTAAAAGGTGTGTGTGTGTGTATAGATAGATAGATAGATAGATAGATAGAGAGAGAGAGAGAGAGACTTAACCTGTAGACCAATACTTCGGCTAAGAACATGAGCTGGAGGGTGTGTAGCACCCGCAAGCCGAGCTGCAGCAAAAAAGGTTCCGGTTGACTACATCAAAAGAGATGGAATGGTTAGGAAAATAAAACTTAAACAGGAAATCTATCAAGTCCATCAAGGGGATAGGGATCATGAAGTGTAAAAAAATTAGGAAATTCATATTGAAAGCCCTGCAAGTTATTGAGAACCTCACAAAGGGCATCCAGAATTAATTGAAGGGAAAAAAGGTATTTCTGAGATGGTGAACAAACCTCTGCAGATGAAACAAGCGCCGCCCCGATCATCCCGAAGACATGACTTGCTCTAAATATAGGCGCCCCCCATTGAAAGGGGTATGGGATCTTAACCCTGAAAAAATACAGACGGTCTTCAGTAAACAAGGTAGTTCAGCTTCTCTTTTTCTGATAAAATATCAACTCTACCTGACCAACAGAGAAAATTAATCTAAACTAATACCATGCTGCAGATGATATAAAATACGATCGGTCTATGCGGCAACTCTGTTTAGTTTGCTGCTTCACATTGTTGTAAGCACCGGAAACAGTGAGGATAGCAGCAAAAGCCCAAATGATACCAACGCAGACGAGCAAGCCAAACCTCTCAAGTACAGGGTGGGCCCCGGGATGAAGATTCTTCAAATACTGCAGCAAACATTAGGATTTGTGATCTCCATATGGAGTGTTTTTTCATGGGATTAACTTGACATTCTGAAGGTGGTAGATTACCTGACAAATTATTAGCAGAATCAGCATAGGCAGCCCGATCTCCACACAGTTAGCAAGCTTTATAGAACATAAAAAAGCCGTCATTATAATCAATCCATCACTTTCATCAACCAATATTCTTCATTTCATTAAGTGAACTTACTAGCGGAAAGCCCCTCATAAACAGACCAAGACCCACCAAAGAAACCACAGGTACGACAGTGATGGGACTAAAGAACCTGAGAAGTCGAATTAAAGAAGGAAAAACATTACAAAAGAGTATAATAAAAAGAGCCTGCTGAGTTTCTACTCTAGAATTCGGGCCACTGAAAGGCCAAAAAATGGTAAGCAAAGATGACTAGAACGAATTCCAACTCAAGATTATGATCAAGTTACCTTGTCAAATTACCCCATGCTTTGCTATACCCGAGAATGATGCTGACAAAGGAGGAAACAATCAATGATCCTTGTATAGTTCTCATGGTTTCTACAAATCTCTGCAATCGACCATATCATAAAAAGAATTTGTATTCAAGGAAATATTAGAATAAATCACGATTGAAGCTATAGAAAAAAAGAGAAGAAATCAACAGTCTAATTCAACAAGCTCAATAACTCATACATCATGCTCATTGGAGAAGGATTCGTTATTATAATCTCTAATGATTGATAAAACTGGCAGTACAAAAGCATATGAAGGACCCATCACAGTTGGAAGCCTTGTTCCAATGATAGTTTGAAGCAGTGTATTGATTCCTGTCATAAACAGCATCGTTTGAATAACATGGGCAGTATCACCCTGTTCAAGTCAACACCAAAATCAGATTAAAAGACATCCTACTGCCACTTGATCTAATAAATCATCAATAAAATTCAGATGGTAAATGAAACGTACAGGCCCCCCGCCCATTTGAGGCACAAGATAACGTGCGATCAAGACCGTAGTTCCAAGCATCACAATATAGTGTTGGAAAGCCAGCAGACATGTCTCAGCTGTGAAATCAATTTCTTGACTGTGGTTAGTTCCAAGCAATAGATACTGGATTTCATTGGTAAATATTTGCTTGGTTCTCAGATAATCCAGATTAATTATCTACTAAATTAAATCTACGTATATTATTAATAACAGGAGGGCCACCAGGATTTAGACAAAAAAGTGATTTAAACTTTCAGGAAATTAAATGAGAACCGTGACCAAAGGTACACGGATCAGCTAAAATTAGATGAATGGAAAGATGGGCATGGATGAACTAGAATATATTATTCTTGAGTAATATACAACGAAGAGCGTCGAATTTGAACAAATAAAAGGGGGGGCTACGCTAACTTTTTTGCAGAACTCAACGAGCAAATTTAAAAAATACTAATAATTAAGCTAAAAGGCTAGGAGTCGCAAAAAGTCAAAAAGATAGAGAGAACTAACGCCAAGAGGGATTGGAGTGGATGCAGTACTGGAGTTGCTGGAGTTGCTCGGCAGGAGTCCAAGTAGGACCTCTTGACAAAGCAAGTGATGGCGGAGGTGGTGGTGCCGCTGCCGCCGCTTGTGGAGGCGGTGGCTGGTGGTGGTCATGAGCTGTTTCTCCCATTTTTTACCCCCTTTTTTGTCGCTCACTCTTCACTCTCTCCTGCTCGGAGTGCTAGCAAATGATCACTTTAAGGCTCAGGCTCTTCCAATTCTATACTATTATAGTACCAATAAACCACCGACAGAAACGTGAGAAAAATTAAAAAATAAAAGAAAGAAAGTTCCTTCTCTGATCTTCCAAGAAAAGAAACAAGAAGCAGAACGGAAGATAATTTAATACGAGGTATTTTTAAAATTGAATGGGAAACTTTGGCTTACGTTAGTGTTGTCGTATTCCAATGAGCATATAATTGTGCAGAGCAGGAACCGTAACATGGGTAATAATTTGACAACGTATGGGCAGCGCAAGTACGCGTGGGCCTTTCTCTCCATTCCTCGACATTCAAGAACATGCTTTCATACTTGTTAAGTTCTAACAAGCTTCTGCTCTTCGTAGTATTTACCTGTCATACCCCTTCTGGTGACGATGCATGTTAAGATACCTCCCTCCTTCCAAGAAACTAGATGACAATCTCGCCTTAAACAATGGAAATCTTCGGTTTTTGGTTATATTTATTTTCCCTTTAGCAACAATTTCAGTTTTCCTGCATCACACGTGGACATTGATTTTCTTTTATTTTCTGGATTTCGATAATATTTAAAAATGTGGTCATAATTATTTTCTAATGTTAGGTTTTCGTGAGGGCCAGTGAAGCTATGTGTTCGGTGGGACATGATGCAATGAATTTACGTGGAAGCTAATTCCATGAATAAAAGAGGTTGGATTTTACTACGACAAGTTTTCGTAAGGTTGCTTAGCTTCGTGCTGAATCTTAAGGCTTCCCGTTCCCTTTTCCACGACTTACCCGCTGTGTTTTATAAAGAAACCATGCTTCGTTCACCGGTTAACATATTTTAGATTGTTTACTACGATTTCACCATTTTTTCCAGATTGTTTAGATTTGTAAAGACAATCCCGCAATTATTATTATTATTATATAAATCATATTTTATATCTCACTTATCAATTTGAATTTTTAGATAAATATTTTTTAATATGGTATAAGAGCATGATTGACTCAGCGGTTGCAAATTAAAATTTCATCACTCTTATTCTATTCGATAAAAATTAAACACAAAATAATATATATATATTCAAGTTTTAAACTCAAAAATATTATTCATTTAAATAGATATTTTAAAAAATAATATAAATTATATTTTATAATCTGAACTAATCATTAACGTCTCAAACCATCACTTCAATCAAGCATTGTAATTAACATTAACAATTAAAAAATGAATTCAAAGCAAAGAAGATTCATTTTGAACTCTCTCACAAAACACTTGAACGGCAACGCTGCTTCTCGTTTTCCAGTTTGGGTGCAGGAATCTAAGAAGTAAAGAGAAAATGGGTAAAAAAAAGAAAACGAAGAGATATAACTACTAGAGCAACACCATTGTTGAGAAGCCAGCACGTGCCATCCTAGAACGGAGCTTACCTAGGTAATCGACGACATCATTTCAAGTCGTTTTATTAAGAACGAATTGGACATTAAAGTATTTCCCCTCGAAAGAATGCAACGGTAAAACATTTTCCTCCTCGGCGCTCAGTTTTGGAACAAAATCAGCGGCCGTGTCCCGAAGTGGTGGTTCCAACGGTAATTTCGGAATGGAAACAGTGACTTAACAGTGCAGGAGTTTAACCGTATGAGATTTAAAATTTCGCGCCGGCCATGTGAAACCACGCGGTTCGTGGGGACAACATGCCCTATAGACGACTTCTTGCTAGAATAGTACAGTCTGATCAGACACTCCACGTAGAGAAACGCCAACAAAAAGTATTAAAAAATTGAAAGATTTTCATTTATAATTTTTTTAAAATAAAAAATATTATTTTAATATATTTTTAAATAATAAAAAACACTTTAAAAAAAACTTCAACCGTAACTTAATTTATCGAGATTATTTCATGAAATTAAATTGACAGACTGCTAAAAAATGGTTTTCTTTCGAGAAGATTAAAGCAATAATTGCATCCTCCTATAAATTATTAGCTTTATGCTTGTGCAGGTCAAATAACACTATTTTCAAATGTATAAATTAGATAGTTTAAGCAAAACGATATCGTGGAGGCCAATTAGTTTTCTTGTACAAATGTTACAAGCAATACGGTGATTGTTAGAGTCGTTTTAAAATACATTCTTTGATATCAACTTCCATAAAAAAAATTATAAGAGGCTATCATCCACGTAACCAAAATTATTTCTGGAGCATGGAGGCTATCAGGCATGATATCGTGCAGAGAATAGATGAGTTTTCTTTTCTTTTCTTGTTGAAGATCGAGCTATGTTACTGGCTGGATTAGTTGTTTATGGAGTAGTAAATGAAAGGGGGGGAGAGGATTCATTGACCTAATTCGAGGGTGGATGAGAACGTGTCTTGATATGGTTGGCCTTGCCTCTTCAGCAGCGTTTAGTGAGCTCGTCCCTGCGTCCTGTTGCTGGGGCGGTGGAAGAACAGTGGTCTGCAGTGAGGATTGCCTTACGATAAAATTGGTTATTCAAATGGAAAATTAGTTTAAAATGAATCCCTTTTTATATTTGTAACATTAGAAATTTGTTTTCTTCTTTCATGTAACATGATTTATCAATATTTTTTTGAGTGTGGGTCCAAGTGCACATCAAGTTACCATTGTTGTTTGATATGGACAATAGATCTAACAACAAGAACACTTGATAAGCTCATTATTCAACCACCCGAAAAATCCTATTTTCAAGCATATTGGATTTTAAACATTGGCATCGTCTTGGAACTTCGATGGAAAAAGAGCATCTTACTCAAGTAATCCTCAACCTCAACCTGTTAGGGACAACTTTTCAACCGACGTTTATAGAAAAGTTCATTTTTATTTATTTTAAATGAATATATTTTGATGTTTTTAGATCATTTTGATGTAATAATGTCAAAAATATTTTTAAGAAATAAATAAAAATATAATTTTGATGTATGTCAACACTGAAAAACACTTTGAAAAATTACAACATCAACTCTCTCCTAAGAGCAAGTTTAATGTAGAAGCCATTTTTAAGAGTCAAATATGTAAAATGACTTCTTGAACAGTGTTTGTATAGTTTTTTTTTTTTTTTGTGTTGATGTGTGCTATAATGGTAAGAGTTATTTTGGAGAGCTATTTTTTATATTATTTAAATATAGTATAATTATGCAATTAATTAATTAATTTGAGTAAGTTATATAATTAAATAATTATTTTTAAAAAACTCTCTACCAATAAAATTATTATTTTTAATTATATTTAAATTTTTAAAAAATAAATTTAAAATAATAGCATAATTATAAAATATAATTATATTTTAATTATATTTAACCCCCTCACCCGATTATAATTATATTATTTTTAATTATATTTAACCCTCACCCGATTATAATTATATTATTTTTAATTATATTTAACCCCACCCCACCCCCACCCCCACCCGATTAAAACCCTACCTGTTCTCACTCTCATTCCCATCTTCATCTTACATCTCTTATCTCTTCTCAACAACAACAATGACTCATATTATTTTTTATTTTTTCTTTGCTAATTCTACATCTCTCAATTTCTATTTAATCTTTTAATTTCTGTAATTTTATTTTTATTATTTTGTTTCCTTTAATTCATTTTTCACGCCTAAATCAAAGAGAGAAAGATGGTGAGAGAGCTGAAGCTCGTAGTGAAGGAAAAGGAAGCAAAACATTATTTTATTCATTAAATATTATTTTATTTTTTGTCTCTTTGGTTGAAACATGTAGAAATAGCTCCTGGGATAGCCATTTTAGCTCCAAAAATTGGCTTTTGACTCTTCGTATGGCTCCAGCGTGACTTGCCCTAAACAGGACTCAGACCAAATTCCCTAACTCCACCGCTATCAATATTGCTCTCGATATTTATAAATAATTATTATTATTATATTGGCCTGAAGGGTTTGGACAAAACGACAATTAAAAGAATGTTTTGCATTAGCATTCACCAAGTGAATTGAGGGGCCACTCGTGCTGTCGAGACACACATGATTGGACTAGGTGCTCAATACATCTTTCTTCTAATTACCACGAGATGAATGTTAGCCACTGATTTCATCATTCCACGCCACACTCCTTAAGCTCCTAAAGCCTAATACATAAAAATTCGAGAGATGGTCGAAATTTAAATGTATACAAGAAAATGTCTACAACCCCACTAAGTCTTGTTTGGTATTGCGGTTGTGGTTGTGGTTGTGGTTGTGGTTGAGGTTAAAAAAAACAGTTTCAAAAAAAGTGTTTTTTAATGTGGTTCAAAATAAGCAGTTAAGTGTTTTGTAAAATTGTGGTTGAGTTTGAGGTTGAAAAAAAGCAATTTTGTGTGTTTGATTACCAAGTTTTTCATTTTGCTTTTAACTTGTGAAATTACAGAATACGTGCGCGCCCACACACACACAGATATATATATATATATATTGTTTTTTAAATATTTAATAATTATAATAAAAAAATATGATTAATAATTCAAGTAAATTAGACACTTGTTTTTATTCTCCCACCAAACTACTTGTAATTTCATCCAAACTAAATCTATACGTGAAGGCCTTTGTGATCCCCAAACAATCGTAAAATATCATTTAAAATAAAATTAAAATTGCGAGACAATAATTATTTTGTGATATTCTTTTAATATATTTATTTATTGTAATTAATTTTTAAATTATTTTAATATTAACAAAATATTTTTTATAAGAATATATATATATATATATATATATATATATATATATATATATATATATATATATATATATATATATTACTATATATATAATAGGCGTGGGAAAACACTGTAGCTTTCCCCACGCCAATATATATGTATATATATTATATATTATATATAATATAATATGTTAGATTTTATATATATATATATATATTTTTTTTTTGGTGTTTTTGTTTTTTTTGACAAAAATAATCAATATTTCATGTATTTATGTTTTTAGATTTTGTTTTTATTTTTTTGTGTACTTATCGTTCTTAAATTTTAATTTATGTCGGTTACATTGTATTTTATTTTTAAATTTATTATTATTATTTTCTTTTCCCAAAAAATACTTTAGTAATCTATAGTGTTTTTCTTGCGCCATGATAAAAGGATATATATATATAATTAACTATACAATAAAACACGTTCCCGTTTTACTGTATTATTTACAATAACACCTACTATTAATATATATTTTCGTGAAAGACAAACGGCTTTTAAGGTAGCCGAGATGGTCTAAAGAGCGTCAAATTAAGGTCCCCTTCGAGAGCATGAGTTTGAATCTCACTCTCAACATATTTCTTTTTAGCGAATCCACATTAAAATTAGATTTAATATATATTTTCGAGAAAGATGAACGAATGTTGAGGTGACCGAGCAGGTTTATGAGGCGGGAGACAAAAATTATGTTCGAGAGATTGGGGGTTCAAATCCACTCTTGACAGATTTCTATTTTACTTAAAAAATATGATTATTTTTTTAATAATTATGGTAATTTTCTTGCTTTTTTAATGATTATGATAATTTTATGTTGGTTATTTTGTTGAAACCTATTAAACAGATAAATTTATATCGATTTAAAATTCATATATATTATAGAAAACTTGCATGTCACAGGAATTCTGCACAAATTTATCATTTTAAACAAAAAAATATTTTGAAAAAAAAATAAAAATTTTTATGTTGAAAAAAATTTGGTACCACCCGCGACGAGGCACGGGGCATTTGCTAGTAATATATATATATATATATTAGTGCCCCCACTTTGAAACGCACGGAAAGCAGACAAATTATCGCTTTCAGTGAAACATCATTTTAATGTCAATAATCAGTGGGCCCTATAACTAAACCAGCTTTTTTCTCCATAACCAATCACATACTAAGTGTATGGTTCTCCTTTGTTCAAATGAATTTTTAGTACTCAAATTCCCGAGTATTGCATCCTTGCAAAAAAAAAGAGTTTGAATAATTATAATGGTCTTGTTAACACGAGGGACACACATGCAAAATGTATAGAGTATCTTGGAGTTTACTACAATCAATGTACATCAAAAAATTAATTATAAGTTCCAATTGGTCTAATTATGAGATTAAGGACAAAGAAACTCAAATTAGCATTCAATTGCATATTAAGAGTACCTGGACCAGGGTGAATTTCCAAGAGGCTATACATTTTAGCAACTGATGATAAGAGCTTAGTCAATTTAATTTATTTACAAGAGCCTAATTCATCTACTACATTGTAGTGTATGTTTTCCTCTCTATTTATATTGTTTGAGCTCACTTGAAAAGAAAAAAAAACATTATTAAAAGACTTTATAAACTTTATCTCTGAATTATGAATCCTTAATCAACAGCAACTTGTTTTTGTTAGCCATGTTGGATCTGTCTCCTACAATCTTGCAATTTTGTTTTGTTATCCTATTTATTTAATTTTACAATATTCTTATTATATTTTTTAGTCTCTGCTCGTCTTATTCTTTTTTTTTTCTTACTTTTAATTCCACTCTCTAAAATTGTTTTATTCTTATTTGTCTATTTAATCATACACAAAAACTAATAATCAGAAAATAACAAAAAATGATTGAACTTCATTGAAAAAGATATGTTTCAGGGTAAAAAATGGACAGCAACATGCGCTAAACGGACGGTGACAAATTTTAAACATCCAATGGAATGCTGCCAAGTTGCCAGCAATTACAAATATAAATTTGCGTCGCGTTTTGACAGCGAAGAAAGGATTCATAGTTTATTGTATAGAAAAAGGTTTATACATATGTAAGTTTACAAGCCAGTCCACTCTATTGGATCTTTCAACAGGACGTTGATGTTACGGATACGAATTAAGGTCTATACATACGTTGATCTTTCAAAGAATCTGCCAAGAGACCGATCAATTTATTGAAGAAAAAAAAAACGATCGAATTATTTTAAGTGCCTTTGACCATCTCCTGGCTCAGTTTATTGAACGAATTCTGCCAAGAGATGAGCTTCTGTAATATCTTGCCACCTCTCAGAATAGAACAGCATCGCTTTTCAATCTCTGATTTCAGTGTTAATTTGTTTAGCTAATGATGCGGTGATCCTGAATTTTCATTACAGATTGGATTTCCAAGATCTTACTGTCTGGCTAGAGAAACGGAAGTAAACCGGTCGTTGTCAGAAACTCACTCTCACATTTAGAGATGACAAGGCTAGCTAGAGAGGAAGATAACACTTCATAAGAGACAGAGAGCGCTCCGAACAGTATACATCACATATTTTCTAGCACATTTAATTAAAGGATTGGGCAAAGAATTAGAAAAAAATGCCGAAACTCTATTTCCATGTAAACGTTGATGTTTCATCACAATTATTGATGGAGTTCATATAAGGTTTTATATCATACCATCTTTTAGAAGCGACATTTCCTTCCCAATAAGAGATTCAACAAAATGGTATTGCCTGCTAAATTATTTCAAGTACTGTTCTATACCACCTTTCTTCAATGACCCAAGAGCCAATGTATTGTCTCTCTAATGGTTGATCAAACCGTCTAGTTCATTTGCTCTTTGATTCCTTTCACTTACATTAATATTCTAGGCATTCCAATATTGTACATTCTTTGGCAACTAATAAAGGTTTTGTGATTTCCTTAGCAGGGCGTCTCCAGAGTTATTAAAACTGAACCCAAGCTACAAAGAAGGCTAGGAGTAAACAGAGCTGCACTGTCTGTGTTCGGTAAGAATGCTAATTACTCACTGCGTGCTTGCGTGCGTGACTCGGGTAGCAATAAGTGGATTTGCTTCTCTCATTTCATCCTTCTGAAGCATATTGATGGTCTAATTAATGTTAGTTTTGGTGAATTTTGTGCAGCTTTGGAGGGACTAGAGAACATGACATTCATCTCTATGGCCGTCAGCCTGGTGACTTATTTCTTGGACCGGGCAGCAATCGCAAAGGCTACTAACGATGCGCCGACATCAATAAGCCATGGACCCTGGAGGCTATGCACAGTGACACAAGTTGAAGAAACGAAGATCCTAATCCGCATGGTGCCAATTACACTTAGCACTGTTTTCATGAACACATGCTTGGCTCAGCTCCAGACTTTTTCAGTCCAACAAAGCATCACAATGGAGACACGCGTGTTTGGCTTACAAGTGCCTGCCCCTCACTACCAGTAATCCCCCTGATATCCATGTTTGTTCTAATCCCCATATATGAGCGCGTCGTCGTACCTCTTGCTCGAAAAATCACATGGAATCCAACTGGAACTCGACAGATCCAGCGCATTGGAGTCGGTCTAGTGCTCTCAGCAATTTCCATGGCAGTTGCTGGGTTATGGAAACAAGGCGCAAATCGGTGGCTATTGAACACAACATGGTTGACTCAATCGAACCATTGCCGATGAGTTTCTTATGGCTTGGGTTCCAATATGCCATTTTTGGAGCAGCTGATATGTTCACATTAGCTGGGCTGCTAGAGTTTCTCCATGCAGAGAGCTCAGATGGTATGAAATCGCTGAGCACAGCAATCTCATGGTGTTCACTGGCCTGTGGCTACTTTCCTGAGCACCATGGTGGTAGAGGTGGTAAACAAAGTTACTGGTGGCTGGCTGGCTAGTAAAAATTTGAACTATTTTTACTGGCTTTTAGCAGGGCTAAGCATAGTGAATTTTGGAGCTACTTGCGTGCGCACTGGAGGGAGTGCCTTAGCAGGGAAGAGACTTGGTTCAATTTTCTTTATACGTGTTTATTATCCCGCAATGTTTTATTTGTCCATTAGTTTTGTAGGGTATTCAATCAATACAAAGATTACCCAGTTAAATGATTTTCATATACTGTTGCAATTCACGATTGCATCAGTATCTGTGTGCATATCTGTGTGTATAGTGCATTGGTGCACAGTAAAAACCCCACATCATTTAGATATTAGTTAATTTCATGCTTTAATTTCGAGAATGACACTCCAGCCCGCCGTGTTGGCCTTTTTTTCAAAATAAATAAACACATCCAATCGTTTTCATTTCTAAAAGTCATGGTTTTAAAGCCTTAAAAGCAAAAAAAAAGAAAATATTGTTGCAATGCACAGTTCATCGTGATACAGTGTGTACTGATACATCGATGCACGATAAAAACCCACGGCATTTAGATATTAGTTAATATATACAAACTCTCTCTTGATCGGCGAGGAAGAGGCTTAGGTGCTATTTATCACTCTTTTATCACTACATTACAAAAACGATTTAAAAAATTAAATAAAAATTTATTTTTATTTTAAATTATTTTTTAATTTTTTAAATGATTTTCATATACTAATATCAAAATATATTTTTTTAATATTTTTCTAAACCAAAAACAGTTTTAAGAATCAACTTTCACCCCACTATTAACCATGTAATTAGAATATGAATGGCTATAGGAGGTGAAGAACCTGCTAGAAGAAGACTTACATGGACGATTGTGATGCCCTCTTCATTACTAGGTGACAGGTGTCGATATTTCTCTTTGCTAAAACAAAGCAACATCAATTTAAAGAGAGTTTTTCAAACAGGAAGTTGAACGACCACGTTTTAAGGAGAATAACATATCAAATTCCATAATAGTCCAAGATCACATACTACCGTGACAAATCTTCAATTTAAATTCAAATTCTCTATCATGTTGAATAAATACGAGAGAAAGATGGAGACAAGAGGCAAGAAATTCAAAGGGTAGAAAGATCATTCAAGCAATAATTGACCAGGCTAAAAAAAACATTAAGTGAAATAGAACTAAAACATAACTATAAAATTAAAGTATCCTATGGAGATCAACTACAATAAATCTATTAAACAACTTTATTAAAATCTTATTTTCATTGAAAAAAACAGCCCTATTTTTTAAAAATAAAAATAGATAAAAAAAACCTCTTAACATTCCATTTAAGGTAACTATCATCACCCATGCCAAACACACACATTCAAGCCATAAGGGTGTATTTGATATTATTTTTGTTTTTATGGTTGAGATCTTAAAAAACAGTTTCATGAAAAACATTTTTAGTTACGGTTAAAAATGACTTTTGAAGTGTTTGGTTAAAACTGTAGTTGAGTTTGAGGTTAATAAAAAGTAGTTTCATTTGTTTGGTTGCCAATATTTTCATATTGCTATCAGTATGTGAAATTATTTTAAAGTGTATGTACATATATAATATTTAATAATCATAATATTAAAATATAATTAGTAATTCAAGTAAATTAGATACTTGTTATTAGTCTCAAACTACTTGTAATTTCATTACGAATTAAATTTATATGTGTCCCTGCTATCCCGGAACAACATATGATAAAATATCACCTGAAATAAAATTATGATTGTTATTGTGATCTCATGCTGATATATTTATTTACATTTTAATTAAATTTTTTATATTTTTAAATTATTTTAATATTAAAAACATATTTTTTATATTAATAAATCATATATTATATAACCCCCGGCAGCCCCCACCCCGTCTCCCTCCGATATAGAAAAGCAAATATTGAAAACACCCCCAGACCCCCAGCAGCCCCCGTCCTGTCTTCCTCTCAGATCGAAAAACAGCTATTGAAAAGATGCTTTTCTTACGCCGGATTTATATGCAATTTATATATGTTGTGTGTGTATGTATATATATATATATATATATATATATATATGATACAACATATATATATTTTACATTTAACCAAACAAAACACTAGATTAGGAAGTATTTCCTCAGTTGAACCACAAAAACAAACACCCATAAATAATGACATGATGTCTCTTCCAAACTGGGAAGTGTTTTTTCTTTTCTTCCATCACTCGACGGAACTTCGGTCAGGCCAAGTTTCAAGCTTGAACGGGCCAAGGCAAGCCTGAGCTTTGGGCACTCCATGATCGTGGTCATTGTTTACATTTACAGCGTAGGTCCAATAGCAAGGGAAAGACAAGCTCCGATCACAAGTGGTGAACTCCCACTCCAGCCGAGAAGGAAATTAGACTTGGTGTTGGCTCGAGACAATCAAGTGGCTTTCATCTGAAGCTAGAACGAGGTGTTCATTCATGATGACAAACATCTCATGATAATTATTCGTGTCACTAATTAAAAAGTCATGTTGTTTTTTCGGTGGGATATGATAAGCCTAGATAAGCCTTGCACCCTAAAAATTCCAAGGTAAATTACTTGGTTGGCCCCATCTACGTGCATCAAAAAGTTTGCAGTCCTCTTATCCAATCCTCGTGATTTATTTATCATTTATTGCAGGTGACAACCGGCAATATACATATCAACCTTTGACTTGAGCAATTTGTCTGATTGATTACAAATATTCCTTTAATTTAACGGGGGACTTTGAAAATGCTACTTAGGGTTTTGATTATGCAATTCAACAATTTTGTTGGCAAGCTAGTTTGGTTTCCACTCATTAATGGGCATTGGAGTTTGTTAAACTAGCAACACCACATTAACCATGTGCCATAGACCATTGTGCCATGTTTAGTTCTTTGTCACTATATTTATTGATGATGTCCTAAAATATCAAAGTAGTTCAGTGTCAAAATTTTCATTTTGATTAATCAATCAATCTTAACATCCATTTTGATTAATCAATCAATCTTAACAGCCATTATTTTAGCCCTCTATTGTCACATTAATTGGACTAATAACTCATGTATTCGAGTGGTGTAGTTTTTAGTCTCCTGGTCATTAATAAATTTTATGTCCTACAATATACGGGACATCATATTTATATGATGAATGAAGTATGATACAATGAAAACTTATTTTAATACACTAATATTATTAGAATAAGATCCTTCACTCTATGAATTCTGATTCACGAACAAAAAATATAAGTAAAACACCACAAAGCCAATTAGTCTTCAATTAATCAATTTAGTTGGACAGAGAACAGAACAATATAAGAATTTCTCTCGCATAAACCGAATAAATCTAGTAGTAACAATAGTTTTATCAAGTCTTCATATTTTATCCTTGTAAAGAATATTTATACTTAAAAAAACTAATGCTAATAGGTTTAACGCTTAAGAAAACTAGAGATGGTGCATCCAGCAACTCGTCAGACTCGTATCTATGTGAACTCGACGTGTACTTGGATTTAAAAATATAAGATTTAAGAGTTTATCAAATTTATATGTATATAAACTCAACACGTGGATAAACCTATATAGATAACCTAAACTCGTGTAATTTAACTTAATATGTAATTGAGCTTACAAATATTTTATACACACACACATGCATCCATCCATACATAAACACGAAGATGCATCGATGATCACTTTTTTAAAAATAAAAAACTAACATAAGGGTACGGAATCGAAAAACGAAGAGCCAATGGAAAAATGGATTGTTTATTTCGGAGGTATTTTTCTTGGTAATTCAATGGTGGTGGAACCCACCAACCAGGAAACAGGTTCCAGTCAGGCGTTTCATGGATAAACTGAGTGGCCAACTTCTCGAAAGACGAGACAAAAACAGTCCAGACATTCTTCGAAAATCGAAACTCAGTTTTCATGCGTTATGATCATATTCTACTGTCACTTGTTCACGACTATCAATAACAAACGCTAATAAATAAAATTGACTATAAAGTTTCATGCATTCAGATTGACAAGAAGAAGAAAAATCCTCTCTTTTCTTGAACAAAGAACCCAAGAGCTTCACAAAGCCGTTAATAATATGAAAGCACTTTCGAAAAGGGACACTCTGAACTGGTTCGTCTTTAATACCATAACCCTATAGTCTAGACGGTCTTGCCCAATTAATAATAATAAAAAAAGGAAACCGAACCATTATCAGTCCGAACCTTTCTCTGCTGGAGCAGAAATGGCAAGACCAGGCCAAGAACCAAAGTAATTCTCACCATCAGTTGCAAACCCACCGTGACTACCCCCTCCCTCAACATGATCACCCTGCAGCTGCCAAGTATTGCACCCAGAAATACAACCCCCTATGGTTCCACCATTATCAGCAACATTTTCCATTCCAGGAAAGGACCAAAACCCTCTTGCACCAAATCCAAGACCCGCTTCACAAGACCCCAATCCAAATCCTGACTCGTAACCGTACCCGACAAGACCATTGAGCCCATGTTGATCACTAGAGCCTGTGAGCGAGATGAAGTTTCCATTTTCAGCCAACCCCTCATTCAGATTTATGCCCGCTGGCATCTCATCAGTCTTCACAGCAGCTACACCAGAGTCTGTAGTCGATGATAAAGCCACGGGCAATAATTCGGGTTCATGGATGGAGGTAAGAGCAGTCAGAGTTGCAGAGTTTGAGGTAGTAGAGTTGGAAGATGACGTAGATGGTGAAGAATTACTAGAAGATGAGCGGGAGCGCCTGGAGTTCTTGCGTAAACCACCACCAACAGGCACATCACGGAGGGTCCCACCTTGTGTCCAGTAACGTCGGCATGACTTGCAGAAATGGCGAGGTTGAGAGAGGTTATAGTTGTTGAAGTAGCAAAACTTGGTGGTGGTGGAGTTGCACCTTGGACAGGGCAGTGGCTCAGTGGTTTTCGGTGGCGGGGGTGTAGTCCCCATGGTGTTTGGGGCTTCTTCTGGGTGCGTGTGGCTTATTTCTGATGGCATTCTTGGTCTATCTGTGGGTTTTCTTTTTCTTGCAAGAGAGAAGTGCTTGATATGTTCTCGAGACTCGATGGCTTTTCTTTCTTAAGTAATACAGGCGGTGGGCTCTACAGGCGGTGTTTTGACGGCTTAACGCGTGATTTATCGTGGGTCAATTGTGTGTCTTTTTAAGCCTGAAGTGAGATTTTGGTGTGACAGATTTTAATGGTTTTCGGTGTTTCCGTTGACGTGTTAGAATTTTACTTGGCAGGAAATGGGTTATATCGGGGACGTTATCATGATGGAGAAACAAGATTGCTTGTCTGCCTTTAGATTTCTTGATCCAGCCAGCTTAGGGAAGGGCTATGGTAGCAGATTGTAAATCTCTTAAAGGGGTCTCAGTTCTTTAATTGCGTGTTTATTCGAGTGATGTTAGCAATCAACTGTCTACCCAATAGCCTCCAATCCCACTAAAGACACCTAAGATACATATCCAGAGATTAAGCTATAGATCCGAGGTTGGTCCCTGGTAAAAATGAAAGTGAACCCGGAAAGCTACCCATCGGTGTACGTGCAACACCAATAATCGAAGTGTAAGATGTCCTATTATAGACCTCCTTGCATAAATTAATTTCATGATGCATTTGGTGGAGCAGTGTAGTTAAAATTGATTAATAAAATTTAATATCTATTTTTTATTAAAATTGTTTTGATATGATATATCAAAAATATATTATTTTTATATTTATGGGCAAAATATATATTAAAAAACAATAACCAGTACCATATCACACCTTGCCGGATAAAGTGTCCAATATAAATACACAAATAGCGGTCATATAATATGGAAAGTGTGTTTTAGATTATTTTTCTCAGCGTTAATGTATATTTATAATATGATTGAGAGGGTTTTTTTTAATATATGTTCCTAAGAAATATTTAATTTTGAAATCTTAGACAATCTATTTAAAAACGTCTAAACACAATGAGAATGGTGAAGCTGCATGTACTTAACGAGGTAATCTGGGATACAGAATTTAAAATCAAAAGGCCACCTACTGGGAATGGTGTGCGCTTAATTAAAGTGGATTAATTGTCCGAGGTAGATAGAGAGAGTGCAGGGATTTGTAGAATAAACTAGACAGAAACCATCATTGATGTCTGGCAGCGTGGGAAGCAGAAATTTAGTGTACCAAATCAAGATTCTCTCTTGGAACCCCTGATCATGAACACTTTCCCTGTGCCTGATTTCTTGGAACCCCTGATCATTAACACTTTCCCTGTGCCTGATTTCTTGGTTACCGTGATCTCTGCTCCTTTGATTTTGCTTCCCCTTTTCTCCTCTCCATCGATCATCACAAATTTGTATCGTATTTTGTATCCGCATGTGTCTATTTCATGGGTTATTTATTTCATCTCAGGTTGAAAAAAACCTTGAACCACTGATTATTTGATTTACAGATCATAGATTTACGTCTACCAACTCTATATAACTCAGCTTGTGTTGTTCTATAACATGAACATGGCCACCTTTTTTGCTTTTTGGATAGAAATGAGTGGCAGGCTAGCTGGCCATAGCCTTCACAGGACAGTCTAGTTCTATCTAAGATCTGAACAAGCCTAACCAGAGACATTATCAGGCCTAACACTGGCTCAGTGCCTGACATGATGAGGTGACACGTTACAATTTCATGGAGTGACCAGACAGCCGCTTGAGCCCCTCCGGTTTGTAAGCAGCGGTGAGCCGAAGAAGGTGACTCAGTCCAAAATTAAATATCTCTTCCTTATCTCGTTCAAAATTACCTCAACAATTCTAACCTAAAGTTAGCCTCCGTTTTCTCTTTGCATACTTGTTTTGACGACCTCCCAGATTAATTAGCACATCTGATTGATGGGTCCTCGTTGGAATAAACGAAGCAATTCATTGCGACATGATCCGATTTTCTTTTTGATTTTGGTTTGATCGCAGTGATGAGCATCTTGCGTGGCTGTTCTTAGTTCTTTCATTTTCTTAATCGGACGATTATAAAGTTTGCGATTATTTTGTCAGTGTCTTGAGATGGTCGGCCTCCTAAGAAGCTCCATCTCTCAGGTGAAGTCAAACTACTGACGAGGCAATTCTATTAGCTTTGTTGGAGCTGTCTCGATATTGTTATAAAAGTTATTTTAAAATACAATTCAGTTTAAAATAATATATTTTTATATTTTTTAAAATCAACCCATCAAAATAAATAAAAATGATTAGAAAAACAGCAACACCACCACTTTACTCAATGTTGTTCAGATGACATGAAGATCAACTGCGGGTCGCTGTCTTGTAGAAATCCACTAAATAATAGGAACGCTCACAGAATTGATATATTTTCTTTGGGGTAAAGATCGTCAGCACTGAAGAAACATGCAAATTAATGTATTCAGACCTATTAGATTTCTGGGTGCTTCCAAATCAACTAGTGGACCTGCTTCGTTGAATTTATACAATTTTTTTTCTTTTTCTTTTTTATTTGCACATAATTTAACTAATTTTATAAACTTTAAAGTTAATTATCATATTAGTCTTCATTATCTATCACATTAGCAATAAAAAATAGGAGAATCATACAGTTAAATTCCAAAATTGTAGCACTTTAATTTTTATTGTTAATATACTGCGAGTACAATCAGATAAGTACCACGAGAGCAATGAAAGATCCAAGAGAACATGCGGTAAGTAACTCTCCAACAACACAAATTGCAGTACATGTACGAGTGTTTTGATATACAATGAATGAAAGCATTCATTTATGACGCACATCCATTGTGACTTTCTTTTCCGTCTGGGGTCAGGTGAACAGGAAGAATAATGTACCTGTGGGTTTGCGTCCATGGAAGTTTTCATCGCAGGCGGACACCCCTGCGATCTGACATGAAATTTTCTCCAGCCATCCATCCAAACAGGGGATGCAATCCACGCTATCACAGGTCGGTGGGCCGGTTTGACTTACTTTACCATGCTGTCCTTTGGGATCCAAAGAGTGGCTCCACCAAAGCCATCGAGGAGATAGCCAGCAGTAGCATCTTCACAATATATGGGATGGGCCATGGCGTCTAATTAATGAATTTATGGATTATATTGACAATCGTGATTTTATTAAAATAATAAACGTTCTTTCTTTAGAAAAAAAAATATTTTAACTTTTGATAATTCCTGTTTCAAAATTTGTGCTCTTTTAATTATTTTTTAAAAATAGTAGTTAGAAACAACCCGAAACGTTGTGAACGCTTAGGGGACAACACAGAAGGACTTGAAAATGAAAGTTTGAGTGAATGGAGATGAGATTTTGATGACATGACCGACCTTTCTCACAAGATTGATGTGCCTAGAGATGTACCTCTCGGCAAGCTCGACGTCCAACCTACTCCTGCAGTACCCCCTACTTATGGTGTGTTTTCACCTTATCTCAATAGTATTTTCGTAGATATTTCAAAAGCTTTTTTGTTTTTTATTTTTATATATTTTTTAGATTATTTTTAAAAACGCTATAAAAAGTATTCATAAAACGTAGAGGGTATAAAAGATCTAGGTTCAACTATGATAGGACTAGGCATGACGGGCGTTGACCATGCACAAGCGAGATTCACAAGAAAAGTGGCATCAATGGTTTCAAAAGGGATTCGGATATTAAAACGTTTATTGTTTAAAAATAAATTATTTTTAAAAATGAATTAAAAGTGTTTATTATTTAAAAATAAATTAAAATAATGTTTTTTTTAAATAATTTTTGACATCAGCACATCAAAATGATTTAAAAACACTATTTTTTTAATAAAAAATAAAAAAATTTAAAATTTTTCCATAAACACTTTACCATTTCAATACAAAACAGAATTATAATATCGAAAGGTGAAGCATGCATCTTCGTGGTGAAAGCGCCGAGTAGAGACAAGGAGAAGGGACGACGGGCACCTTTCGGGTCTTTTCTTCAACAGGGGCCATGCCCTCTGTCATCACCACGGTCTGATAAAATCTCTTTAGGTTATAATGGGAACGATGCGTTGTGTTTTATATCTTTTTTCCCTCGGGTTCTCCTGGAATCACATCTGTTTGATACATTTTTTTTTTAATTAATATTATCTCTTTTTCATTAGAGAATCTTAGGACCCATGATAGTTTGGATAAAATACACTTGCAAATGCATTGTGGATGACAACACCGTATTAGCTAACATGTCAAATCAATGGTTTTCAAAACAATAACTATATTTTATTATCAAATCGATAAATTTAAAAACAATAAATTATAATTGATTTATAACATGATAAAACATTTTGTAATTTTCATTAGCCATTTAGTTGCATGTATGATCTAATGATAAAAAAACTTGTTATCTACAAAATATATCTCAAGTTCGAGTCATATCATGTGTCTTTTGCAAGAGTTTCAGACTGAACCAGATTTTACTTACTCTCTTTGACTTACAAATTACACTTTCTTGGGGACGAGGTTTTCTTGCATCAAAGAAAAACTAGTTGCATTGTTATGCGATGTTATGTAATTTTATTTAATATATTAAGAAAAAACTAAAGTTGTTGATTAATATTTATTTAATTGTTATATAATGAAAGAATAAGATAGGTCTCCAATAAAAAAAGAAGTTAGAATTGCGGGCGTTGCATCGGTAATAATTTTAAAAAGGGTGCAAATATATTTGAATTGAGTTACTACTTGCTAATACTCATTTAGCAGAAGCAGGGATGTAGTAGAACAGAGACAATGCCAGCACAAGAGTCTCAGGCCCACGGCCTTGCTTAGCAATCGTATGAAACTATATCGTGTCCGGAAATGACCATGGCCACCTCTAATCCCAGGCCTTTGTCGATTAAGCCTCTTTTTGTATTGCCATCTACATGGAGGTAGGTTACATCTCAAATTTCCACTAATCCTCCCATTCTACTTCACATGCCAGAACCTCCAGCAATTTCTGGCAGTATATTATGTAATAGATTAGCATTTCTAAATCAGCAGTTTGAGCATAACCTATTATGCGACTGGCTAAGGTGATACTTCTGGGGCCGTAAAAATCTTGTTCAATCGTGTCGAGTAATTCTGAAAGAGGGAGTGATTCTTCAAGTGGGTCACTAGGCTGGTAAGAAACGAAAGTTCTTTAGGCTTACGGGCTTAGTGACTAGCCTCGATCCAGATTCCAGAGTTAGGCTGGATGGAGGAAGAACTCATGTCATTGCCTGAATCAAGACAGTGTTCCTGCCTCTTTCTCTCTGTTTTTTGGTTCACTGAGCTGATTTGGGTGCTGGTGTTATAAGGGAGCAAGAGTCTGGATTGATAAAATAACCCTTGACTACGTGCTATAGGATTATTGCATCACCATAATAAATATAGAATAAAATAACCCCCTGCTGCTATACCAGTAGAGAAAACACTAGCAACTGAGAAAACACAGGCAGAAATCAAAATTGTGCAATTGATAAAGAACCGAACCCACAGCAGCATGTTCAGAAGCAAAATGTTTTACTGCATCGTCATATGATGTTACATTCAGCTCCACATGCTACATTTAAAAGAAGGTGAAAAGGAGATCTTTTAATTCTTACTAATCACAGGATACGCCAGGGATTGTGAAATGTTACACAAAAATGCTTCAAGTAGTCCACAGGTAGTAGTCACCTACTGGCGCATAAAGCAAAAGGGAGTGAATTGAAGGACTTCAATTCTCCCAAGCCCCTACAGATTTCTTGGTTTTATAATGACATGCAGCGGCTGAAGCTTGCGAGAGGTGAGTCCAACAATATCAACATGTTCTTCCTCTCCATCTTTAAGCCTCCATTCAAATTCTTGCGCTACTCTGCCAATCGTGGCAGATGCTATCAAGGACGCTTGAAGAGCACCTGCGCATGACCTCTTTCCTGCTCCAAATGCCATTGTCTTGTGCAAGTCCATGGAATCATACTTGCCGTCAAGGAATCTCTCAGGCTTCCACTCTTCAGGGTTTTCCCAAAGCTTCTTGTCCATGTTACATCCATAAATGTTTACAGCGATCTGCAGGGCACACGTTTAGTTAATTTTGTGAACCAGAGTTCATAGAAAGGAATAAATCTCTTGGACAAACTGACCAACCTCACTTCCAGCTGGAATATAGTATCCCCCTATCTGTGTATCTTCATGAGCGTATCTCAAAGGTATTACAGGAGCAGGGCTGTACTTTCTGATAGTTTCATGGAAAACAGCATTTAAGTATGGAAGTTGGGGCAGGTGTTCCTCTTTAATCTTCTCAGGCCCACAGACATTTTGGATTTCATGATAGAGCCGATCCTGTCGTTTCAAGAGAGAATCATTACAAGGCTTAACAAACAAGAATCTGCGGATGAAATGTGCAGATCAGTGATTCAGACAACCTGACATTTTGGATTCTTCGCTAGTTCATACATGGCCCATTCTGTAGTGACCATAGTTGTATCTGATGCCTCAATAATTGTCTCCCAAACCAGCATACCAATTTGCTTCTCCGTAAGTGTAGTTTTGCCTTCCGATAATAAGAAGTCAATATAACAATTTATTTCCTGTTCCACATGTAAGAAAAAGTTAGCAGAACGGTGAATATTCTGAAAGAAATTTGCACCAGAAGGAAGCAAAAGGTTACCTCTCCAGAAGCAATTCGTTTCTTGTGCTCCTGAATAAGGGCATTCATCACCAATTGCCTGCGAAAATGCATTTGCTCAATTTTCATTTCAAGACCCTTATTAGGAATCCATCTCAAATATGGAAAGAAATCTCTCCAGTCAACATCAATTGCACCGTCCATAGGATCAAGCACTAGAACATTGAAAACCTCCTCTCTTGATAAAGTGGCCTGAAGTTCATCTACATGTAGAGATTCCATATCTTTTCCTAAGGCCTGAAAAATTCATTGCATTTTCTCAATTCATAGACTAGATGTTATTCTTCACACACAGTTGGAATATCATCCACGTTTAATGCTTGGGAAACGAAATCTACCTACACAAGATAATAAAGAACTCACTTCTTTCATGGACAATCCAAAAAGTTCAGACTCAAATATTTCCCTGAAATCCACAGCTTGTTGAGGACAGGTCTTTACACGATCAAGCAATTGACTTGAAACATTCTCTACCAGGGTATCCCTATGACCCCGGTGTCGTCTCTGAATATCAAACGTATACTATTAATTTTCAACTATTATTTTTACTGATAAATACAATGAGCAGGCAAAAACACATGGAGATAGACAACCTGAGCACCAGCTCCGAGTAAACCTGTAAGTATATACCGCTTCACCATCTTGTGAAAGTCGTCATAATCACTTGTCGCAACCATACATTTATTATCTGTAAGAATTTTCAAGGCCTTTGATAGTTTTCTTGTTGATATGGACGAATATCTAGTCACCATGGCCTGAAATATTCATGAAATCACACTTCAGAGTAGATAATGTTGAGCTTGATTGTTAGTTTGGAAAAGCAATCTAGATTTTGATTTTAAAAAAATAAATAAATAGAGAAACTAGTCGATTGTTTAAGTTCGGAAAATATTTTTTATAAAATTAAAATTAGTTGATTCTTTAGTTTAAATATTTGACTGCCTAAGATTTTATACTTATAAAATAGGTTTATTTATAATCAGAAATGTAATTTAAAATATATAAAGAGGAATATATATATATATATACACTTCATAAATTATATTCCTCTCGAATAGTTTTTTTATTCTTTGGTTTTGTATTTCTACATTGTTATCAATAAACTTCACATATATTTTCTTCCAACTGGTCATAGACCGCCTCAAATTGCTGTTTTTGTGTTTGGTCTTTCAACAAAGCGACAGAAATATATCTACATGCAAAGTGGATTGGTTCTGACAGAGTAAAGTTCGGTTCGGTGCTTAATTGGTACAGGAGTAGATGAAATCCACAGATCAAAGTATCGAAAAAGAAGAAGATCGAAGGTGAAAACCACACCTCCTTTGCAACCTCAGTTGAGTTGAGAACAATCACAGTAGAAGCACCGGTTTGAATTGAGTAGATTGGCCCGTAAGTCTCAGCCCACCTTAAGAACGTCTTATGTGGTTTCTTCTCCTTCAGTTGCAGCAAGTTCCCTATGACTGGCCATCCTGGCACCACTGCATCCCATAATAAATCAACCATGTTAGATGATTATAAGAAACGAGAAACCCCATTTTGATTTCCTGAAACAGGAAGAGAGAAACGCGATACCTGGTACGGGAGGAAGTTTGGAGTTTCCTTTCTTTTGACCGGAGATGAACTTGTTGAAGAGGAATACTGAAAAGACCAGGCCGGCCACGGCGGCAGGGGTGGCATAGGGCATCGCTTGAAAAGCTGGAAGAATCGAAGTTGCAGCAACATCCATTGCTTTTTTGCACAGAGAGAAGGAGTTAGAAAGGAGGAGCCTTGTTGCTGTAACACCCTTTCGGCTTCTGATCACACCACCACGCTATATATTAGTGGGCATGATGATGCCAGTGTGATTAAATTAATCAAATATATTCTTTATGGGAAACAGTAGCCTTCGATTTACATATTGAAGTCATTGCACCCATGAGAAACATTACGATAATGTCTTTTGGATTCAGACTGGGAAAAATGTTCGTTTGGATAGCGACGCCTTTTTTTTAGGCTTTTGACCTCTATGTTTAAAAGTGTTTTTTTATTTTAAATTAATTTTTATATTTTATATTATTTTGATATAATAATATTAAAATAATTTTTTTTTTAAAAATATTATTTTGAATAAAAAATACTTGAAAAACAATCTAAATTATATTTCTAGACATCCCTTTTATTATTTTATCAGTGGGTGGGGTCTTGGCCAAGTCCCATCAAAATTCGAGTTTCATTATACATCTTTGTCATCTACTCTTTATCTGTTTTTTAGGTTTCCAAAATATTCAATGATCTAGAAATTAATTGTGAAATACTTAAATTTATCCAGACATCTCATTTAAAAAAATACTTACCCCTTGTCTTGTTCAAAATGCATTTGTGGCATGGAATATTCCCCATTTCGGATAAACATGTCACCGTAGAGTCTGAGTATTTTAATAAATATTTTTTTTATTTTAAATTATATTAAAATAAAATCTTTTTAATTTTTTAAAAATTACGTTTAACATTAATATATTAAAATAATATTTAAAAAATAATTATAAAAACAAAAATGTCTGACATATGTATCTTCCCGGGTACAGCTCAAGCATTAACATAAAAGGTCGAGAATTTAATTTATGTCTTTTACAACACTTTTTTCCTTTACATCTATAAAATTACAAAATAAAAAATAAAAATAGCCAATAGAATCGAACAGAAGGAATCAAATTAATTCTGTCGTGTCCAAGGCCGTGACAGGGGCAAGAATATAGTGTTTCTTCAAACCGAGGAAGAAAATCTACTGGGTTAGAGAGCTACATCGATGATCGAAGACAGGTCATTCATTGTGTTCGCATAACTGCACGCTCTTCACATGTTTAGCGGCGAGTGACGTATGCGGGACTGGGGACAGAATTATCATTGATTTATATTTATTTATTTCAGGTTGGGATAATTGAAAAAAAAAAAACAAGTGTTTTGTTTTACTTAGATTAAAAACAATATAAAAATAAAGTATCGATGTCTGAGAGGATTGAGAGGTGTGTCCGGGTTCGAATCCCTAACCACCACGGATCATTGATTTTTATAATATATATAAATTGGAAACAAATTAAAAAACAATTCATCCCAAACACAAGAAAATAAATTGACAGTTCATTAAAAAACAACCACTTCCAATAAATCTTCCATAAACCGGTGAGTTACTTCCCAAGTTTTTCCATCACACCTTCCTTCTTCAATCATGGCTCGCTTCTCTCTCTAAATGTTAACTCCTCTTATTTCTTCCTAACCTTGTTAATAATACTTTTTTAATTATATTTTACCCCTAATCATCTTAAAATCCCCCTTGGATCTTCACCATTTTTTGTTTGGATTTCGGTGATCAAGTCGGTATTATACGCCCATTAATTTATTCGTATCTCTAATCTATTTTTTATGAGGGTTTTTTTATGAGCACAAGTTAAATCAATAAAAAGATGACAAATATATAAATGAAGTTAACTGTGTATTAAAATTTTGGGAACAAATAACAATTTAATATAGAAGAGAGAGAAAAAGAAAAACAAGAAAGAAACAAAGAATGACAAGTTGAAAACATTGAATTTCTTTATTACCATAAAAAAATCTTGACAATATAAATTTATAAACATTAAAAAAGCTAAATTTAAAGCTGAAGTGAGTCACACGTGCCATTTAAAATTGCAACATGCTTCACTAACAAGCAGCGGGTGATGCATGTAAGGGAGTGTTTGGAAACCAAAAACATTTTTTAAAAAAAATGATTTTCTCTTTAAGTTATTTTTTTTAGGTTTGTTATTATGATTTTGATGTAATGATGCTAATTTTTTTAAATAGAAAACATATATATTATTTTAATATATTTCTAAATAAAAAATATTTTGAAAAGTAATCTCAATTATACTTTCAAACAGACACAAAAATATGCACACTTAAAACATGCCTATATTACATGTGTGAAGTTCCTAAAGGGTGTTAAATGATGATAGAGAACTATGATTTACATAATAGATTTTAAATTCTAGTCAAAACATGCATTTCTTACAAGAATCTGGAAGAATTAAAATTTTAATAGTTTATCTACATCTATAATGTATGTTTTTCAGAAATAATGTTTTCTGACATTCATAAAACATCACATGAGTGACCCTTCAAACTATTTTATTTTAAGAATTATTTTTTCAATTTTCATTTCACTCCCCAGAGGGGAAAGGTAGGAGAAGTTTTTTAAGTTTTTTCTTTTATAAAATTAACTTTTACATAAAAAAATACTAATAATCACTCTAGTAATTATAATTATTATTGATGGAGTATCTTATAAAATGTTTGGTATTATGGTAAAGATTGTTTTTTTAAATATTGGTTTTAGATAATATATATTTTTTTAAAAAAGTATTTTTAATATAAACACCTTAAAATAATAAAATATAAAAAATATAAAAATCTTATCTTTTTTTTATTAAAAAAAACACAAAAATAAACTGTTTTTCGTGCAAAGCAGCGCTACTGGTCGTTGATGTACCTATTGGAAAGTTAATTATTCATTATTTTCTGTTTCTGCTTTATTTATAATTCTTTTCTCTGGTACACCTCTGCTTTCCTTCCATTCTTCTCTTATTTTGGCGGGTCCTCTCCTCTTCGTTCTTTTTTTCTCTGGGAAAGTTTTGGACCTCTCTTTTGTACCTTGCACTAGTACTGCGTTTGCAAAAATGTGTTCTTGAATTCACTCACGCCTTGTGTTGAGTTTTGATTGCAGAGCTGTACGTATTTTAGCATAAATGGGAGAAGAAACGTGCAAGGAATGCAGGAGCTGGGAAGAGAAAATATATTGGACCCATTTCCAGTGTATACAGTTCTCTCAGTTCCTCCATTCTGGATTTGATCAACGCCTGGTATGTCTGCTTTGCTTTTCAGGCTTTGTTTTGTAACTGGAGAGTGATCTCATAATATTGTGCGCCAGCGCCCGCCCTACAGTTCAAGCTACTCTATAAATTATACCTCTTTGATTTGGGGAAACTAGTACTAGTTGCAATCACGATCAAGATTTTATTTTAGATTTCCCCCCTCTCTTCTGGACTTTTTATCATCCACGTGGATCAAGAGATATATACTCATGCTCATAAAAATTTGATTTGCATTTATTTATCATGGTGTTTTAAAATGATGCATAATGAATTGATAGATTATTGGGGGAAGCAGAATCGACAATGCAACCAACTAGTACTGCCGCATCTTCCTTGTTTTTCATTTTAGTTGTTTTTTAGGGTTCATTTTGACTGCCAACTTATGGGTTTGTTTGTTTTTTTGGTGGTTGAGAGATTGAAATCAGCTCGCATTTTTTTTGTTATTTTGCATCCATCAGTTTTTCCTTAAAGGTGGAGGTTCTAATTGTTTATGGATTTGTAGGCTATCCCTGAAATATTTGCTAGACATCTGAGAAAGAAGTTGCCTGATACTGTGAATCTTAAAGGTCCTAGTGGCTCTGCATGGAAAGTTGGACTAACAACCTACAATAATACCCTATTCTTCAATCATGGTTGGCAAGAATTTGTCAGGGACCATGCTCTTGAAGAGAATGATTTCTTGATCTTTAAGTACAACGGGGAGTCGAACTTCGATGTCTTAATGTTCAATATGCAGAGCATGTGTGAGAAGGTTGCCTCATACTTCGTAAAAAAATATGAATCTACAGAACGTGGCAATGGCTGTCGAACAAAAAGAAAAACTACCAAAAGTTCAGTTGAAGTTGTTTATGCCTCTCCTAAGGGTGTAGCTGGAGGTTCTCAGCCTGAGGAATTTATAGAAAATGATACTGATGCAATACCAGGTGGACAACCCAATGACTCCCGAGTTACTGGCAAGAAAATCTGCAGGGGAATCAAGTCAACTGAGGCCACTGAAGAAGATGTTGTTGGAGGTTCCCAACAGGTGGAGAGTTCATATAATGATTCTGACACGATAACACCACTAAGGCAGCCTACTCGTGAGGAAATAGAGACTGAACCTGGTAGGTTTCTATACATTTTTGCTCTTCAGAAGAGTGCTTGTACTATATCTTCTACTTTAGACTCCCCACTAGACCTCTATCTTTCTTTCTGTTTTCTGCAGAGCATGTTCGAGCTCAATCTATTTTCTTGTTTGTATTGTCATTTGATGGAAACATTCTGGTCCATCTTGTTATTTATTTCCAGGGTATATGTCCACTAACATGTGTTCCTAACGTGCTCAATGAAGTGTATTCCTACTAAGTGCACGAAAGTGTTAGATTGATGAGTTTTTACTGTTCCCATAGTTCCACTCATGAATATTTAATCCCTAGGCCAACCAGTGGATACTGTGCTCCATGCAAGGAGAGGAAGGAAAGTAACAGAGCAGGAGAAAAGGAATGCAATGCAATTGGCTGTAAGAGCCGTAACCGCGAATGGTTTCCTTATACTCATGAAGCCCACACATGTGTGTAGGAAATTCTTTATGGTAAACATTTCTTTCTTGACTTGTATCATACCTCCTTCTACAATCTATTGCCTCTCTTTTCCCATCTATGTTTCGAGTCTCGTAATGCCAATTGCTGCAACAGTTGGCATTGCATGGAAAACAATCTTGATCTTGTTTGTTATATCTTGTGTTGCATCATCATGCAGGCAATTCCTTCAGCATGGATAGTTAAACGTATTCCCATTAAAGGAAATCAAGATGTAATTCTACGTTTTAAAGATCGAGCATGGCACACCAGATTCTTCTATCAAAAGTCTCGCAATAACGGAGGGCTGGCTGCTGGGTGGAAGAAATTTGCTTTGGACAACAAATTACATGAATTTGATGTGTGCGTATTTGAACCTCTGGACCTGGTAAACTGCCCAATTATCCTGAATGTCAACATCTTTCGCGTCGTTGAAGAAGCAACCAATAACCTGACAATAGGATGAGGAAAAATTGCAGGACCATGCATGATTTCACAGTTCGTTTGGACTGTTTTATGCTACCTATCAACTCAAGTATTCCAGACTAATGGATTTAGCTGTGTTGTATGTTGTTAGTATTTTGGCAGCTGAAAGTTTGCTGTATGAACTTGACTAGACGACTGTATGTAAATATAAATAGTGGTGTTTTCTTAATGTTTAATTTGTTTTAAAAAACTTTTTTTAATGTTTTCTTTAGTGATTCTTGGGCCTGGCAGGGATTTCGAAGGAATAGTCCCAAGGCCCAAGGATCCGAACGCGCGACACATATTGGCTCTTCGTTTCATGTCCCTCTCTTGTTAATGCAAGTCTCTCTCTCTATCAGCACTGACTTCTTGTGTGGCTCTTCCTTTCATGTCCCTGTCTTCTCATTGCAAAATGTGTTTAGGATGCTTTTGAAAATAAAATAAAAAATATTTTAAATTAATTTCTTTTAGTATATTTAAATTATTTTATATATTAATATTAAAAAAAATAAAAAAAAATATCATTTTAATATACTTTCAAATAAAAATTATTTTAAAAAACAACTCCAATTATATTTTTTCTACCCAAAATTATAGAAAGCATTTTATCACTAAAGGCAGCAGTGGTAGTGGTTGTTGTGTAACCGTAAAAAGTTCCTTAATGTTGTTTGTTTGCGGTAAAAGAAAGTAATTATGAAAAATTACAGCCTCTCTTAGTTACTTCGTTCTTGTCAATTTCTGAGATCCAGAACAGCAGTAAGTTCAGCAAGTGGGAATGGGAGTGAAGATTGCAGAAGCTGGGAAGAGGAACTATACTGGACCCATTTCCAGCGCACCCATTTCTCTCAGATTCTCCATTCTGGTTATGGTCATCAGCTTGTAAGTTTTCTTTGCTATGAGCCCATTTTATGTTTATGGGGGTGTTTTGTCTGATTTCATTTTGTGGTTTTGCTTCAGGCTTTCAGGGGTTTGTCACGTTGCGATAATAGCCCATTATCAAACGATTTTTCAGGGTTTATCTGATTTTGTCTCCAAAACTGCCTATCATGAAGTAACCCATTTGCCGTGTTTTTAGTTTCTGAATCGTTATTATATTTTTAATTTAGTCATGATCATCCTGTGTTTTTTTAATGTAATTATCCTTCTAATAGTTAATATCGGCCCTATTAGCATGTTTTATAATGTTTGTCTCTACACGTGATTTTTAAGAAGACCAGAAGATAATCTTCGGGTATATCTGGAGCAATTAGGTGAGACTCAAACCATTCAAGACCTTATCCATTTGGTTAACGAGTTATTACATAATCGGATCCATCCTGGAGTTTTTATAGTAGGATTGCAAGTGCTGACTCATGGTAATCCCAAAATACTTGTAATTCTGAAGATTGACTGAAATAAAAATTTCAACCAATGTTCTATTGTCAATCTTCAGAAGCAGTATTGGTACAGGCATTTTGGAATTACCATAAGTCAGTACTTGCAATCCTATTATAAAAACTCCAGGATAGATCTAATTATGTAATAACTCGTTGATCAAATGGATGATGTGCAATATATTCTTGAACGTTTTGAGCCTCAGCTAATTGCTCTAGATATACCCAAAGACCACGTGTAGAGACAAACATTAGAAATATGAAAAGGAACACTATTAAAAAAAACATTATAAGGATAATTACATAAAAGAAAGTACAAGATGATCATGACTAAATTTAGAATAAGAGTGGAAACTAGCATAATAACGGTCCAGAATCTAAAAGCAAAGCACGGCAAATGAGCTACTTCATGATAGGCAGCTTTGAAGTGTTTGGTCTTATTATACTCCCGATGCTACTTCATTCAGGTAATCCCTTGAGGATGGGCGGCTAGACATTTCAGAACTCTGGAAAAGAAGGACGTGATTCTTCGCATTAAAGAAAATACATGGAACACCAAGTTTTTATATTGTAAATCTAAGAACTGCGGCTGGTTTTCTTCTGGGTGGAGAAATTTTGCTTTGGATAACAAATTACAGGAGTTTGAAGTGTGCCTTTTTGAACCTAGCAGCGCAGTGAACAATTCTATTGTCCCTGATGTTAATATCTCTCGTGTTCTCCAGTGACCTTGAAGGTTGTTTGTGAATCATCAAGAGATGAAGCTAGGCAAACTGGTCATCTGGCATGAAAACCACCCAAATATTGTCATTATTTGAGCTGTGTCCGAGTTAGCGTAAGGCTATTAGAACTCATCGCTATCTGCCATGCCTACTCGGTTTTTTCTATGATCCATGTGGACCATTGTATATAGATCGATCATTTTTGTTCTGTTGAATCTGTAGGACCTTCGGTGACCGATATGTTCATCGTATGATGGGGGGGAAGGTAACTTTTCCTTATGGTCAGATTCCCGTTTAGGTGTTATCCAGTAATCCAGGGGAAACAAGAACATCCGGGTAGCATATAAACGTTAGCATTTGCATTGCCTCTTTATGGCTCTAGATCCACTATCTCCTCGTGGCTCCTCACTCTAGTCTCAATTATATTTTAAGTTAGCCAATCACAGTATTTCTCACCTTGTCCAAATTTTAAGCATTCAATGACCCGATAATGAAAGTCATGGTATCATTCTGAACACTTGTTAAGGAGAAAGTTCGATTTGAACTAGTGAAATAAATAAATGCCAAGGCTTCAAACCTTCCTGTTGAGTCATTAGGTAGAGAGCAACTAATTCCGTGGTGTTAACTGTTAAGAATCAATAATAATTAACAAAGAAATAAAAAAAATCGATGATTTTCCTAAATGCATTAAAGCGCATACGATGAAAGTTTAATGGACAGTGGTTACATTGACTCAGCATGCACATTGTTGAAAGTAATACAGAGATTGTGAAGCTCACCGGTGATCATTAGGATAAAAATCTGGTAAATTCTGCAATTGCAAGCAACTCTCGAGTCAAATGGAAGGAGGAGAAATACCAAGTGTAAGTCAAAAATGTTTCTCAATAATTTCTACAGGTTATATAGAAGAGACTGCAATTTAAAAGCAACACAACAGCCTCTTGAGGCAACAATTGACAGTGATAATTAACAGCAATATGACCAGCGAACTTCAAGAGCTTTTCTTCGGCCAACCATCTGCTGTTCGAGAAGCTACTGGTCTGCCTCAAGAAGAGGGTCTCTGACATGCAGAAAAAAGTTGCAGGCTAATAAAAGCCATCGTCAGAGAGGTGAACAGTTCAAAGCCTACCACCTTAGGAAAATGCCACCCCAATCCTCTTCTCAAGTAGCTGCAAAAGCCATAATTTAGCAAGACATATGAAAGAATAAGCTCGGTGCAGATTCTTATTCCCAACACAGAAGAATGAAACCATAAACATGCAAAATCCATGATGCTCTGTTTGCAATCATCTTTGGGGTTGTAATGAAATGCTACGGTAAATTTCATTACACATGTTAAGAGAACACAGTTTGCAAGAGCTTTTACAAGGTTTTAAGATACATTTGACACACACCTAGTGTCCAGCCTCTCTGATTTTTTATACCCTCCAATCATAGGGTAACTGTTGAATCTAATGCATTTTTCAAAATTGCTATAAAGCTCAGATCTTGCACTCACAAACATGCCCTTTTCACATTATGCAAGGCATGAAGGATGAGTACTCATCAAACCTCGTGATGGATGGCATGGTTGCCACAATTCCTGCACATGCATATATGATGGGAATCAAAGTCTTGGGTTTATTTTTCCGAAGCCACATCAGAGATCCCAAAGCAGCAAGAGATATACTAAACACCTGAAATTCATAGAAGAGAAAATTCCAATATGAATATCAGACATGTATAATCCTCTTTTTTTTTCTTTAATCTTTTCAAGTTTCAAACTAATCAAAGCCAATTATATATGAAGAGAAGTAATGGAGGTTAACAAGAAAATAAACATACCAGGTTTGCATTTGCTTCAAGGCCTTGCAGAATGTAATCCCATGTGAATTCTAGTCCTCTAGATCCTACCCACAGAGGTGCCAGTCTATGTAATACAGAATCAGCAAAAGCCCATCCTGCAAATGGGGAAATAATTTTGTAAGCTTTATGAAGATTCAGCTCACATAACTAAGGCGGAGTCAAAAGAAAACCATGAGGATGAATTTCTGAGACCAATCACTACTCTTTGCATGCGAGCATGAATAGAAGATATTACGGAGATGTGCAACATTTATAAATACAATAACGTTAATTTTCTTCTATGTCATTTACAGCAGCACAGATCAGTTGTGGTTTCTATAAACTTTCATGCGGAAAAAAAAAACCAAAGTGGTTTGAAAAAATTCTGAAGGTTTAGGATCAACAGGAGGAAAAGGGTCAAGAAAAGGACAAATGACAATGAAGAAAAGAGGGAAACAGTTGAAACCAACACACAATTAAAATAAATAAATTCCCCTAACTAAACTGCTATTCGTTGAACCATGGTTTTCTGCACCATTTTTGCTTAAGGATGTATACCACAAGTTGAGGCCATAAGTTTCTGAAGAAATTATAGCATGTTATATAAGAATCTGTTGTAAGATTCTGGAGAAGGAATTCAGTACCAATTCAAAGCAGTAAATCAGCTTAATTTTGAAGGGAAAAGAATGTTGCCATTCAAATGATTGACTTCAACAAGTTACACTCACCAAGTCCAACAGCTTGAAATTTATGATTTTGAGAGATATTCCTATGAGTCAATTGGGTCAAGGCAAAGTAAAGCCCAGCAACATCTATAAATCCAATAAGTGCATGCAGTAGTTCCTGCATATAAGCAGTGTTAGCGATAGGTGATTCCCAAATCAGAATACAATTCTTATCAGAGAGCAGAAGTGAACATTTAAGATCATGCAGTAGTTCCTGCATATAAGCAGTGTTAGCGATAGGTGATTCCCAAATCAGAATACAATTCTTATCAGAGAGCAGAAGTGAACATTTAAGATCATGCAGTCAAGCACGGCTAGCATGGAAAGAAAATACGTTTGCGTGTTAGTCATCTCAAGAGCAAAACTTAACGATATGATGAATTTAAAACAAGAAACTATAAAAGAAGGCCAGCAAAAAGATATTAAATGCTACATCATTCTCCTTCCTCTCTTTTTTATTTCTTCGTCGCTACAGGAAACATTTTATTTTTCATACACAAAACTTCATAGGCAGCCTCACAAGCATATATTAGGTGAGATCGTAATACAACACAATCATTTTTCATTGCTTTCATATCTGATCATTTTATTTCCTCTTTAACACTCTCTAGCCTTAAGAAATATAAATTGCTAATCAAAGACAAATATAAATTGCTCCATTTCAACTTCAAAATTGTTAAAAATTAATCTCTCTATGTAAGAGAAAGTACCTGATACGGATCAAAGCTATCATTCTCAGACACCTTAAGAAAGGTTGCTAAGCAAACCAGCTGCCAACATACATAAGAGAATCTCAGCTTAAAGATGCCAACATTGAATTCATAATTAATTAAAAAACGCAAAGATTCAACATTAAATGAAATTTATAAAACCCATGATTAAAGGACTCTACAAACCTTGACCAGAGCAGTTCCAAGATAAACAAGAGCAGCTTTAACAGAAGTACCAAGTGTGTCGTACTCAGACCTGTAAACATTATTTTTACCCAAAAATCATAAAAACAAATCAGAAATTATAATGGGTTTTCTGCATGAAATTATTGGAATTTTAAAAGATTTTTTGAGAGGGGAGAGTACAAGGGAGTGGCGGAGTAATAGACGGCGTGAGGGCCGAATGTGAGAATCGCGCAGTTGAAGAAGTGGAACAGTGTCATCTCTCTATCGAATCCTGTCTCTCTTCTTCTCCGGGCTGCGAGATCCAAAAAATGAATCGAAATCTGGAACGGAGGAGGAAGCACCGGTAAGAGCCCGGCTTGGTTGAGGTAGAAAGGAAAGAGCCTAATTATTGGGCTTTTTGACTCGATTTTGGGCCTGCATTTTTCTTCAAAGAAGAGAGCTGTTTTAAAAGATGTTTGTTATTGTTTTATAAGTTTTATTTTATTTGAAACCATATTAATATAATATTTTTTATTTTTAAAATTTTACTTTTTATATTATTATATCAACATAATTTTAATAATTTCTTATACTTTTTTTAAATGTTTTTCAGAAATAGTTCCGACTTGAAAATAAATAAATTGATATTGTTTTTAGTATCTCTTGTAGTTTTGCTATCTATGATGTTAAAAATAAAAAAAAATCTAATTTATTTTTATTTCGATGTATTTTTAAATAAAAAATTAATTTTAAAAATAACTTCAATAAAATCCCAATCACCCCTAAAACATTGAGGTATTTGAATATTAAACACACATGAGCTAGAACCTCATATTCCTTGCTCTGCATTGAGGATTTATAGATTTCCCCAATCAATCGCAAAATTTATAAATTCCTCACGAAGAACTTGGCTAAATTGAATTGAACTTTTGAATTCAAGAGAGCAAGAGAATCTTGAGTCTTCGTAACACCATCGCTATATTTCTGCGCTCACACTGTATCATCTAGGTTTACTGTAACATTTGCAGGTGCATGGATCCTCTTTTCCTGGATACGAGGAGGCACAAAGGGCCAGCATCAAAAACATTCGATCAAAGTACGAAACAAAAAGAAAAGATGCATTGTAAGAAAAGCTGAGTTCCATCCTTAATGATAATACTTGACATATCATTTTCATAATAAGTATTTGATTATTATATATATATGTATATTATATATATGAATGAGGAACTTCGAGTGCTAGAAGACTGACAGCCAATAAAGGCATTCTTTTTATAAATGTGAAAAATGGATAAAACAAGGAAGAAATTGAGAGGAGAGGCATGGTTAAGCTTTGAAAAAGCAAATAAAAATCTGACTATGTGGTCCTTGAGACAACTATCAGAAAATGAGAGTGCGGCAGAGTCACGAGAATATTAGATGAAAGTCATTCCCCAATTAATATATAAGAACAAGAGATTGATCACGGAAGGCCAAATTATAAAGACCCAAGGGGTCCTGACATGAGTGGTGAGGACAGTCTTGTTCTTTAAGAGAGGTCAATGATTTGACCCCTCCTTTTGTATGTAGCCAGCTATTTGGGGAACACTTTCACCCTTTTAGGGTCCACCTGGAGCGAACGTGGATTAGTCTAGATTGTCTGGGATACCACGTGATTTATACCAAAAAAATAGACAAGTACAACGGGAGAGGGTGGGTGGCTATTTCTTTCCATAGCACCCCATTTCCATCGCCTGCGATATCACAAATACAATTTTCTAGAGAGGTTGTATCGCAAATTCCATCAACAACTCTCACAATGTTGTATAATTCTTTGATGAAATTGGTTTAGATATCGTCGATGGAATAACAGTTTCCATCACAAATCCCGTCGATGTTTTATCAATTTTTATTCATGTTTATTTGTTATAACCCCAATTGCATTTCTTAAAACCTAAAATCATGGTAAAAACAAACTAAAAACTTTTATAATATCAATTTAAGAAATAATTATATGCCTTGATTACATTACAAAATCTCCTAACAAGATGGAGGTGGAGGGAAAACTATTGCACCGGGAGGTTTAAGAGGAGAAGGATAGTACATCACCATGTATCTAAATTCTTCCTATTTTCTTCTTCCATATCGACCTTTAGAACATGCATTCTTCCTATTTTCTTTCTACTCAATTTTGTAAACTAATTAATTTTTTGATTTTAAAAAAACTATAAAAAGACTTAAAGTGGAGTTTATTTATCTAACCTTAAATCTTGTCTACTAAGCCTCAACCATGCTAATTCATTCACGATGATCTTGAGGGTGACTCCATTGGAAAAAAAATAGAAATTATAAGAATAATTTTCAATTGAAAAATTATATGATAAATTAAGATTGAAGGATATACTTTAGAACAAATAAAAGTTTTACAAAAAAACCAATAACAAGAATTAAAAAATAAAAAGAATAAGGGTTAAAACTAAAATACTAAGAATAAAGAGGATCAAGTTGATATTTTCAGGGAGAAGAAATAAAAAAACAAAAAGAAGAAAGCTGTAGGAGACAAACCATCTATTCACTGCCAACACACGTTGCCTGCAAATGATAATGATACATCAGTGTTTCTAATGACACGATATATTTTGGTTAAAAGAGGCCTCACGACTAAAGGAGATTAGTTTTTTTTAGGAATATTAAAATTACTTGCCCCGAATTTATTTAAAAATAATTAATTATTTCACATCTAAATGCTACAAATAGTTAGTTTTTAATTTTGCAGTGGGGAGAACAAAAATGTAAGAAACACTGTTTTAATATTTTTACTCACAAACTACCATCATAGCTAGCTTGTGGTAAGTCTGTCTGCAATCCCCAAGAACTGATTGCAGTCACATGATCTACTCTGGACATGGGTCCTGTGAAATTAATCAGTACAGTATTTCAGTTTGGATTTCGTTTAAATTTTGTTTTCTTCTTTTTATTAAAACAATAATAATATGAATATTAAGAATAATAATAATTTTAGTTTTTGTTCTTACATACTTTTTTATTTTTATTTTTTTTATTTTTTATTATATCAATTTTTATATACTAAAATATTATATTTTAATCTCAATTATTATAAAAATTATTTATTCTGCCCTATCTATACCGGCAAAAGCTATATAAATTCCGGTCGTACACCACCAGTAATTATAAGGAAGACACAACTGTCATCACACTACGAATTATAACACCTTGTTTTTTTAGAGATTGGCTCTTTGACCCTTACAGCATACGGCACTCCTTGGTTTTTAAATTGATTTTTTATTTTATTTTAAATTGATTTTATATAATATATAAAAAAATAAAAATATTATTTTAAATAAAAAAAATATTTTAACAGGCCTGACATGTACCATTTCTTCCAACAAATTAGTGTCAGAAAGAGAAGGGACAGGTCTGGTTAATAAAGTTTGCAGGAGTTCGGGCCCTACCCGTCACCTTCAGCTCACTCAACCCGGTGAGGACCTAGGAGCTAGCCTTCTACGTAGTCAATGTCTTGTGGCAGTGAGAATGTAATATTTACGCCCACTGTTCCAGTCTGTCTAACGAAATTTCATTTTCATGATCTGAGCAACCCCCGTCCGAGGAAAGAAAAATTGGAAAATCTTACGCCCAAGGAAAAAATGGAACTTCATCTCCAGGCTCTCGTGCCACCTGAGATCCGATATGCATTCCGGTCAATATACTCATCTGTTTGTTTTGACCGATCACTGCATATATGTAGTTTGTTTTGACCCTTCTCGAGTGGCGAATTGGGTACCTGTGAACGTTACTCATCTGTGCTGCCCATTAATTTAAATTTAAATTCACCAATAAATAACTCGTTGAGAATAAACTTTTGAATCGATTTTTGACCACGTAGTAGCTGTGAGTTTCGAATACTGCCAGCCATCTTAACTCTTTCCTATTATCACGAGGGCATGATCTGATAAAACGATCTTCTGTGATTAGGTTATAGTAACTAGAGATAAAGGGACAGGGAAATTCTATCGAATCTGGTGCAAAACGATGCGGTGGTGGGAATTTGTGAAGCCATGTTTATTCCATGCATGTAGCTGTGCACGTCAGCCTAAACGGCGTTGATCTCGGTGATTCCATCCTTTCTCTTCTTATTTTATCTTTCTTAATTTCCGATACTCTAAGAGTGAGAGAGGAGGTGAAAAACCAAATCTCAAAGCAACACATGCCTGCGTTCTGATCTCACGAATCACCATGAGGAAGCTAATATTCTTCCAAAAAGGTATACAATTATTTTAATCCTATCAACAGACATAAATGTACTGGTACTGCATGATCATGATTCGATTTAAACCTCCTGTTATTTTCAATTGTGCTCAAACCCAAGAGGGAATACCACTCGGTTGCTGTCCAAACAATGCTCATTAGGTCACTGATCATGTACCAGTTGATGAAATTTAATTATTAAAAAAATAAGAATTATTTTAACGAATAGCTACTCACCATTTAGTTTAATCTGTTGGCCAATTAAGAATCTATATAATTTCAAAGATCAGAATTTTCTGTGTGAGCAGCTAACTTGCTGCACATTGCATATGATGATTTCAAAACCTCACCGATAGGTGGAGCAAATTAACATATATGGTGGGAAATTTACCAATAACTTGGTAATAAATATTAAAGTTAACCAGCATATATTTCCATGTAGATGATCATTAGGTGATAAGCAAAAGCAATAAATGGACGCGCACACGCCCATATGCCTCCTTGCTTGGTCTGCCCCGATAAACCCCTACAACCATGTAACAATAATTAAAAGGATAGTACATGGAGGGCTAGGTATCTTAATTACGAATTGCTGGCCATGGATATACCCACTAGCCTAAAATTTAGCTCAATTTTGTTGCAACGTGAAAAAGAATGGATTCCTTTTCTAAGAGAGATGTAAAATTAATCAATGCCCGAGCTTTCAAATATATATTTTAAAAAAGAGAGGTAGGAATAGTTCTTAAAAGACAAACACATGGAATATGGAATATAGCCGTAGCAATTGACAAGATTACAAGTGATCCATAGAGAGACATGTTGACCGGATAATACCATACTATCGTCCAAACTGGTTATTAATTATTAATAAGTTATAATATAAAGAAAGATAGAGAATTTATTAGCCCTAATAAACTAAGACAATATATACAAAAAAATTTCATTTCCCGGAGAATCTAGAGCGCATCAGGCGCTGACCATGGCTTCGAAATCTATAATTAAGAAATGAATAACATTTTCTAGTCATCATCTAGTTGTTATTGCAATCAACTCACACAAACAAATAAAAAGCAAAGCATGGGTTTTCGAGCATAAAATTTTAAACAGGGTTTGGACAAGATTAAAGAAAGAACAAGAGAAGAGAGTATATAACACAGACAAGGTCACGTCCATAAGTCACGTGATGGGAACCCCATGTCGACGCCGAGGAATATGGTATGTTTTCCATTGATATAGTATATTTCTTCCACGCCCGGGGTGGGGCTCCACCGTCGGGTTTAGCCAAGGAATATTTGGACATGGAGAGGGAATATTGGAGATGGGTTAAATATGATTACATATTAGACGAATAACTACACGGTGGTCAAGACCTGAAGAACATCGGGGTTGCCCTCCGTTTTCCATTTCTCACCTCCCACGCGCCTCTTCAAACACCAAAGATTTGATGAATCGGGATGATATATGTATATGTGTGTGTGTGTGTCGTGGTAAACATTTTCCGACTCAGTTTTGATAAAAGAAACAACAAAATCAGAGTTTATTTTTATACATTTTCCGATTCAATTTAGGTTTTTTTATAGCAGAATTTATGGGATTTTCGGGCTTCTTTTTACAGTCAAATCGAATTGTTTAATTTGTACAATCTATAAAACAGTAAATTATAAGCTTTGATGAATCGATTTTCCAAGTCCAAGCCATGTTTTTCTTAAATCGGGTTTCATGGAGGGAACTCAACAATGACTTATTTGTAAATTTGAGGTTAAGAAGATATAAAAAATAATCTGGGATTGCATTGCTGGTTTCATAAAGGGGGATCAAGAGAGGTAGAGAGCAGGGAAATCAGGAGGAGAAATCAACTTTACCTGATGGATTAATCCACAATGAAGAAAATGGATACATGAACAGTTAGGGACGACATAGCTGGACATTGATATATAATTCTGCCCACAAACAATAGCTTACGTGGAGTAGATGAAAACACATGTTTTCTGGTTGATCAATACTTTTTTGAAAATATTCTTCATTTAAAATATATTATTTAAAAAATATTTATAAGATAATAACTAACAATTTAAAAAATAAAATTCAAACAGCACCTGCAATGAATAAAACTACTGTGCTCGACACAAGGGAGGTCTCCTAAGGGAAGAAATTTGACCACATATTTTGAAGGGGGCATTAATTGGAGAAATAAAAGCGCGTGGGGCATCGACTTTTTTGAAGTTTAGTGGGTCAGAGAGAGTTCTGCATGTGGTGTCGCCGGACGCCAAAGCCAATCTGACACCCTTCTTCTCTTATAATCATTTTCAATTTCTAACCCCTCCTATGTACTCCTGCTTGAAAAGAGGTTCGCACGTGTACAGCTCGATCTTTACCGACAAATTGCTACGTGCGCACCAAGACTTGTTACTGTGTTTACGAGTGTTTTTTGTGTTTTAAAATATTTTTATTTTATTTTATTTTTAAAAGAATTTAGAACTACGATAACAAACAGTGCTTGGAGATCGATAGGAGTTTTCTCTTCATGGTTTAAAATTGTTTGTATGGTTTGAAAACTATTTTCAATTTTTATATTTGTTTGCAAATGATCAAAAAAATACTTTTAGATAAAAAAAAAATTGGTTTAATTTTTAGGAAAGTATTTTCCGGAAAATTTGGACGGAAAACACTTTCTAGAAATTATGAAAAATTTAGAGATGTCATTATTTGGTGATTATATCAAATTTGATCCTCAAACTTTTGATTGCTATATATAATTTGTTTTGAATATTTATTTTTCAATTCCATCTCTTAAAATTTAATTTTTATATTAATTTTGGTCCTTATTTTTATAATTGATATTTGCTTTTTTTCTTATTAATTTTTTTTATCTATCAAATTTGGTCCTCATTTTTTTATTGTTACTTATTTTATTTGAAATAATTTATGAAATGTTAATTATTATTATTTTAATTTATTCACCTTTCATTTTTTTTCATTTTTTATATTTGATCTCTATTATTTTGATTATTATTTATTTTATTTGAGATAATTTATGAAATTATATTTTTTTTCAATTTCATTCTCATTCAACTTTTTAATTTGTAAGATTTGTTCCTCATTATTTTAATAAACTTGAAAAAAAAATTAATTTATATATAAATTATTTTCCAGTTCATTTTCCATAATACAAACAAACACTGAAAAGTATTTTCTAGTTCATTTTTCATAACACTGCCAAACATCAAAATTCACTTTTCAAAAATTTATTTTTTCCAAAATTCACTTTAAAAAAAAATATATTTTCCAGCAAACACTTGATTGACTTGACTTGACTAGTAATGGTCGGTTCAGGCCAAGAGAATTAGAATTGGGCTGGGATTAATTGCTCTATTAATTAATTAGATCATCAAAATATTCTCAACTTGCCATTTCCTATGTGGAGTCTTTGCAAATGGACGCTTCTATTTATTTATTTATTTATTTTTAGAGGAAGGTAGGGGATCCATCCTCTAATCTTTATTGCGTCCTGATCATAAATTACATTAATTATTTATAGTTTTTATTATAAATTCTTACTAAGACAATAACATTTTATTAGAAAATAATATAAGTTATATCTTAAAATTTTATTTAATAGCTTATTTTTTTAAGAAAAAAATTCTGTAATATTTTATTTGAGTTTTTTTTTTTATTATCAAGTATCATTGAGTTTGATTTTTCTTTAATTCTCATTCTATTGTATAGAAATCAACGACGAAGAGAAGGAATACATGAATAGTTAGGGACATAGGTAGACATTGATTTAAAGTTACAGGAAGGATAATTAGTTTTTAATTATATTTTTTTCTTAATTATTAATTGAATAAATATTAAAGCATAGGATACGTATGCATGGAAAAGCCCATCAACTGCAGCATTTGAACAGAAATATATATTATACAACATATAAATCGCGTAGGATTTTGCACCGTGCATTCAGACACATTGCACTGTAGATTTCAATAATTACTTTTTTTTTTCTTTTTTTTTCCTCCTTTTTTTCTTTTATTTCCTCCTCTTTTTTTTTGCTTTTATTTTATGATTGCGCTACTTTTTTTTTGTTTTTGCTTTTTTTGTATTTTTTCCTTATTGTATTTTCCTTAATAATCATTTAATAATTTTTATTTTTGTTTTATCATCTATTATAATTTTTTATTTTCTCTTTTATTAAATTTTATCTACTTTTGTTAGTCTTTGATTTAATCAGCAGGGAAATTAAATGTCACATTTTAAAGAAAGGTTTTGGATTCGTTCTTCATGTCAACATACGTCTGTTTTTTCAATGATTCGCCTGTTATAGTTTACGCTCTTTTATGATCTTTTATAACATTGTACCTTTATTCTAAAAAATATTATTTATACTTGCGCAACAAACTATACTTAAAAATTTATACATTTTATCTCATAAGCTATAATTTTTTTTAATTATATCATATAATTTTTTTTTATTTTTTTATTTAATTATGTTAAATTATATACAAAAAAATGCACGCGCAACGGGCGGGTAATATAGCTAGTATATATATATATATAAAAAAAAAAAATTGTTATAAAAGAAAACAAGGAGTAGCTCAAGGGAATCTAGAAAAAGTCATCATGATCCATCGATTTACAGAGATTGTGGGTGCAAGAAAATAATTTATGATCAAGTAGACTAGCTACTCAATAGTCAGTTCGATCCATTCTAATATTCCCACCGAACGATTCCTTTTTTGTTTTCTCAAATTCCATCCATTTTTTTCTCTGCTAAACACTATGCACCATTAATATCAGTTCCCTTATTTTCCTTGTCCATTATGAAAAAAAGAAGATAAAGGGTCCCCTCGTCCAGCTCTCTCTGAAGAAATGTTTCTTACCTTTCTGCATCCTTAAATTTTATACAGCCTTTTCATCTAGACCACAATCCCCAGAAAGACTGCAGCACTTTCCCTTCTCGTGCATTTAAATCTCTCGCACTACCACTCTTTAACTTTGCAATTCCGTTCATTCCATCACTTTTTGTAATTCTTTCTATGATGATCGATCTTCCATATATTAATTGATCAACCCTAGATGGATCCTACTGCAATAAGAAAGCTATCCTATTCATAATTTCTCTCAACATTTCTGTGTATCCCCTTCTCAACAACCGTGAAAATCATAAGGTACTGATCATGAGATAATCATTATATAATCACAACGATTCGTTTGATTTTCAGCTATATATCCCCCATAGGGCTCTTCCTGCAAAGTTCTCTCCCATTCACTATCTTTCCATTTTACTTTCCTTATTTTTCCTATTTTAATTAACCTCTTTAGTCATATATCTCTTTCCATCATTCTCCCCCGCCACTCCCACACCAGACTGAACTAGATCTCCATCTTCTCATCGTGTCCCTAAGTTCCAAACACATCATGAGGGCCGTGTCTCTTTTTCCTGATCTTTCATTGCAGATAAGCCCGCCAGCAGTACTGCTGGCAGCTAAAGAAACCGGCGATGATGGAGGACTAGCTGGAAAGGCCCTCTGCAGGGATAGGAGCTCAACTGCAGATTCTGGTAGTAGTGGAAGTGATTTAAGCCATGAAAATGGTTTTCTCAATCAAGACAGGATCACTTATAATCTTGGTCCTAGTCAACTACCTTTGAGCATAGGGTTTGATTTGACAGATTTGAGTTCTCCGTCACTTCAACTACCAAGAAATCTTGATAATCAGTACCACCACGACCACCACCACCCTCAAATCTACGGGCATGATTTCAAGAGAAGTGCAAGAATGATTAGAGGAGTGAAAAGAAGCGCGAGGGCTCCTAGAATGAGATGGACCACAACTCTCCATGCCCATTTTATCCACGCGGTGCAGCTTCTTGGTGGCCATGAAAGTAATTATACTCCAAGACACTCTAAGATATTTCTCAAAAACTTGCACCCACTAGTTCATTTCTATATCTGAAGTTTGTTTTTTGATATAAAAGAGAAGAAAGTTTAAGCTTTTCTCTTGAAAAATATTATTGTTACAGGAGCAACACCTAAATCAGTCTTAGAATTGATGAATGTGAAGGATCTTACCCTAGCTCACGTGAAGAGTCACTTGCAGGTGGGATTACCGTGTTCAATCTGCATTGCTTTGAAGTTGTTAATTGGTTCGGACATCTTCAAGATTTTTCAACTTATTTTTGCACTTTTAACAAAACATATATCTATATGTGTTGCTGTGACTTGCTTGTAGTGGGGTGGGGTTTTGGGGTGGCTTGCAAGGGGTAAGGACAAAAGAGCATCTCTAAAGTAATCTTAATAATGTGGACCTTTTCTCATTTTTCCTCTGGGTGTTCATGCAGATGTATAGAACAGTGAAGAGCACTGACAAAGGGTCAGGTAAATTATAATGCATGTCCCCTTACGAATTGAACTCGATCGATATTTAATTTCTTCCGTGTAATTGTCTTTGCTAGAGAGAGTTTGCGATTCAAGTGCATGTGGCCAAAAACTCTATCATCGATTTACTTTTTTCAACTAAAAAGCCAAAAAAATGTTGGGATCGAACTGATCAATGGATGTATTAGTCCATATATGAATCATTTTGCTTCTTGTCTGATGAAGCGCGCAGGAGCAGTATTGACTTATCAATTTATAATGGTTTTAGTTTCAGGGCAGACAGACCAAAGGGCAACGATTCTTGAGGTGGATGCTGCAGGTTTATCAGGTGAAAAAACTGGTGCCAGCAACCCTTCTGACTCTCTCAATAACCCTCCACCACCACCACCACCACCACTATCTTCGATACAACAAAACCAGAGGTATGACCTGTGAGTCTCGTTTCTTCTTTTCTCTTTGTTCTTTTTTGTTAATATAAGTTCAATCTTATCCTCTCAAGAGTTGTTTTTTTAAATGGTAAAGTACAATTCCATCTTCAATTAATGAATGCATTAAGCCAATGCAAACATATATATATTTATACATGCACGAACTCACACAGATGCCTTGCTGATGGCCTTCGATTTGGTCCAACATGTTCTGCCTTGGTTATTTGTGCAGATAAGAGGTTTCATTAATTGAGTGATATCTCTAGATGTATCTTAATGAAGTTCGCCTAGGGTTTCTAGGTTAAGTGTGGTTACGTACGAACGTGTACCAATCAGTAATGTGCCCTAGCTAGCTAGAATGCTCTTCATCCGTTAGATTATGAATATTGTAGCTTAATCCCGATGTACGGGAAAACTCAAGGACTTGGTTCCAATCTCAATTTATTCCAAGGGTTATTTGGTTTGGTCTCCGGTGCACGTACGGCTCAGAACCTGATCAAATGGTCATGAGTTAGCATTTTTAGTCAAACGATCGAGTCATTAATGTTTCATCGTTGGCTGGATTCTGTTGTCTTGTTCCTCTTCACAATCAATTCAAAACCAGAAGACTGAGTTTTGATGCCCGTATTTGAATCTTTAATATGGATCTCCTGTGTTTCCATGCTTTCTTAGCAATGCTATTAATCATGTTTTTAATTATCTTTGACGGTTAGCTACAATTAATTTTTTTTCATAGCCTTGTAAATAAGATCTCATGTTATTTTATTCAGGATAGAAGATAAAAACAAAAAAGAATACGAAATTAATCTTTATATATATAAAAAAGCTTGTGCTACGTATCGGTATGTATGCACAACATTGCCTCGATCCTCTTAAAAAATAGATATACTGTGTAGTCTGACCTGCTTCTCTAGCTAGTAATTGCATCGGATAACATATATAAATGAACAATACAACATTTTATATTTTACAATAGCTTTCACATCTTATGACTCAAAAGCTCTTAGAGTGTATTGTATCGGAACTTTTGAACTATATATTTTTCCTTTCTTTTTTATTGTTCATCAAGATATATCTTCCCAGGCGAGCGAGCCTTGACTGGCTATGTACTTAAAAATATATTTGATTACATCATGATTTTCTTATTAATTACTTATTGATAAAGCATGATTAAGATAGCGCAGGAAAGAAAAGAAAGGGCTGCACTTTTACCTACGAACATTTGTTTTAACATATTGATCATTACTACTGAAAATAATTAATTAATATTGATGAATTTCGTGATGATTATTTGTGAGCAGAAACTCAAGGTCATTATCAATGGCGGGAGATGAGAAAAATAGATCAACTCTTCACTCTCTGACATATTCTGATTTCATTTCACATGATCAATCCAAGGTATATATGCATATATAATATATCATCACAAGCAAAAATACATGGAGCATATGTAGCGTATATCCATTATTCTTCTAACACCTGATTATATGATATGTTTCTATCTTTAATCAGGAGGTCGGACAGAAGGCAACCCTCCACATGGCTGCTAATCTGAAGGAGAGATTGGACTCTAGTTCCTTGTCTTCTTCAGATACGTTGCTTAACCTAGAGTTCACCCTAGGAAGGCCAAGTTGGCACTTGGACTGTGATGATCATTCTTCGAATGCTCAGTTAACCCTTCTCAAGTGTTAAACAGGCTAACAAACTATGAATTTATGATTTATCTAGTTGATCCTCTTCTTAATAAGTGGACGACATATCTTCTAGCTAGTCCTTAATTATGCTTCTTCCATGTTTATTGGGTTTTGTCTCAAATGTGATCAGAGGGTACTGAAAAGAAAAGAAAACGTTATCATATAAAGCTGTAGTCAAAGAATACAAGCCATGGTTACTTATGAGTTTTTCTTTTCAACGGGAAGCTCAAGTAATCTTGAGCTATAAAGTTTGTACATAACAGTCCTGCTAGTCGTACGTAGTTCCAAAGCTTTTCAACCGCCGGGGATGTCTCCTGGAGAGCTTAGTTCGATGAACTTGTCGGAACATCTGAACTAGCACCATGGATACCTGTTATAATCTGGGCAGTACGTAGTTTAGTCAAATGGTCCTTATCTGGCCATGCCATACACCCATAGAAGGTCTGGATCAATAAGTATATAACTCGGCGAAGAACTATATATGCTGAATTCACTGCTCCCTAACTCATTTAGTTGATCTAATTAAAATTAAGCTGTTATCGTAAGTCGAACTTTTATGTAATTACAAGACAATATGCAACATCAAAAGCGAAGAATCTTGATTTTTATGGCCTTGAGTTTCTGCTCATCTCAATAAAAGCACATTTTGTTTTAATCTAATTTACTGTGATATATGGGGTGGTTATCCTACAGCTTTACTTTCAGGTGTTCATTATTTTTTAATGGATGATTACTCACATAGTGTGGAAAATGGAAGTTGATTTCCTTGTATATTTCTTTACAGTTTACAGCCTATATATAAAGCAAATGAATGTACAAGATCCGAAGATCAATGCTGAAAATCACTATACAATTAATATGAAATCCCTAAACTATTTCCAGAATGTAATTCTGTACTATTAAAATGGAATATTTCCGTTGGCAACTGTGTATGGAAAGTTGATTGATCTATCAAGGAAACAAAGCTTAAAAGTGTACGTGCAAGTACTGAATTGTGTGTGTCGGGGAACAGTTTTAGAACTTGAAGAACTAATTAAGTTGAGTGATGAATAGATTTGCGTTGATTTGAGATAGTAAAAAAAATAAAATAAAAATATCGTGTATATCATATCCAATTACACTCACATTCATATTTATATGATTAATGATTTATTTAAAAATGGTCCAAAAAATACGATAAATGTTAGAACAGAAGCTGTGAATATTTGACAGATACTTGCAGTGTCTTATTGCAATCCACGATGATTGATGCCTTGTCCGTTATGAGACTACAAACTTGGAGCCTTCTCGTTGGCTTCTTACTCACTCACCCATGGGCGGGTGCACGTCTCTCAGTTTGGGTCAGAAAGGGTTCTGGTGTTGCCAAATTTCCATCACTCATTTATTTATTTTCTTTATATATACACACATCACATTGATTACTCCGGCAGTCTGAAATTGAGCAATAATGTGCATGTGGATGTGGACGTAGATATGAATTCTATATTTTAAAATTTATTTTTAACATCAAAAAATAAAATAAAATGATCTAAAAACCAATTAGATTAAAAAATATTTTTGAAACAAAAAAATAAATAAATATGCTGACAGTGTTTAACACATGATTCATTGGCTCGATCGATCTCATTGGTTGAATAATTTGGACAGACAAAGTCCGGACCATTACCAGCCTTCCTGTTCTCCACCAACTGCACTTAAATTGAATATCAATATTCTCCAACCACTAGGGTTTAATGGAAATTAAATGACAGGTTCCATTTCTTTTTTATTTAACTTTCAACATGCATTTGCATTTGGAGATATAGAGAGAGCTTCTTACCATATTGTTACTACATCCTTGCTTAATTAGTCAGGTTATAGATCGATGATTATACATACACACTCACATAAATCTTTTTCTTGAAATCTTTTTAGAGATGATAAATATATGGAGAGCTTCTTACCATATTGGTACTAAAAAAAATATGACTTTTTCTGTCTCCATCATGCACGCTGCAGGTTTTGCTGTATGGACCATTCTTGTATTCTATTATGATGGCAAATAACACCCAATTTTTTGATATTATATTTTAAAATTATTTTGATATATTTTTTATGAAAAAAATATTTTCAAAAATAACTTTAATTATATTATCAGATATACACTAAATCTAGAAATGATGCAAACAACAAGTAGAACGGACGAAAAACACATTCATAAGATATGTTTTAATCTTTGATGTTGTTTTTAAAAATAAAAGCTCAATTCCAATCTTGTAGGATTATCGTATCTCTATTAGTTTGGTAAAATGAGAAGAAAAACTAGCAAAAAAAGGGTTTAAATCCTTTGAAAACCCATTCAATGAATTGGCTCTCATATTAACTAACAAATTTAATACCACAATGGGTTTTTGTCTACTACTCCTGACCACCGGGCCGCGTACACAGCCCGGTCGGACATGGAGTCCACTGCAGTCAAGATGGTGACCTGGTGCACGCGGCAGAGCAGTTCAGGACAGCGGTCGGGCAGCTAATCATGTCACCGGCGAAGAAGAAGAAGAAGAAGAAAGCGTGGGTATCGTACAGCAATTATTACGGGTTGTCTCTTGCTTGAAAATCATTTCGGGTTCAGAAACAAGTATCCGAGACAATTCAGACATTTAGCCATTCTCCAGGAATTTCCACACCCCTCATTATTACATGATATCTTGTAGTGGATTTTGGGATAAAATATGTGTATATGTGTTTCGCATGCCGTTATTTTATTTTATTGTTTTTTTATAAAAAAAATAAGTATATATATATATATATATAAAAAATAAGTATATATATATATATATTTTAAAAAAAGTATATATATATATATATATATATACTTTTTTTTAAAAAAACAATTAAATAAAATAACAGCGTGCGAAACATATATACACATATTTTGTCCCAAAATCTACCACAAGATATCATGTAATAATGAGGGGTGTGGAAATATGTGTGTGTATATATATATATTAAAAATAGTTTTAACAAAACATGTCAAAATTATCTACCATAGCTAAAAATAATTAATTTCAAATAATATATATATATATATATATTATATATTATTTTGATATATTTTCAAGTGAAAAATACTTTAAAAAACAATCAATATCACACTTTAAAAGATCATCTACTTTTGTCTCACAATAGTTTAGAGTCGGAATAATATTATTATTATTTTTTTAAAAAAACACTTTTAAAATAAAGAAACAAATAGTTCAATCGTTCATTTGTCCATTAATTTTCTTTTCTTTTACTTTTTCTATATTTCAATTTTGCAATTTGGGACTACCAAACTGAAATATATGATAAATGGAAAGAGATGGTGGTATAGAATAAAAGGCATGGGTTTATATGGGACTTTGCTTCTAAGAAAATTGAATTCATTGCAATTCTTTTAATCAAGTTTATAAGTTGGATTAGTAAATTGCTATTACACGTGCCATAAAAGAACTTTCTATTGGAAAAACAAATGTCCTTACACATTGGTTGCATAGAAATAAATATTTACTCTTATTTGATGGCGCACCAGAAACATCATGCTTTGGCTATGGTCTATTTTTTTATTTTTTGGAAATATGATAAAATAATATTTTTTATTTTCAGAAATTATTTTTAGCATTAATACATGAAAATAATCTAAAAATATTAAAAAATAATTAATTTACTATAAAAATAAAAATAAAAATGTTCATTTAAAAAAAAAAAACTTTTAAAACGTAAATGTATCTTCTTCTGTTTGTATGTTTTTATTAATATCCTTTAAGTTTTCACGACATATTATAACATATACTAAAAGACCTCAGTCTTTTACTGTGGATTGGATATTTTTCGTCCGTGCGTCGCGCGAGTTCGTCCACCTTTTTTTTCTCTTCTATGAACAGTGTTTTGATGCTTTTAACCCCGGTAATAGGACAAAATAAAGGCTCCGGGTGAGGGTAAAAAAGGTTGAGAGTGAGGGTTATTCATGTAATTGCACGCGTACGGACCGGACCAGTCCGGTACGCCGCACTTTTTGAATATATTTAAAATGGCTAATTACAGTTCTAGCCCCGAATAAGACAAAAAAGGTGATTTTGGTTCAGGGGTAGTCAGATAATTGACCATATATTTTTTATTTTTCGATTATTGTCGGTCGCTCTGCCACATGCGCTTATTTCACGCTCCACGCACTTGTTAAGGTGGCGCGTGCGGTGTCATACTGGTGGTCGGAGACGAGATTTCGAAGTCTAGAGCGGTGCGTTGATGCGTGGTCTTCCTCCCGTGGTGGCACGTGTTCCATAAAAGTGTTCATGGACGCGTTGGGTACCAGGTTAAAGTCACTGACCATGTCTCTCTCTCTCTCTCTCTCTCGCACGTAAAAGTGCGGAAAGTCTCCCATTTTGTAATACATTTCACTTCGGTCCCTTGACCTTTGATTTTGTTTTTTGTCTTGATTTTGGTTGGATAAGTTTTGATTTAGTTCGATTGGGTCCTCCAATTGGAATTGATTGAATACCAATGTTTCATTTCGGTCCTCCTTTTAATTTTCAGATTGGGTTTAAATTACTAAATAAATACGAGTACAAAAGTTTTGATTTCTTCAATTAGATCCTTTTATTGAAATTGATAATATATTTAATCTTTATTCTGGCCCTTATAGTTTTAATTTTGGATTTTAATCCCTTGATAAATTGATATATGTGTTTTGTTTTCCATTATTAACATAATAATGATGATGATGATGATATTTTTTCTTGCTTACTTTTTGTTAATATTTTTAAATTTTTTCTCACAGGATATTTTGATAATTTTTATTGTTTTAACAGTGATAACAATGATAAAAGAAAATTGCTTGATCTTTTGTTGAGGTTTTTAGGATTTTTTCGCTCTTTCATTATAAAAAATATAATGATGATGATGATGATGATGACAATGATGATTTTTGACAATAATAGTAATGATAATTTTAGATTTTGATATCTTTAAGCATACCAAATTTTATTTATTAAAATATTATATTTTAATCTCAACAACTGTAAAAATAATTTGTTTCGCCCATACTACACCCGCAATGTAGTGCGGGCATTCAACTAGTTAATTTAAAAAAAGAACAGGAGATCCTTGTCTTGTCTTTGTAATTACCCATAATTTTTTTTTAAAACAAACAGATGCATTCCAAAATGCTTACATATACCAACTCACTTTTTATTATGAACAGACTATTTCTTTTAAATAAGCAAAAAAAAAAAAGAATTAAACTCGCATGTCTCGTGCATTAACATTAGCAATAATTTACATGAAGAAATTTCACACAGGAAAGTCTAACAAAAGCCATAAAAAAGGTGATATTTTATGGTGAGTATTTTTTATATTTTAGCTAAAACCTCCCAAACATGAATATTGAAGTAATGGTGCACAAAAAAGAAAAATGTTTTTTTTAATCTTAAATTAAATTATTTTGATGTTTTTTATATTATTTTGATGTGTTGATGTCAAATATAATTTTAAAAAATAAAAAAATCATTTAGATATTTTTTTAAATATTATTTTTTGAAAAATAATTTTAACCATATTTTCAAATAAATCTATATAGGAAAGCAAATACAAGTGTTTTTTTTCTTTTGCAATAGTCGTCAAATTAATGAATTTTCGTTGCTAAAAGTTCATAATTATTTTTTAAAAGTATTTTCTTCTTAGCTTAGTAGCAAGGACATATATATAGACAGCTCCTACGTTAATTAATATCAGCTTTTTTCAAACGATTTTAATAACTCAAACTCCAATTAGGGATAATATATATTTAATTATTAATAGATAATATTTATTATCTTCTTTATCGAAAACAACGTTAAGCTCATTTTATTTCTAAAAAAAAAAAAAAACATTAAGTTCATTTTTACACGAAAAAGAAAATCCGGGCCTTCACTTCTTGCTAGCCACAGTCAGCTAACCATAGTTCCTAATTTCCGAAACTGCCCTTCACTTTAGACCGTTTAAAGAGACTACTCCCTTCTTACGCGATCGTTGCATATAAAACCTAAGCGAGCCAAAATTTCACTGTCAAACTCACGCTATAAGGTTCCCGGGTTTTGCCGGATATCCAGCTCGACGGCGTGATGTTTCAGGAGAAAATTGAACAGAAGCAGAGTAAGCAGCGGGCCACGAACACGGTGGCAGATAAAGTGGTGATCGCAGTGAAAGCAGAGAAAGTGATGTCCAAGACAGCATTGGCTTGGGCTCTCACTCACGTTGTCCATCCTGGAGATTGCATAACGTTGCTTGCTGTCTTTAATAGCGAAAAATCCAGTAATACAGATTTTCAACTTCTGAAAAATCTTCTCTTGTTAGTAACTCTCTTGTTATGAATTTTGGATTATTTATCGTGTCTGCTGTGCGTAGGTAAACAATTCTGGAATTTTCCGAGGTTGGCAGGAGATTGCGGAAGCAATCGATTTGAGAGGTTGCCGGATCGTATTTGTGAAATATCTGAGAATTGTTCTCAGATGGTGCTTCAGTTTCATAACCAAATTGAGGTTAGCATGAATTTACCTTTTTGTCCACTTGCCTGCTTGGCTTTTTTTTTTTTTGTCTGTTTGGTATTGCTTTCTCTTAAATTTGTAAATCAGTTCTCCTCCTTGGCGAATTATGCCATTGTATAGACCCATAGTCAACGAATCTCTCGTAAAGGGGGAAAAAATGCATGTATTAGTCTATTAGAAGCATTTGGAGCTCTCGGGGGTAATTGTTTTATAAAAAAAGTAGGGTCCAAATTATGCCGTAATCATGTTTCTTGGAATTTGGTGTGGTGTGAGAGAATAGAAGGATGGTGTGGATCCCAAACAGGCCTTGAGTGTGTTGTCAAATACAGACAAGTTGAGTTAATGACGGGAATAGCATGTGCTTGGAAATTGAGTTAATTGAGCTCAATTAAGGACCCCCTGATCATACGCTATATTTGAACTTGGGTGCACTGTTACTTATTTGTTTATTTATAAATTATTAGTCATAGTACCCCATATCACCATGCTTTGGGGAACATTTTGTACACCCCATGTGAGAATTGAAGTTAGTAGAAGCAATAAATTACTAACAAACTTGGAGTACTTTATTTTGGATTCAGGAATTCCAGGAGTGATACAAAATGCTACTGATTTTTACAGTCATGTTAAAAAGGTGAAGAAAAGTCCACATAGATAAAGAAAAAATTAATCAAGTGATAGATTTGAGGATGGTGATGCAGAAAACGTTAAAGCAAAATTCAAAAAGATAAAGAAAAATATGAAGTGTTTGATTCGAGGATAGCGATGTTAAAAAGGTGAGAAATTCCAAGAAGATAAAGGAAAATCTTAGAGGTCAAGTTTTTTATTTGATGATAAAGCACATTCATATAATGAGGATTATAGCTATATGCATGAACTCATTAAGGTAGCTGATGTTGTTTTATTAATCGTAGGTTGGAGTAAGGATTAAGGTGGTATCAAGAACACCCGGCAGTGTTGTGGCAGCTGAAGCAAGGCGCAATGGAGCCACCTGGGTTGTACTGGACAAGTAATTACCCATTAAAAAAGTATTTTCTTATATCTGAGCTACTACTATAGTCATTGGTTGGTCAGTGATCAATGGTCATCTGATATTACTAGTAGCTGTAATTCATAGAATAGACAGTTTTAACTAAGGGTGACCAATCACTGTCAGATTATATTTAGTAAATAACACTAATAGGGTAATTTATCCCTGGGTCCCTGGATAATCCCTCTTAAATATGTTGACTTTTGGTTTTGATTTTCCAATCCCATTTAGAACTACACAGGTTTGTTCTGGTGATACTAGATTGAAATTCCTTGGCAAATAACAGAGGTTTGGATGCCGGATACTGATACTATTGTTACTGATGTGAATGCTGCTAGAAGTTCAAATCATTTCAACTGTATATCAATCAAATGAATTTATGTTGATAACAAGTAGTTTTCTAATTTGGCATATGGTAACAGTGAAGAGTTTAAAATACCAAGAACTTGCATGATTTCTAAGTTACAGCCATCTTCCTCCTTTGGTTGACTTGGGATACATGGTCGGTGAGTTTCTGTTGTGTTGTTGACATGTTGCTGATGATGCATATTGACATCCATGTGAACTTCCACTCTGTTTAATATTTGCGGTTTAACTTCTCATTTAAATTTACTGGTGTTTTCCACCATAATGATAACAACAACAAGAATAATAATGGCAAATATTTATGGTGTTGATAGTGTTTTGCTATTCACCTCTGAGCATATTGAGAAATTTAAAATTAGAGGTTCATTAATATCGAGTCTTACTCTGTTAAAACAGAAAACTCAAGCAAGAGATGAAACACTGCATAGAGGAACTTCAGTGCAACATTGTTGTAATGAAAGGTTCTCAAGCAAAAGTCCTTAGGCTCAACTTGGGATGCTCGAATGAAATCCAAACCCCATACTATGCTGCTGCTTCTTCACCAGGAACGGATGTTGGAAAGCTGCTGGGACACAGGATGAAGCATTCTACTCCAGTGAGCAGCCCTGAAGAACAAAGTACTTCCTACTCAAGAACCAGAGAAGACTCTTCGTCATTAAGCTATGATACAGAAATGCCGTTTTTTCTTGTTTATGAACAAAATCCTCTTTTTGTAGGACCGTATGATGGAAAATACACATCAAAAAATAATCGAAGCATCTATGATGACCAGCCTAGAGCTGTGTACTCAGATGGGGAAAGAATCATTTCTTTATCAGCAGACCCAATATCAGCTGTAACCAGTGATGAGAAGAGTGTATATTGGATCCCCCAAAACCACATTGTTGATGAGAAGGCCCTCATAAACCGGAATCGAAAAAATACTTGCAAAATTAAATCTCCAACTTCCAGAACTCTTCTTGATAAATTTGTGCAATATGATCAAGATGCTCGGGCTGGGAGGCTTGACCATAGCCATCAAGAAAAAACTGTAAGCTCAGGTATCAGACATGCAATTTCTTCAGGTAGAACTTCTTCAATGCCCCCTCCTTTATGTTCTTTGTGCCAACACAAGGCACCAACTTTTGGAAAACCTCCAAGACAGTTCTCTTTTGAGGAGCTGGACGAAGCTACAGAAGGATTCTCGGACGTTAATTTCTTGGCGGAAGGTGGTTTTAGCAATGTTTACCGAGGGGTGTTAAGGGATGGGCAGGTAGTTGCGGTGAAGCTCTTAAAGAACGGTGGCTCTCAAGCAGATGCTGATTTCTGCAGGGAAGTGAGGGTATTGAGCTGTGCACAACACAGGAATGTTGTGTTGCTAATTGGGTTTTGCATTGATGGCAAGAAGAGAGTTTTGGTTTATGAGTACATTTGCAACAGGTCATTGGACTTCCATTTGCATGGTAGTCCCCCTTTTTTTTGTCTTTGTTTGCATCAAGAGCAGTGCACTTATTTTGATGGTTTTCTTGATTTTTGTGCTCAATATCTTCTGGCTTCTGAATGTGGCCAAGTAAAAGGATTAACACTTTGTCTGAACTTCTGTGATTACAGGAAACAAAAGACCGCCTCTAGATTGGAACTTAAGGATGAAAATAGCAATCGGGACAGCAAGAGGTTTACGTTATCTTCATGAAGATTGCAGAGTGGGTTGTGTGGTGCACAGAGACATGAGGCCTAACAATATCCTCTTAACTCATGATTTTGAACCTCTGGTACTAAATATAATTTTTATTTTTTTAGAAGCATGGGCTTGCATTCTTTAAGTTAGAAGGATCATGATAACATCTTCAAGTGTCCCTGATTATAATTTATAAGATCCATGCCATGCTTATGTGAAAACAAAAAAAAATCCTTGCTTGCAGCTTTAGGTGAACCAAAAATGGAATGCCCAAAACCTTGGCTTTTAAAATACATTTCCAAAAAAGAACATGCGCAAAAACTATGTCTTAATTTCAACGATTCTTTCTTGTGGAAAGTCTATTTTGTTTCTAAAGGAAAAATTAGATCTCATTTATGTTCAGTGCTTTATCACATGGTCAGCTGATTGATTATTATGAGCATGCCAACACTGATGGAATATGCATGCTACTGTTTCGTTATAGGTTGCTGATTTTGGGCTAGCTAGGTGGCACGCTGAATGTAATATCAGTAGTGAAGGGCGAGTGAATAGAACCTCAGGGTACTTATCTAACCTGCATATTCTTTGCTGCTGAGTTTTGAATTTATGTTTAAACAGGAAAGATTACATCATGACTTGCCAAAATCCAGGTATCTTGCACCAGAGTATAGCAGTAGTGGAAAAAACACGCCGACAGTTGATGTATTTGCCTTTGGAGTGGTTTTATTAGAGCTAATGACAGGTCAAAGAATCAGCAAGTTGCAATTTTACAAAGGGCAGAAATTTTTATCTGACTGGTTCCACCCTGCTGCTGCATTAGAACCAAGTCATGCTTTGGAAAATATTTATCAATTACTGGATCCATGTTTGTCTTCAGAGCAACTCCCTGACTTTGCCTATCAACTAGAAGCTGTGGGCCTAGCCGCTTCCTTGTGCCTCCATCAAGATCCAGAGACCAGACCTCCAATGTCAAAGGTACGATTCCTTGCCAGCATTTCTTATCTATTTATGACATATTTGGTGCCTTATCACCTAAAACATTCTCTGAAGTGAAGGATAACTACATAATTTTCATTCTTGGGAATTACCAGGTCCTTAGAATACTTGAGGGGGGAGATTTGGCAGTTCCTCTGAGCTTAGACTTGAATTCAGTCGGCAATAGAAGTGGTCGTCTGCCTGGTCTGAGCTTGAACACAGCCTGACGGAAGGAGGGATCATTCTCGTAAGCTTTTTCTCACTGAAAATAGATTTTGCAGTAGTTAGCACCAACCTACATATATAATGAATGATATGGACTTTAGGGTGAGATGATCTTTTGTTAAATGTATAGGTCAGCACAGTTCGGATCTTCCATAGGTGAGCTGTTTTCCCATTCTCAAACGTAAATGTTGACATGATTCCTCTCTTCTCCCCGATGATCCAATTATCTAGTGAACGTCATCATTCTCCAGGAATTTATCATGTAGTGTCACTCGCACGTTTATAACTGATTTACTAGTATCTGGACATTACATTTTAAATTGATGAAAATAGAAGAGATGGTGTCATTCTTCCGTATTTTTTTCTGCTTCATTAAACTTCTCATGTGCTTTCTCGTTCACATGCATGTGTTTCTAGAGATGGCAAATACGAACCCAATCTGTGAACCCGGCCCAAGGCTGTCCTAAACATAGTATCCAACATAAATAGTAGTTAGGGCACTTGGTTCCAATATTGTTTTCATTCTTTTATATATCAATTATTTTTTAAAATTGTGCTCCACCATAATTAGTTTCCTGGATTTCTCTACATAAATCCAATTAAAATGCTGTCAGAGTAATTAATCAAATAAAAGTAATTTTCTAAGCATAGGACTCTGAATTTCAGCTTTTTATAATTATATAATGATGGAATTAAAATTAAGACAAAATTGTTTAAGAACTTTTGTATTTATTTTTTCATTCATTGAACTAATTTATAAATATTTTATGCTGTTAAAACTTAGATGTTTTTTTAATTATTATTTTAACATTTTGTAATTAATGTGTTTTTATTTTGTTAAATTTAGTTATTTATCATATATAAATTTTTAGGCGTTCACAATATAAACTTATAAATGTTATCTTATAAAAATAGGTAATTTATTTAATTAAAAAAGAACTCTCATATCCATGGGTAAAGGTAGATGCAAATTGATTTTCTGTACTGTACAGAAGAAAAATGAACGTGCAGCGAGCAAAAAACTCCAACGTGACTGCCTTTTGAACAAAAAGAATATCTGGTGGGATTGAAGTTCGATTTGCGAGGTTACTGAATTACGAAACACTTGAGCTTATGATCACCGTGCTTGCATCCCCACTTGTTTTTTTCAATCTGAGAATGCAAGCCAGACGAACAGCTTTGTTCTGTAAAATGTACCTGTCAATAGCCAGACAGACACTCATTTTAATCCACGATTTACCTGTATTTACAACGTCCAATACAATGCCGCCGAAAAAAAGAGAGATGACCAGCCGCTCTCCCCAACCCCAGACCTCCATCGTCAAACCCAGCAACGAAAGAATGGAATCGATTCTTTGTTTCACTGACTCACAATGTTTAATAATTAGATTGATCTTGATTACATCTTGCAATTGAAGTTCAAGGATCTGAAGATTTGCCTCCCCTGTTTTTACCAGCTGTGCTGCTTCCATCAGATGGCAATGAATCTGCATGGGAGCCTAAATGTTGCTGCCGCGGTTGCATCATGGCCATCTGATACATGTCAGGTGCCATCTCAGCCACGCTCCAAACCTTCACAGACTTATCCAGACTCCCGCTGTACACAACCCATCGTTGATCGCCGTCTTTGGATTTCTCATGATCCTCCTCCACCACCAGGCACTTCACGGGTCCGGTATGCCCTGTCAACACAGATATGCTTGCATGAAGCTTGCCATCCCTTCGCCACACGCATATGGTCTTGTCAGCTGATCCACTAAAGACCAGATTCCCTGCGGCTGCGAGGCACAGAACAGCAAGTTTGTGTCCCTTGAGTACCCCGCCATGGGAGAACTGCTTCTCGCATTCCCAATAATTCACCATTCCATCACTGGACCCACAGTACACAACCGAGCCAGAGGTGTTCACGGCCAACGATGTAACCGCACTCTCTTGTTTCAACAATGTTTGAACAGGAGAATGCTTTGTCGTTTTGCCCTGTTGCTCCCGTTTCCACACCTTCACCGTTCCATCAGCTGAGCCTGTGAACACCATGCCTTCTAGACTCGCCACGACAGAATTAACAGCGTCATCGTGGGCATTGATTGACTCGAGACATTTAGAGTCCGAGATTCTCCATACCTTGAAAGTCCGGTCCCAGGAAGCAGAATACATTAGGGTTCTGTCCTCGCTGAGGGTTAAACATGAAATGGCATCAGAATGCTTGATCCAGAGAGCAGAACGGTTTCGAACTTGGACGTATGCGCTTGGTCTGATAGAGCTCTTGAGTATTTCCTTTAATGTAGGCAAGGTTCCTGATCTCTTGTGTATCGTTGGGTTCTTTGGAGTAACCTTCCATACTCGTATCTTGCCATCCTGGTGACCGGTAAAAATCTTCTCGCCGGCAATTTTTATGGTTTTCACCAAGCCGCTGCTCGATTTGAATCCAGAGAACTCCTTCAAGTTCTTCCACACACGAATGTTCTTGCTATCGGAACCGGTATAAAGAAGATCCTTGGTTGTAGCCAAGGAATAAATGTGACCTTCTTCGCGAACAAGCGAACCAATTAGCCCATTTTGAGGAAGATTTTCTTCGACTGACCACGGAAAATTGGAACCACCATCGGTTTGGTTCCATGGTGACATGGTCATAGGAGACCCCTCACAGCTCATCCTGTTAGAGTCAAGACGGGCAGGGCTTGGAAAGGAAGACGCACTGCTATTTCGATAGCTGAAAACTTCATCACGGGGTATTGCCGCTGCTGTTGCTGCAAGGTTTGGATCAGAATGCATAATGTTACCGAATTTCGATCTCGGTGTCTGGTGGTTTCCTGTGTAAGCAAACTTTGTGCCTATTTCTTCTTCATCTCCCATTCTTGAGCCTATTCCTCCTCCTCCTCCGTTCATCATTTTTCCTTCAATCTAAAGAGGGTAAAAAAAGAGGATAAATGAGAGGTTGATTGGTTTTTCTTCTTCTAAAACAAAAGGTGTTGTTAAGAATATGAGAGAAACTGAAGGCGGGAGAGAAGACAAGGAGTCCTTATAGATGCATAAATAGCTGGGAAATTAACGGTAACAAGATATAGGACGTGGGATTTTGACACGTGTTCACGTTCAACTTTGTGACTGCTTGAAGAGAGAGATTTGGGTTCCCTTAAAAATGAAAAACAGGGATCGTTGATCTCATTAGATGGGATTTGGCTGTGTTCATTATGTGGTGGATGCTTTAATTGCTATTTTTGGACAACATTCTGATAAATTTGATTTTTTTTCTCTTAATTAACTAGACTCCGGTAAGATTTTGTTAATTTTGTGAGAAAATATGATTACTATAAACGTTTTCTGGTTAATCACATAAAATTCGATATATCAGGCAAGCCTGATGAAGTTAGATTTGTTGTATTTGAGACAAGACTTTGACCGGTTTACGTCCTTTTGGACTGCGTTTCAAACGTCGTTTTAAAAAAATTATTTTTTTTTATTTTAAATAAATATATTTTGATGTTTTTAGATCATTTTGATGTGTTGATGTCAAAAATAATTTAAAAAAAATATCATTTTAATATATTTCAACACGAAAAACACTTTAAAAAGTTAACGCAACAGCTCTCTCAGACATCATTTTAATTGCTTTCTCATGGTGGCGTTTACTCACTAATTAAGGAATAAATATGGGTTAGTGTCTATTGCTCATATGGATCCGAGCATATAATTTTATTTTTAAAAAAATATATGTTTAATCTCACTTTTGTCTCTCATTTACACACACATAATAATATTTATTTCTAAAAAAAGTATATAATTTTATTAAAAATTGTGTTTTTATTTTGTAAAATTAATATGTAAAAAAATTGATTAAAATAAATAATAAATCATTTCATATAATTTATAACAATTCCAAAATAAATTAATTATAGAAAATTATTGTTTTTCTTAATGGAATAAAATTAATTAATTAATTAAAGAGTGATTCATATTAAAAAGTATAAAAAAATGATTTTTTTTACTGAATGATTTTCTTAACATTATGAAAGAAAATAAATATCATCATCGGAAAAAACAATATAATAATTAAAATATACATAGTACAGAGCAATAAAAATTAGACATGTCTGTAAATAAATTAAAACTGGATTTAATGATGAAAAGATGGAATGGTAACAAAAAAAAACTATGTATTTATGTTAAAATCACTATCTTTCATTTTCAACAATTATCTTTTTTTGGAGCAAATACCTTATTTAACCTATGATTAGTTTAATTATTATTTTTCTTATCATATATATGTGGAGAAATGGTTTAATGATAGAGTAAATCATAATTTAATTATATTATTCTATTTGTGATGAATTATTATTTTTTATATTAGTTTGCTAATTTTGACCATTGCAAGGTTTTTTCTTTACTTCGAAAAACATTAAAGTAAAATCATTTTGGTTTTTGAATATTAATTTTAATATAATAATATAAATCATGTAAGAAAATAAAAAACAATATATTTGAAAGATTGAAATAACTTACTCCTTTTCTGCTCCTTCTTTCTCCGGTTAGACTGAGAAACATCATCGCAAAAGATAACACTAAGATTATTGTAAATGTTTGTTTTTTCTTTTTGGATTTAGCCTCCGCCCCTCCAGCATTGCCTAGACACAAGGCTTTAATCTAGTGGTTGAGTGGTGTTGATGGACAAAAATTTAGCATCTGAGATGAGAGGATTTCATACCTAGTTCCGATGCAGCCCTCCTTATGTATATTTCTTAATATAATTTATTAAGGGGGAATGGAAAGGTTTATTATTTATTTATTATATTTTTTAATATAAAAATATAAAAACTTAATTAAAATATAAATAAATATATTAAAAGATATCACAATATAATTTGTTTCGCAATCCCAATTTTATTTCATATGATATTTTACCAGATATTATTCCTCAATCAAATAATCAAGGATCGCAGAGACCTTCACGTATGGATTTAGTTCATGATGGAATTACAAATAGTTTGATGGAAGAATAAAAAGAAGTATTCAATTTACTTAAATTATTCATTACATTATGAAATTATGAATATTAATACTATGTGTGTGTGTGTTTGTGCCCTTTAAAGTAATTTCACAAGTTGAAAGCAATATGAAAAGCTTAGTAATAAAACACATGAAACTATTTTTCATTAACCTCAAACTTAACCACAATTTTAACCAAACACTTCAAAACTTATTTTGAACCACAACTAAAATATTTTTCATGAAACTGTTTTGTTAAACTTCAACCATAAAAGCAAAAACAATACCAAAAAAATCGTTAGAGATTAGCTTCGTTGTGTCTACTGTCAAGCCTATCTAGGCCCATTGTAAGAAACCACAATTTACGAGGTTGATTAAAGCCTTCATGCTTTCCATTATAGATGGGCCTTGTTTTTTCTAAATCAATGTAGATTGGCACTCCATAAATCACTAGCATGGTTGGTTCCTCAAATTTTAATATTATTGTTCCAATTTGGTCATTTATCATTATAATTTGTTAGCTATTATGCTACATTTTGTATTTTTAAAATATATGAAAATGAAATACATAAGAGATTGATTGATGAAGATGATATACTTATGTTTATCTATAGTTAAGTCACTTGTTATATTGAAAGATTTGCAACATAAATTTTAAATTTAATATTATAGAACAATCATAATTTTCATCGTCATTACCTCATCACTATTATCTTTGATATTATCACCTTCACCTTAACTTTCCTAGTTGTAATTGTTATAATTATTGTAACCCTAACACCATCTTGTTTGATGTTATTGATTCATAATCATCCTACAATTATCATATATTTTTTGACACCATTATTCAAAAATTTATAAAATAATTTTATTGTAAAATTCTAAGATAAAAATATTTACATGATGATGTCTAATGTAAAAGAAACATCCCTTAAATGATAATATCAATTTAGACATATAATAATTGAATAAGTGTGTGTGTGTGTGTATTTTACCCTAGATCTATACTTAATCTTTTATTTTAATTTGAGTTATTTTATATATCCTTTAACAAGATAAAGGGATACATGTGTTTATGGTTTCTTAAAACGGTGGCATATGATGATAGTGTTGTTTTAAAGAGTTGAACATTAAAAATAAAATATTAATTTTTCCCTTTATATTTTTCTTGATGTGCTTGTCCATATTCAATTTTTTTCATAATAAAAAACCAAAAACTAATTAAATGTGAAAAAAATAAAAAAGAAAAGAAATAAGTTAATACTTATTTCATCATGAATAAGTAAAAAATAATATTTTCTTAGTGCAACCGAAAATATTTATGGTGTTATTGATAATTAAATTAAAAAAAACATGATTTTTTTAACTAAGAAAATAAAAAAGTTATATTCATCTATAATTTATATAATTAAAATAGATTTCCACCACACTATATCAATATGCTACCTCTATTTCTATATGTTTAATGAAATTCGAATATTTCGATAAAATGGATTGCTCCTATTAATTCTACATCTAGAATCGAAGACCAATACGGCTCCACTGGTATTTTTTTCATGATTACTATTATTTTTCTTGTTTTATTCCTGTGGTACCACTGATTTTCCTTCTTGCATATCCTATCTAGAATCTGAGATTGACTCTTAGGTCTATTTTTTATATTTTTGTTAGCGTGGTAGGTTGATATGGGATTAACACCCAGATCCTGGTATTACGTGGACTGCTTGTTCTAGGGTTAATTAATATATATATATATATATGTGTGTGTGTGTGTGTGTGATTTATATATATTAACCTCAATTTTTCTAGCACTCTCATCTGCCTTGCATTGCACTTCCATTCTCGATTTTTAAATCCAAATTATCAAATTTTATGTCAAAAACTAAATCGTATTTAATTTTTCAAATGGAAAAAGATCAGAATTTCTGTCAAAATCAAAAGCAACAGTGCGTATTCAAAGTGTGATGAACCTAGAAAAGAAACATTAAACACCCAAAATCAATTCACACAAATTGTTCTTCAATGCCAAGGAGAAATGTTTTCAAGGAACCGTGACATAATTATAAATAATTTGTAATTTACACAGTGTTTTCAAATTCAAATCAATATATATATATATATATATATATTATAAAAACTTAAAACAATTAAAATTTTAATTGTTATTGTAAACTAATACAATAAACATTACAGTGGAATTTAATAGCATAAAAAAATGTTTGAACTTCTATTTTCTGACTGTAATCACCCCACAGCCAATGGTTGAACTTCAAGGTAGGAGGGGACAGGAACAAAAGCCAAGTGTCAAGGCCACATCAACTATGGATGTGCAATAATTTAGTGTCAGATCAGTCAGAGAGAGAAAGATAATAAGGCCTCATTTGTTTTTGAGCCCGAAATTATTATTTTTATTTTTATACCTTTAGTGATAACATTAGCAAACAGTGTTTGGGAGTGACAAACCCTTCCTTGATCATATAATAATAAATAAAATAAAATATTATAAATACGTTGATGATCCTACTTGCCCAATTGTTTCTGTCTAATCTTGAATTATTATTATTATTATTATTATTATTTTCTTATTTTATAATATTGATCAAGAAGCAATGCTCAGCATCTTCGTCAGTTTAATTGATCTACCGCCGTTGATGGTCACGATCACGTTTGAAAAGCAAGGGCCCCCGTTTATAGGAAACATATTTTCAATCATTGCCAAGCATAGCGGGATAGATCATCTGACACCGCTCCCTGTAAAGTCAAACCCAAGTCCCCTAACCTATGATTTCTTTTTGTCAAATTGCTTTCTTTATTAATCCCCTGGCAGTACCCTCATTTAGCCTATGTTCGTTTCTTTTTAATAGAGAATTGATTTTGTTTTTAGTAATTATAAATCGATTTAATATGCTAATGCTACAAATAAATATTAAAATATAATCGAACTTCAACCACATTAAAAAACGAAAAAGAAATTACCGGGTCGTGGTTATATAGGCTTATCTTCTAACATATGCACTTTTCGCGCATGGAAGTGCTGCCACCCTAATTTCAGGCTCTGGCCACATTCACTGGTGATGATGACTTTTGATGATGTTTTTTTATTATTATTATTATTATTATTACCGTTGATCAAGCTATTAACGGTCCGATGACGATGAATAAGAGAATCAAAGTTCTCGCGAGGAATTGAAAGTGACAGATTACTAATCAAGAACAATAATTAATGTTCAAATGGAGCAGAACAGGGTGATTTACATTAGATCTGTCCCCTTTTAGCTTTTGGTTTTCAAGATTTTTCTGGTATACGAGTTCATATTCTAAGGAATAAACTATAGTTTCATTAAAAACCCAGTCAGTGCCTAGGAGTAGTAACTTACTCTAGGAAAAACGACATCGTAAGAGAAAAAAACACAAGTGGAGGATAAAATGATGTCAAGTTAGGGTGTCATGATGTATGTTGAACTTTCAACTCCCGAGCTCAAGAATAATCGATTGTTAATCAATGGTGGTGGTATGAAAAATGGGAAAATTATGAGAGAAAAAACTCAGCGCTTCCTATCTTTTCCGTTTCTCTTCTCCGCCTCTCTCCGTTTAATTGATACTGTGTTAAAAGTGTTTTAGAAAAAAAAATATTTTTTATTGTAAACTAAATTTTTATGGTGTTTTTATTTAAATCTCAATATTTCAGGAGTCTCCGTTTTCTTATCCATTTTGATCATCAGAGTCCTCCATGCCCTCCATCTTTGAACACTTATACAACTATTTCTTTCTTTCTACACCAGTTTCAGTTGATTAATTTCTTTGACGCCTTTGCAGTAAAAATATGATCCTTCAACAACACACTGCCATCTTCTTAGCAATCTTGGCTACTTCATTAATCGAAGCTCATGCTTCCATCAAGTTCAGATGCAACAGAACATGTGGCGCCAACAATCTTCCATACCCTTTTGGATTCTCTGCCGATTGTGATATCCATTTAAATTGTAGCCCAAGTGGTGAAATGCTTATCAATGAGTTTCCAGTCCAGATCGTAGGCCAAAATTCAATAAAGATCATTCTTGAACCCAAGTGTAACCGTCCTTTCGAAACCCTCGACAATCTTTTTACCAAAAACTATGCTCCAAAGTCAACAAACGCAATTCTTTTACACAACTGTACCTCTGCAGTATCGCCATGCAATATACCTTCTATAAAAGTGCAGACTCATTTCGAGTCACTTAATTGTTCAAATAACAGCAACTTAAGTTGTTTTTCCAAGGAAATTACAGAAGACGGTTTCTTTGATTATAGCATGGCCAAGATTAGCCGTTGTCAGTATCTTTTGTCATCGATATCAGCAGAGTCTTTCACTGGTTCTGGTGTTTCCTTAGAGATTCAGATGATGGAGCTGTGGTGGTGGCTTCAAGGGGACTGTCGTTGCTCTAAGGATGCCATTTGTACTCAAGTTGAATCGCCTGCAGGGTCAGGATTTCGGTGCCAGTGCAGAGATGGGCTAGTTGGTGATGGATATCTTGCCGGGGTTGGCTGCCGGAAAGGTCAGTTTTGGTTGCCAGAACTAACCAATTACTGAATTAAGTTACTATATACGGCGTGTCTTTTCTTTTTATCCTAGCCGCCTAAGGTCAAAGATTAGCTTGCTTATCACATCATATGGTCCAGTACTCTTGTTAAAATAATTGTGGATATAACTAAATGATCTCAACATTTTTTATTTTTGTTTTGATTGAAAAGGCCATGCGTATATAAGCATTAAGGAGGTGTTTAAAAATTAGGAGTAGTTAAGAAGTGATTAAATAAAATGAGCTTGTGCTCATTCATCGAACTTGAGTTTCCAGCCTGAACGTATAATTTTTCTTGTCTGCTATACCTTCTTAGGAGCTCAAAGAAAGAGCATAATCAAACGAAGGTATAAGCACTAGCAGTGTTTCTGCGAAGTGACGAGTCTCGCTCAGTGGATCCATCTAGAGTCAAACACTAAATCCTGGTCTCTTGACCAGAGTGGGCGTGCCAACAGTACATAATTGTCTCTTATGTTAAGCTACTAGTAGAATTTATCTCATAATGGAGAGTGATATGATAACGAATGCCTATCTTTTTTGAAAACAAAAAGTACTGGTTAGTGGCCCCAATTGTATTCTGACCCTTTAGCATTGATATATACTCCTCAAGTCAAGCGGTTAAAGTTACCAATCCTGTCGAGCTTATGATCAATCAGGCAAGTGGGACCAAATTGTTTATATCATTTTCTGGAAGGGCATGGCTTCTTTGATAAGCATTCAGAAAAATAGGTTCAGGGCCGTGACGTGATGTTAGAGGACCTGCAATTTATATAACTCGTCTCAAATTTGAGTTAAGACATGTATTTATTGTAAGAATTTGAAACAACCAAGATTTATTCGTTCATATGAACTTATAAAATGTGTTTTTCAGAGAATGAGTTCCTCACATAAAAAAAAAAGGTTCTGATATGGACTATTATTGAAAGTGTTGATTAAGAAATGACCAAAGATCTAATGGCCAGGGACTTGGTCGGCTTGTCGAGACCTGGAGCGAAATGTTAATGACAGGAACCTTGAATGCATTAAATAGATATGGCTCCTAGAAATTCTTTTTAAGTGTCACAACGATACTTTCTGTTGTACTAATATGGTTTTCTCGATCTCAAAGCCTCTGCAGGTTGCAATTCTGCCGAGTATTTGTCTGGAAAATGTGGAGGGTCTGGAGTTGCTGTTTTACTTGGAGGTAATTAATTATTTGTATCACCTATAACTGAACTAGAAAGAATAATTCACTAATATTCAATGTAATGAAAAGAATATCTAGGCTGTAATAGAAAGTAAATGCAAATTATCTTCTGCAAATGCTGTCACAGTTTAAATTGCAGTCTTAAATTTTGAAATTCTTTCTCAGGCGTTGTGGCTGGAGTAGGGGTCAGTCTGGGTCTATTTTGCTGTCTCATACGGAGGAATTCGGCGTCAAAAGCCAAAAGCCGTAGAAAACTACACCTAGCTGAAGCTGCAGACATCAACATTCCCATCTATCCCTACAAAGAAATAGAGAAGGCCACAAATAGTTTCTCCGCGAAACAAAGAATTGGAACTGGGGCTTATGGAACTGTCTATGCTGGTAAACTCAACAGTGACTCATGGGTTGCCATTAAGAGGATCAAACATGGAGATATGGACAACATTGAGCAAGTGATGAACGAAATCAAGCTCATTTCTTCTGTGAGTCACCCGAATCTAGTCCGCCTCTTAGGTTGCTCCATAGAAAATGGCGAGCAAATTCTTGTCTATGAATTCATGCCGAATGGGACATTGTGCCAGCATTTACAGAGAGAGAGAGGTGATGGACTTGACTGGCCTGTTCGCCTCGCCATTGCTACAGATACTGCTAAAGCTATAGCCCATCTCCACTTTGCTATGGATCCCCCGATCTATCATAGAGATATCAAGTCGAGCAACATACTCTTAGACTACCACTTCAGCTCCAAAGTTGCAGATTTTGGTCTTTCTAGACATGGCATGACTGAAATATCACACATCTCTACTGCCCCGCAAGGAACTCCAGGCTACCTTGATCCCCAGTACCATCAAAACTTCCATCTTTCGGACAAAAGTGATGTTTATAGCTTCGGTGTTGTTCTCGTTGAGATCATAACAGCGAAGAAGGTGGTGGACTTTTCCAGGCCTCAGAATGAAGTGAATTTGGCTGCTCTAGCTGCTGATAAGATCAGCAGGGGGAGATTGGATGAGATCATTGACCCGTTCCTCGATTTACATAGTGATGCCTGGACCTTTTCTTCAGTGCATAAAGTGGCAGAAGTGGCGTTTAGGTGCCTCGCATTTCATAAGGACATGAGGCCATCAATAAAGGAAGTTGCAGCAGAACTAGAGCAGATAATGCTTAGTAGATGGGCTTCTTCAGAGGAAACAAATTGCCCAACCTCATTAGATTTTTCCCCGTGCTCTTCTTCATCTAATGTCAGCGAGAAGCCTCTGAACTTGACAGTAAGAAAAACAGAATCGGAGAGGAGAGGTTTGTTTGTTCTCCAGACACAGCCCAGTGGAAAGTCACCGGAAGTGGCCAATCATAATTCACCTGTTTCTGTCCAGGATCCATGGCTAAGTGAAAAAAGCTCACCTTCTTCAAGCAATTTGCTAAACAACGTTATAATTAAGTGATTTGAGATGGGAAGTCTAGTTTCATTCCCCCCCTATGATATACACTGTTGTAAGCTCGTTTTGTTCAACAGTTTTGTCCCTTAATTTGTTCCAGCTCCGTTCATCTCCTTGTTTAAGCTCGGTGGTTGGGTCTGGGAAGGTACCTCATTCCGGACCTCCGTTTTTCCTTTCCCAGATTAGCAGGATTGTGTTGCTCATTCTTTCATTGAATCTGCCAACAGCACACACACACACACAACTCGGTAGCAACTGGAAATTTTGTGACATCTTCGCATGATGTCGATCTCCTGTATTGTCTGTTACTGATAAAAATATTATTTTAATATATTTCTTTAAAAATAATTACAAATATAATATCGAATATACTTGAAAAACGCAGTCAACACTTGTCAGACATCTTGCTTTATCAACACGCTTTGCTTGTGGTGCCATCTCTCTGCAAAGCTAATATCCTTGGGAGGCTGTTCTCTCTCTATTTTTTGTAATAGTCACTAATATATTATTTTATTTTATTTTACACACACACACACATCACACATATTAAGGGAACATTTTAAGTTACCAATTCATTCTTTCTTTAAAAAAATATTTCAATTGAATAATTAATTGATTTTAATTAATATAACATGAAGAATAGAATATACGAGGTTATTTTCCTGCTTGTTGGCTAGATAAAAACAATTTAAACACAAAACAAATCACTAATTTTTTTCTTCAAAAGCATGGTTTCATTATGCAAAATTTCAAAATTATATTTTTTTAATAAAAAAATAAATATTAAGATATAAATATATTAAATTGATCAGGGTCAATAAAAGCTAACTTGTTAAATTTATAATATTTATTTGATAACACAATAATATATAGAAAGCAAACTAAAACAAAAAAAGAAAATTAGTTCAACATCAATTTGAAAAAATAAAAAATTAATAAAAGCTCGACATTGAAAAAATTGATAAATAAATAAATAAAAACCCCATGGATTTGATTGAACAAAAAAGACAAAATCATGATGCATGATCTCATATAGATTTGTTTTTTTTTTTGTTAGTTCAACCAAAATTATGATTCACAAGCTCAATCATATTGAATTTTTTTTTTCTTTCAAAAATATACTATCATAATAAAAGTATCGATTCATGCATAATAAAAACATCATCCTTTTTTTTATAATGGTAATGGGGTTTTAGTCCAAAAAACAAAATTTGAGAGCATGCCAAGGTAATTTAGAGTAGATGGCCCGTTTGATATTGTGTTTCAAAATTATTTTTTAAAAAAATAATTTTTTTTACTTGAAATTAAAAATATATATGTATATCATTTTTATATGTTTGTGTCAAAAATAATTTTTTTTTAAAAAAAATATAATTTTGATATATTTATAAATAAAAAACACTTTTAAAAACAAACACAAATTTTATATACTCTCAGATATACACTTACATATAATGGGGAAAAAAAACATTATGTTGACTGAACATTATGCAGCCGATGCACAAAGAAAGATCATATGGTTCGGGTTCTTTTTATCATTATTATTATTTGAAGGTAAAAAAAAGGGGAAAAAGGAGAGTGTTTTTTATTTTTATTTTATGGGCATCTCAAATAAACAAACCATCTACATTTGACTGACTCTTTTGGATCTAATAAAAAGTCTAGATTTTCAATATCCTTTGCGTGTTTTATCTGTTTCTTTTTAAACTTTCAACTCATTCTTTTAGGCTGTCGCAATGAGAAATTATTTTCGTATTCTTGATAATTCATAGTTTTTTTTATCTATCTATAATAATGATGAAGAACTGTCCCTGGCTAGTCAATTCATACCACCCGTCAAAGCGTGCAAAATGAGACCTTGAATCTGTAGGAAAAATCCATTCTGAATACAGCCCACCAGTTACAAATGCTCTTTAATCCTTCCCCCCCAGACCTGGAAACATTTGACAGAGGAGAGCCACCCTTTTCCAGAGAGAAGAACGATTCAAAATTAGTTTCAAGAGGTTTTATTCTATTTTTTCAGTTTTGTTTTTGCTATTATCATGTCAATTGAAGGGTAATTTTATATTTAAATAAATATAAAAATAAAATAGTTGGTATTTACAACGACTTTCATTCCTTCTAGTTTATTGAAAACGTGATGTTTTTTTTTCTTTTAAAGTGACATGTGGTTGATGGTGACACGATTCATGGACCCTCCAAACTCAAGTTAGCCGTGCAAAATTTCATAATTGTCCTCTGATTTATTGGTATTGTAATTTGGATCCTTATTTTGATGATTTTTAATTCTTGTTCTTAGCTTTTCTTTTTGTAAAGTTTTATTTTCTATTTCAAAATTCAATTCTAATTTGGGATATGTATTTTTTTTAATTTGATCTTTATTCTTTTGATTTTTATCCTCTTATTAAAATGATTTTTTTACAATTCCTTTAATAAAAAAAATCCTTCCAGTTTTGATCCATAATGTATTGATTGTTTCAAATTTTTTAATTCTTTTATTAAATTAATTTTTCTTTTTAATAAAAACATAAAGTTTAATATATATTTTGATTTTCATTATTTTAATTGCTATTTTTTTTATTTTGAATCTTTTTGTATAATTGAACTTCTTTTCTTAATTTTATAGTTCAATATTTGATTGATTAAAAAATTGAGTATCATTGTTTTTCTAGATAGGCTTTTTTGATCAAAAATATTTTTTTTTACTTATTCTCTTTTCTATATTTATTTAAAAAAAAGATATTTGAAAGTTTTTTATTAGTTTATCTCGATTTGCTTACATGACTTGTGAGTTTGACAAAATAATCTAAGTTGAATTCTGTTATGTTTTTTTTTTAATTCTTGCTTGTTCTATTTTAAAAAACATATATTTTTTCATATATTATTGTGATTTTAAAACATACTTGATCCATCAATTATTGTTGTTTATTTCATTTATTAAAATAAAAATAATCAATTCAACTTAATCTACTTTTAAAAATAATCAATTCAACTTAATCTAATTTAAAAAAAAATCTTATACTGTACCTGAACATGGATTTTTATTGTAATATTGAAACAAATATTCCCTTGGCAGGCCCAACAGATTTTAAACATTCGCCATCTGAAATCTGATGACACACCGTCACGATTTCCCAAATTATAAAACGTGATTACTTTTCAATATCCCCACAAGGTGTGCCCATGGGCTGTAGATGGAGCACATGCATAAAAGAAGAAAACAAAATCGCATCTTCCAGGACACCAAGATTTGCATGGTGGAAATCTGACATGGCATTTAGACAGAGAGATGTTTTGTTCTGGCAGGTTCCATGGATAAGGCCATCTCCATCGGGCGGTTAATCCCTTGCTGCTCAGAGATTTCAGGTTTAAACTACATGGGATTTCGAAAGAAGAATGGCTATTCATGCCATACACGGTTGAAAGTGATAAAAATAAAAATAAAAATTAAAGTCGGACGGGTGCTCTCCGATCTTGGATGGCAGATAAAAAATGCGTAGAGAATACAATTTCTCCGAACCTAAACATCGTGTACCAGTCAATCTTCTATCTACTCGATTCTCAAAGCCCTTTGGAGCTCACGTTTACTTTAAGACAAGTACATGGAAAAGTCGTTTAAGGACGATCAGTTATTGAGTTTCGACTTTTAAGCAATCTCTCGAAATCAACTTTGGTCCTAATTTGACCTTTCAGCCCATTTTCTACGTCAATAGTGATGCTGCTTTGTAACTTGGCATCAGAAGAATAGTTGTCCAACCGTTAATATCATCGTGCTTGGTGTTTTATTTTTTAATTGTAAGTATTTTGGTGTTTTCTTTTATGGTTGTATTATATATATATATATATATATTCTAAAAATAACATTAATTTATTTATTATTTTTAAAAAAAATACTATTTGATCAAAATAAAATGTACACAACAAAATTAGAACACTCCGACTAGAATTCAAGTGAAATTTCTAGAAAAAATTGAGATTATGAGAGATAAAATTGATACAATTTATTCTATTTTTTAAATTAAAACAAATTATACTGATAATTCTATTCCAGACAAAACAAAACTAACAAACTAAAACAAATTATACTGATAATTCTATTCCAGACAAAACAAAACTAACAAACTTAGATACCATCCACTATCTCGCCAACTACGCTAGCTAAATAAATATGATATGGAAGTCCATGTCCATTATACACTTCAAGATATATGTCTCCAAGCTACTTCATTTCATTATTATTCACCATATGGTACACTGCTACATGCTAAGAAAGGACACTTGTACATCATGAGATTGGTGATGTCTAGGAAAGCAATGGTACCTTGACATACAGTATAAGAACTCGTCTCCCAAAACTACCCCCACAAGAAACCAGAACCACCATTTACCTAAAGACTTGCCCTCTTCAATGAAGTCACCGTCACAGCTGCTCCCAAAGGCGAGCTAGCAACCTCTATCTCGAATGAATCATACCTTAAAAACAGTTCCACCAAAAACAGCCTAGACACGAGCACCACAAAATCTTTCCCTGCGCACTGTTTATTTTCCAACGTCGGCTTCTCTGTCTCTGGCCCGTTTGACCACAGCACGTGCTTCAACAGCTTCTCTCCCTCCCCCACAAACCTGTCGGCAACAAACTCCTCGGCCTGGGTAAATATCTTCGGGTCTTTGGTGGCAAATGGTTGAAACCCGAAGAGCATCTCCCCTTCTTTGACTTCAAAAGCAGCATCATGGCTTTCAATTATCAGATCACGCTTTGCTTTACCGTACTGTAGCGAGACTGGTGGTTCAATTCGGAGTGCTTCATAGACTACTGATTTCATCAATGGCATCTGTTCCATGCCCCGCATTGTAATACTTCCACCGTTGGATCTAACCACCGATCTGACCTCTTCGGCTAATCGAGCGTGGAGTTTGGTCCCCGCACGGCCTAGCCATTTCATCATGTTCGTAAAGACAATCCTCATTCCACCGAATGAATTAAAGCATGTGGTGAAAAGAAGATTATGACATGCCTCCTCACGTGAAATCCCTAGATTTTCTGCTTCATCGAGCAGGAAGCCTGACGAGGCGTAGAAGAAATCGTACAGACGCTGGTAGCTTTTTTTGATTAGCAATGGTGGTAGACGGAAGGTATGGATGGTAAGATCTTCAAGATATTTTGGAAGCCCGAGTTTGAGTACTGGACCAAGGTTAAAGAGCACCCATTTTGAAACTAGACCGGGTCCGTCAAGGCCAAGTGTGGTCTCTGCCGGATCAGTACCAAGCCAACACCTAGCCAGGAAATTAAAAGCGGCTTGATCATTAGCTTCACCGAAACTAGCTTTCCCTCTGAGAGCCAAATTCTTTTCAAGACTCATAAAGAGTTCCGTGTAACTGGCATTGAATTCAGGGATCACGTGATCACGGCGTGACTTGAGGAGATAGAACATGAGTTGTTTCAATTTGGCGTGTTTTGGTTCGGACGGGTCAAGATAGGACAGAACTCGGTAGCCGCCAGTGAGCTCCGTTGAAGGCATGAAAGTACCTGTAAAAAGATCTTTCTTTTCGACTTTTGTCACGTCGAATAGAACCGGGAAGCTTTTTCCGTCAAGTAAAACCACGACCTGTGGATTTGGAGCAATAAAAGGACCGGGCGGCATGTTAGCTCTAAACACCGTTGATCGGTATTTTTGGATTTTGGATTTGAAATACTCGTCCCTGCCTTGGTTATAGAAATAATCCATGCGATCTTTGAAGGGGCCAATAAGAGGGAGCCCATAATCACCAGGGATTTTGAGGATGGGGAGCTTGGTTGGTTCAGATGGTGAAACATTAACTGGTGGAGCCGGAACTGATGGTTTTTTTGATATTGATGCTCTGATCGGACGGACAGAGAAGCGACGGGGGGAGGGCTTGGGACTAGAAGGCTTTTTCAGTGACTGTAATTGGGTCTGAACGGAAGAGAGAGCGAAGGAGGAAGAAGCCATGTCTGGGATTTGACTAATCTACCTGACTGACTCTCTTAATGCAAGTATGGGGACAGGATATTATTATAGGAAAAATAATGGAGCGTTGAGGCACAAGTGGGGGTGGGGGGGTAAAGGTCTTTGTGTACATACATACATACATACATACATACATAGTAGTGGGTTGTTTTTTTGAGTGGGTGCGGGACCTGCGTGTGGCCCCGAGATGAAAACCACAAGCCTGAAAAATGGTGTTTGATAAGAGTCGTGAAAGGCATGCATTAATTGTCATGCTTCATATCTATTTTGCCTTTTCTTTTTCGTTAAGATGTTTTTTTCTTCATGGATGGAAGACTGATATGTAAGTCCAATACTCCCACATTACAAAATAATAATAAAGTATATTTATTAATTATATTTTATAAAATAAAAATTATTTTCACTTAATAAAAAAATTTAGATTTCACTTGTTAAATACACATGAAAAAGTTTTTTTTAAAATATTTTGTTTATAATTTTACTCAAGGTTATTAATTTTATTTCGGCAGGTGCTTTTTTTTGGAGTGTTTCAGTGCACTATTTTGGAATTATATTTTTTTTTATGTATATATATATATATAATTAAATATATTAATTCAAAAAAAATAGTTCAAATCTAAAAATAAAACTATTTAGAATTGTGCGATTTAATCTAAAGAAAAATACAATAAAATAATTTTTCATAACAAAATTATGAACATGTATAATATTAGGAGAATGTCATCATCAATCTCGCAAGGTCATTAGATTCTTTGATTTCTCTGAAAATTTAAACATAATATATATATATATATATATATATTAAGATATATGATTGATATTATAAAATTATTCATTATTTAAAAAAAATATTATTTGGGCAAAATTTTCAGAACAAATCAAAATTTTAAACGAGATAAATAATACATTATTTTATCTTATAAGAAACATTTTGGTCATTTTGGACTACTCAAAATAAAATTAACAACACTTGATGTACCCACTCTGGAAACATACATACATACATACATGCATGCATGTAAATTGACAGGAAAAAAGGAATGTCATTTCTTTGTAAGATTGTTTTTTTATCTGTTTTGATAAATCCAATTGATGAATGTAGGCATCACTTTCTTTCTCCGTTCACTTCACTTTCATTGTTGCATTCTTTTTGTTATATTTATTCTTCACCAGCAAAAATAAAAAGATGAGCTGAATTCATTAGTGTTCACTTGTAAACTGATTTACTTTGTCATGACAAAGTACATACCAATCCAAAAGATATCCAAGAATTGAACTAGGGTTTATACAACTTTAGTTTCTAAGCATGTAATGTAATTTTATGACAAACATGTAATCAAAGCTAAGAACATATAAGGATTGTAGCATGCATAGTAAAATATATCTAAAGTTTCACAAAAGATTTAAACAAAATCTTATTATGCATACTGAACATATATATTATTTATACTTAAGCAATACAAATATTAATCACTTACTTGGTGAGGCATTTAAAGGTTTATCAAGATGAATACTAGGATAAATCATTTATTTTTATAGCGATTTTAGAAATTAAAATTGATGAGATTTAAATTTAATAAATACCAGAATAAATTATTTTTATTATTTATCATGATTATCCACTGTAAAGGTAGAATTAAACCTAATAGTTTTAATTTTAAAGAGCTGGGAAAAAAACTATCCAAAAAAGCTTGAGTGTTTTTTGAGTTTAATTTTAGTTTCTCACCTCCTCAATGTATAAACAACACTCAACTAGTGGACCATGAATCTTCTCTGTATTTGACACTATTTTAAAATTAATTTTTTTAGTATTCTAAAATATATAAAAATATTTACAAAAACAATCGGAATTACAACTACCGAACTAGCGAGACAAACAATCGCTAAATATGATTAAACGACTTCCTTGCTCCTTCTGACAACCAAAGACACAAGTAGAATGGAAAATCTATGAAGCACTCACCTCAACTTGCTTAGTTATCGCGGTCATGTTTTTTTATATATATATAGTTTTGTTTGGGCCGTGGGTGGAATTTAAGGATGCGTGTTTAACTGGATTCTTACAATTGAATAACGACTACTATGCTCTCCTCTGGGAGCAACGTTCTTGGCTGCTGCCCTTGTTCTTCCCGCTCAAAGTATAGGACCACCAACATTACCTCGTTACACCAATTCCTAATTCTCTCTCTCCACTCCAATTTTTTTCTCCGATATTTTCTCTCTGCATTCCAAATTCTCTGCTCTCCCTCTCTCTCTCTATTGCTGGTTTCTTTATTCATCTTCTTTACTTAAAGAATGGATGGTATCCCCGGCGCTACGCCTAGGCTTACCGCCATTATCAGTCGTGGATCAACCGCCTTAAAAAATGGCCACTTTCATGAAGCTGCTAGGTGCTTCAAGAAGGCTCGGTATGCCAGGTGAGCTTTCTTTTCTTTGTGTTTCTTGTTACTCTTTAGGTTTCTTTATGCCTTTCTGATATGGCTTTCGTTGTTCATTGCATGGTTGCCTAGTTGTGTTTGTTTTCTTGCTGAGAAAATGTGTTTTAGATTCTGGGTTTTCTTGCTTCTTGTCCGTAAGTTTTCTACTGATCCAAACTTGTTTTGGTTAAAATGACAGGGCTGGAATTAATTACTGTAGTCTTGAATAGAAAAGAAGGATTCTCCTGCATACAAACCTTTGATTTTACTAGTGTTAAACCGATGTCTTGGATTAAAGTGCTTTTGGTCTTTGATGTGCACTGTTTCCTCAAAATTCCTTTGAATTTATGCAAGATCACAATCCTGGGAAAGAATTGAACTTTAAGAGAGTATCCTCATTCTTGTACTGTATAGTGTTTCTAAAATCTGGGTGTCCAGAATTCTTTTTGGTGTTCTCGAAGTTTTAATTACTCGATAGTTTGCCTGCTAGTGAATAGAAAATTGTCTTCACGAATTAATTTGTATTTATTCTTCTTTATTCAGCATTCAACTCCAAGGTGAAAGTACTTTGGAACGCTCCCTTTTGCACCATTTCTATGGTATTTCCATGCTGTGTGAAATTCCATTTCAGGGAGATGGTGATCCGCTGGAATTTGTCCCGAAGGAAGCTGATTACTATCTTTTTAAAGATAGAAGTTATAGTTCTTATAGCAAGTTATACAGCGGTTAGTAATTCCCCTCATAAAAAATACCATTTTTTTTTGTCATCTAGTTCCTAGAGTACTCTATACTAATTACAAATGATCATCAGTACTCAACTCTATTTGTTTTGATGATCTCTGTCTTATTGTCTAACATGAGGTTTACGTATTCTTCTTTTTTTGGTCGCTGAAGAGATTATTATGTTCACTGAAAACAACTCCTTTTCAAAATTCCCAGATCGAATCTTTGCTAGAATTACATAATGCTTATTATCCTATTGTTGCTATGAAAGCTCTTGTCAGATTTTTTTCTTTCATTTCATTGAAACAAAGAAGGCAACTTCTCTGATTATGTATACTGTGCCTGGAACCACTTGTTCCTTAATTTTATCTCTTTTCGTGGTGGAAGGCACTGTTAGCCCAGAGGATTATGCAAATCAGATGGAAGCTGCGCAGAAAGAACTAAAGATTGCATGGTCACTTCTGGAAAACGAATCAAACTGCTTAAAAGAGAAAGCTAATACACTCTCTGCCCTTGGGGAGGTTGCATTGAGAAGAGGTTGGCTCGTCTCTCTGCTTTTAACAGGAAGTTACACAAAAAACTTTTATCTTCTATGCAGAAGAACATTTTGGTTGTATCTCATTGCCTGTGCTGCATTTTGCAGGGGAAGCAAATCCTGAGCGTTATTATATCCAAGCATCATCCTTTCTTGAGAGTTTGCAGGGAGAAATTCATAAACAGCGAATGGCTGATATGTATCCATTACTGGTTTGGTATTGGATCTCATAGTTTGCAAAAAAAAATACCTGTCCTTAACACTACTGTTTACATCTATTTCCAATTCCAAACCTGCATTACAAAATATTACACAGATCCGTACATCAGGATTCAGAAATGTCAAAATATGCATCTGCCTTGAGGGCAGCGACAAGATTAAAGCCATTGAATATGGCGAGAAGGCTCTGTCATCCTATCAGACTCAACTGAAGAAGCTAATATCTGAAACGCAGAGCCCATCCAAATCTGTAGAAACACAGACTTCCTCTGATTCGGAAACATCTTCAGCCACACAAATTGATCCTTCTATTCAGAGAAAGAAAAGTGAAAGGAGCATGCTGATTAAAATCTTAAGTAAGCTGCAATTTAAGGTGATTTATTATTTATTATATCTGATGTTTTTTCTATTCATTCTCATTACAAAATAAAAAGGGGAAATAAAAAATCCTCCAGAATGTAATAATCCAGCAGCTTACTCCCTTTTTTTTCCTTTTTATTTATTTTTATTTTTTGCAGCTTGATGATCTGAAGGCAGGTTCATCCACCTCGCCAAACCTGGAAGGAACTTCAGTGGCTCCAGCTGGTCATAGAGATGGAGAAGGAAAAATGTCCCAATTAATACAGGTCCTGAAATCTGAGAAGCAGTTTGATGACTGAGAACTGATCAGCCAACCGAGTCTCTTCAAAGAATCAGAACACTAAGTACATGAGATGACAAAAATTGTTTTTCGGCTATAGGATTTCACCTGTCACTCGTAACTATTTTGGCGAGTCTGTTCGTTCATACATTTTTTTGGTGATCTGTAAATTTTTCACTCACTGGAAAAGGAAAGAAACAAAAAAAATAATATAAAATATGATTGGAGTTCAAAAAACAAAATCAAGCAAACATTTTTACTTGACAGGGAAAAATGCTCTGACGAAAAAGGTGCACGCCAACATGAGCTTGAAGCTGCATAGAGATATTGAATAAAGAAGGGACATTAGTTGGTAGCAGATCAAGTTCCAAATCAGTACACGAGAACATAAAAAGTAAAAAACAGTAGTGAACGATTTATATTCTTTGAAATTACAAGTTATGGGCTAGTTTTAGCAGCAATTCACAGTAGCCACGCTTCTGCAATTCCTCGTAAACATCAGAACACCAGCAGCACACAGCCTCGAAGCAAGACAAAGCCACAGCAATAGCATCAGAATTTTTGGTCATCCAGTAGCCAAAAGAACGCTTGCTAGTCTTTTCTTGCTAGCAAAATATATATATGTAGTATCAAATTTATAAACTATAGTATCAAGATTAATTCAAAATTAATTATAATGAAATCCTCATCATTCATTGAAATCTCAGAATTAATGAATTTGAGAAGATTCTAAAAATTCATTATAATGGATGTGAGAAGATTTAATGGAAAGAATCAATTCATTATTAATTACTGAATTAAAATTTGATGATTCATTGAATTTGTAGAGTGATAAAATACAAAAAAATACAATATCAGAACAATTTATTTTTTTCCCGTAGTGATTGAACACGGGTAACCCCTCCTAACCTTGTCGTCTTCCCTGTGTTTGAACACCGTCAGCAATGCCAAAATTCTCATCTTTTCAGCTATAGGATTTCTACTGTCACGCGGAACTTTTGATAATAAAGTATGGCAATTCATTTTTTGCGGAACTTAGAATCTGTTTGGCGTATGATTTCTCTCTTACTGGGAAAAGAGAAGCAAAATCAGGTACAGTTGTTAAGGAACGTTGCATCTAAAGGCAGTGTTGCTAATATTTTTTTTTAGTTTAGCTGAAATATTTTATACCAGTTAAAAAATTACAATAAAACAGTGCAAATTTTATCTCACTTAGAATTTCAAATTTGTTCCGGAAATTTCGCTCTAATTTCGGTTGGAACATTTTGGTTCACTATGCTTGTTCTGTTTCAGCCAAATAATGTTTTTTTAAATAATAATTAATTTTACAATATCAATCATATCTCTTAATCCGACTGTTAGATTGAGATAAAATTTTACAATGAATCTCTTGATATATTAATGCATATTATATTAAAATTTCAAACAATCAAAGAATTTAATGATCTTGCAATATTAATGATGACATTCTCGTAATATTATACATGTTCATAATTTTATTCAGAATTGCAAAATTCTAAATAATTTTATTTTTGAATTTGAACTATTTTTTTTTGAATTAATATATTTAAATACACACACACACATAAACATTATAGTTCAAAACGGCACGCCGAAACACTCCGAAACCGAGATATTCTGTTCCAATTGAAAGAATCAAGATACCAACAAAAACAGAATTTAAAGCAGAATTTACAACATTGTTTAAAGGTATAACCTCCTTCAAACCCAACCAGCAAATGCTACGACTTTTTTCTCAAAACAATCAGGAAAGAAGTTATCTATGCAGTCTAGTGATTGATGCTGAAAATCGAAGACAAAATAAGCCAGCAGGAAATTTAAAGTGGATGAGATCGTGAGACAAGCTCATACCATGAGAAAGCAGGTGAAAGACGTGCAGGAGCACAGCATTTTGTGGTTGACGGGAAGCGGGGTGAGAGCAAGTTGATAAAGATGCAAATATTCTATTCTCATCATAATAATGTTGTTTATAAATTATAACTTGAACACTGTCTGGAATAGAACTGAACCCCTGGCGTATCTCTATGGCCAAGAACAAAGAAAACCAAGTTGCTGTCACCCATGTGAAGATCATGTTGATGGCTGATGAAATACAGGCAAGTCTCTAATTGAGTCAATAGGATGAAATAAACCAATTCGAATCAACATTCTGCTTCTTTATCCCTAAATCATAGAGAATAAATATTTAGGCTCTGGGAAAAGTGTGAAAATGTGGGAGCAGTTTCCAGCCTTGAAGTGATGAATCCTCTTATTGTCTCTCACGATAATCTCTCGGTCCTCCATTTTGGAGACGATCTTGATGAAACCGCTCCAGATTTTGTCCTTGCACACTAGCAACTGCTCGCTAATAAATTCTTTATTATCAGAAATTTCTCATCAATGCATCTTTTTCTTTGCTTAAATATCACAGACCGGATTCACGTTAATTCCTTTTCCTGTCATCAGTTTTCTGGTTTCTTCACCAAAAACTCCAAATTGGGTACACTTCTTTGTTGGATCTGAAGCTGAAAAACTTCTGAAAACTCCCTGATCAAGGATTGGCTAGTAATATCAATCATTTGTGAATAATCAAAATGATGGGCCTTTGCATCTGTATGCTCATTGAGCAAGCATGCATCTCCCAGTAACCCCTTTATGCTTCCAACCTTCCGATTCCTGATCCCACATGGAACTATCAAATTAAATGGTGCCAAATCTGTAGTGACATTCAGTGCTAAACCATGATATGCTATCCATTGAGATACTTTTATTCCAATTGCAGCCAGTTTCTGATCTCCTGCATTAGAATTTCAAAAGGAGCGTTCAGGAGAGGAATAAACACCAGCCCCACCCTCCCCCCCCCCACACCAAGTTCAAAGATTCTCTTTCATTCTGTGATTTCACATATTGCAAACGGTGTCTAAAAGCATTCATTAGCTGTTACAGTATCTGTATTACATGTAATAATATTATAGGAGAAACAAATGTGTTAAGAAATCTCCTGACAAGTTACAAGAAAGGGATTGCGAGTTAGAAGAAAGTAGAGATTGAGAGAGTGTTCTGCAATTCCTTATAGAAAAGACGATCCATTCATTACTTGCCTCTAAGTTTTACAGTGTCTGTAGTTATTTTTCTCCATTGAAACAGTTGGTTGTTCTTGAGTATCTCCAACACATTTCTCAAATGACCAAGGTGCAATTCCAGTGTTGAGCTAGGTGCAATTCCAGTGTTGAGCTATACACTAAGATGTCATCAAAGAACAACAAAAAATTCCTCATGAAAGGTTCCAATAAATACTCCTCCAGCAAAGCATTGATCCTTTTTGTTTGTCCATCAGTTTGTGGGTGATTTGCCATTAAGAACTTCAACCTTGTTCCCATCAACCCGTGAATTGCACATTGTGATCACTCACAATGTCAGATGGAATCCCAAAATATTTCATCATGTTGCGGTAGAACAGTCCAATAGCAATTTCAGCTATACACACTGATAGTTGCAACAAGGTAGTCAAAATCGAGATTTTGACACGGATCGAAGGGCTCAAAATCGGATCGTAAGATCGGATCGTAAATCGTGAAAGATCGTAAATGTCCGTACAAAATTATTATTTTAATTATATTTAAATTTAAAAATGAATTTAAATATTATTAAATATTATTATTATTATTATTATTATTCTACGATTTTACGATTTTTCTACGATTTTTCTACGATTTTGAACGATTTTCTACGAGTTTGACCGAGTTTGACCGTTTCGATTTTCTTTCCGTTCAACCAGTTGAGCCAACTCGCAAAATCGACGATTTTGCGAGTTGACTCGCGATTTGACTACCTTGGTTGCAAAACAACATACTTAGTGAACCTATCAACCACTACCATCACTGCGTCCATACCATCATCTTTGGGAAAACCCACCTTGAAAGCCATAGAGACAGAAACCCATGGCTTTTCTGGAATCGGCAGCGGCTGTAACAACTCGGTTTTCTTCTGCCATAATACCTTATCCTGCTAACGCACCAAGCATATTTTGATGTAAAGCTCTACATCATGTTCCATCTTCGGCCAGTAATAGGTTTGGGCCAATAATGTTACCATCCTTTCCCGTCTTGGATGTCCTGCCCATTGAGGATCATGACTTTCAGCCATCAAACATTTCATCAATGTCTCACTTGGTTAACACAATCAACCATCCTTGGCATATAGGAGGTCATTTTCCAGCCAATACCGTTGAATCGTCCCCTCAATCAAAGCCTGAAAGGTTGCAAGAGCATTAATCAAGACAAAAGGCATTACTTTGAATTCATAATGCCTGTAATGAGTCTTGAATGTTGTTTTCTCCACATCACAACCATGCATCCTCACCTATTGGTATCCAAACCTCGGATCAAGTTTTGAAAAGCATTGTGAACCTTGAAGTTCCTCCAACAATTCATCAATTAAGGGAATAGAGAACTTGTTTTTGATAGTTAGATTATTCAGTTGCCTGTAGTTTATGTAGTGCATTGTTTTTCTTATTGACTATCAAGACTGGTGAAGCAAAAGGACTCCATTCTGAACCATTTATTTAATCATCTTCTCATTCTCTTCCTTATGCAAGAAGGAACTCCTATGAGGCCTTATATTTGCTTGTTTAGCTCCTGGAAAAAGAGGAATCTCGTGGTGCAATGGTCTTTTATTGGAAGGTGCCTTTGTTCTTGAAACACTACATGATATTCTTCCAATAGAGTCTCTACTTCAATCATTGTTGTTTTCTGTTTTCCCTCTTCTTGATCATCTAAATAGAAAAGCTGACCAACATAACCACAAACAACTTCTCTTAAACTCTTATACACTTTTTGAACTGACACCATCTGCAAGCTAGCTTCTTCCACAATTCCTTTTAACTCAATTATCCTTCTATTTTTAAAAAAAGACGGAGAAAATTCTCAACCAATCAACTCCCAACACTATATCACACATTCCAAGCATTAATAAACTCATATGTGCTAGAAACTCATGCCCTTGCATGAACCACTTGAATTTTGAACTATACGCATCACATTTCATAATATTGCCAATGGCTATAGTGATTGCTAGCACTGTGGTTTTAACAATGACAACCTTAGCCCTATAATCACCTTTTCATCTATAAAATTATGAGAGCTACCACTATTAATGATCAGATCCTTTCCCTGACAGCTCTCTTTAATCTGAATGGTGTTATAAGCATAAAAATCAACTAAGGCATTTAATGACATCTCATACTCCTTAATTCTAGTATTCTCCATGAAATCAACTCCTTCTACTTCTAAGAATTGCTGCTTTGCATCCTCTCCTCCCTCAATCAAATAAATTCCTTTTATACTATATTTTATGTTTAGGTACAAATTTATTACCACATTTACAACATAATCCAAGTTTTCTTCTTTGTTCATAAAGAGTATCTGAAGACTACTTTGGACTAAGTTGCACATCAATTTTATGTTGAATGAAAGATTTATAAGATGAAGTACTCATTGGCCTTCCATTGTTGAATGGAGAACTAAGAACAATTCTATTTCTCCTTGTTACTGCAGCCATGGATTCTTCCTGTCACTTTGCTTGATCAAAGGCTTGCATCAAGGTAGTAGGCTTAAGGATCTTTAACATTGGCTTGACATCTTCCTTCAACCCACTGATGAAACTAGATGCATCATATAATTCTTGCAGCGTTAGCTAAGAGTATTCATCAAAGATTTTAATTCTTCAAATCTTTCAATGTACTCACTAATCCTTTTTCTTGATGTAATTTGTTTAAATCCTCAACCACATCACTGCGATTGCCAAAGCTCATACAAAATGCTTTAGCAAATTCATCCTAATTAGTTGTCATTATTTCCCGGCAAAAACCCTTCAAACCAAAAAGAAAATTTCTGCTCTTCCCTCCAAGTAGATGGAAGCTACCTCCACGCATTGATGCACTGGAGTATCATGCATCTTGAAAAACTTCTTACACTTACGGATCCACCCTCTGGGATTCTCTCCATTAAAAACTGGAGATTCAGTTCTAGGCAAGGTCACATTGTATCATCCTCTAATATTTTCTTGTTGTACATTCACATCACCACAATTGCAGCTTCTATGTGGCATAGTGATTCCATCATAATTGGAACTCTCCCTTCTGTCCTTTGCATGTTCTTTATTGGTTGCTAAAGATTGCAAACTTGCTATCGCTGTCTCCATTTGCTTGGATAGCTTATCGATCTTTTGTTTTGCTCTTCTCCTTGTTTATGCAAGTTAGCCTTCATGCCATGTATTTCTTGACGAATCTCGTACATTTCTTCATCAATTCTTCGATTATGCTCTTCAAGAGCTTGATCTCCACCATTGCTAATCAAACTAGGTGATGATGATGTGTTTAATTTGGCCTAGATCATTGCTCTGGTACCAATTTGTTAAGGAATCTCCTTAACGAGTTACAAGAAAAGGGATTGAGAGATAGAAGAAAATAGAGATTGAGAGAGTTCTGCAATTCCTTACAGAAATGATGATTCAATCATTACTTGCCCTCTAAGTTTTACAATGTCTGTATTTATTCTTCTCCATGGTAACTAACTAACTAACTAACAGTTCAACTAATAACTTCCATGACTAACCTTTCTTGTTTAACTAACTTCCAACTATTTTCCATCACATGGGAATTATAAACAGCACATGCTTATTTACCCTTCTGCTATGACTGCTAGTCAGCTACTTTACAAGAGCTGACATTTCTTCATGTTATTGTAACAATGAGGTAGCCAAAATCTGTTCTCATTGAATTTTCCTAAACAAACATATGCCTACGAGCCTTCAAAAAGCAATATAATGACAATATGAGATGCGTGCATTGTTTCAAGCTCATGCAGTCCTGGATAACAGTAATTTGAACAGCGTAACAACTAATACAAATTGCAAATGAAGGATAAAGAAGCATACCAACCCAAACTCCAGTTAAACCCTCAATCCTGGAAGCCTTGATAGAAAATGTTGAGGAAAGAACACGAATGATCACCTCCTCCAGTTCCCTGAGGTACCAATGAAGATCCATCTTGTGATTTCGAAGATTGATAATTGGGTACATAATTAGCTACAATGCAACACCCATGCATTACCAGTAAGTTTTCGTTAGTATGAAAATTGGTGACCGTATATTCAAATTAAATTAATTGACATGCTAAATCAAAGCTCAAAAATTAACCCACATGGTCAATATGGCAAACAACATCGCACCATCAAGCATGCTACACAAAGCATTGCTAACCACAGTTACAGAGCGTTGCTTTAATAATATTAACCAAGTACCTGGCCAGGCCCGTGATAGGTAACTTCTCCGCCTCGTTCAGTACGATAAACATCAAAAGGAGCGTTCTTTATGTCAAAATTCAGGTATTCTATAGAACTACCAGTACCCATTGTATACACAGGTTGATGCTGCAAAACAATCAGTGTATCTGGGCACTCTTTATTCCTTTCAATCAGCCCGATTTTCTCTCTAACAATCATTTTCTGCCAATTCCACGCATCTTCATATGGGACTAGCTCTTTATGCAAATCAAAACACTCGCACCTGAAAAGATCTCCAAACTTAGCCTGTGAATGGGTTTCTCTGAAATGAAGGAAAGATGATTGTTAAAATGCGTGAGAAAAGACAGAGCAGCTTACGCTTTGTCACCTTTGTGATTTATTGAGGTTAACTCTTGGCCTTTGTGAGACGAAACCAGATTCAATGGGATGGTTTTGCAGGATCGAGATTGGTGCCTGCTTGTTGGGAATATTGGGAATGACCCAAAATTTGAAGTTGTTATTGACTGGATGATCATCATTTATTTTTAGAACAGAGAAGAAATTATCTGAAGACAAGGTTTGGATTATAGAAGGTTTCAGCACACAAAATATCGGGACAGCGAGGAAACCAAAGATGAATATGATGTGGAAGGGTTGGTGGCATTTCCTTGTGCTTGAAAGTTAAACAAACGATGGCATCGTTTTATTCCCGCTCTCTCCCAAATCATATATTATTTTTTTGATGGGCCTACTTGATTACGATATGTTTAATAGCATTATTTTTTTGTGCGTTTTAATTTTTTTTCTTTAAATTTTTATTATTATGTTTTCAAATTTTGATATATTAGTGTCAAAAAAATATTATCTGAATATATTTTCAAATAAAAAATATTTTAAAAACAATTATTACCACACATCTAAAGACTCTTAACCTTTTAGAACTAGACAGGCTAGAAGCCTAGACAAATATATTGTTGGCCTAATAGATTGATTGGTCGATTTTCAACACCCAAACTATATTTCAAGTTTCGATGTGTTTAAGTGTTTGTAACTTTGTATAGTTTTTAAGGGTTCTCTGACTTGATGGTTTACGGACTCGAAACCTAGTTTAGATTAAGTTTCATGTTGAATCAAGTTGAAAATTAAAAATTAACCTAGTTCAACTCGATTAATTTATAGATCAACCCGTGATCCGATTAAAACTTGATTTGACTTGAAAATAAATAAAAATATCATCATTTGAATTCTTTTATAAAACATATTAAGATGATGCTATTTTGAATTAATTAATAATTGATCTGCCCAACTCTATAACATAGGCCTTGACTCATGTCAAAGATGCTAGGCTAGCTTTTTATAACTATAGTTTTTAAGGAGGAAACCTAAAATTCTTTATAATGAATAATATATTCTAGCATGTTATTTGTTCTACTCTAAATTTTAAATTTCGACATAATTTGAAATTCCAAGCACAAAAAACAATATTTTTAGCAAATAAAAATCACTCTAAAGAGTGATGATGAAGTTTTATCTCTGGTATTTCAATCTTAGAAGGCGTTTGGCATTGCAGTGCGATCTCGCGATTCGCAGATCGCACCGCAATTTAGTGTTTGGTTAACAAAATAAGTGTTTTTGTGTGGGACCCACACCAAATTATATCCAAAACGCCGATTCAAAAAAGCTGAATTTGATGCTTTTTGATTGCGATTGCGATTGCGATTGCGATTTCTTATCGTGCCGAAATACATCAAAATAATATTTTTTATTTTTTAAAAATCATTTTAAAATCAGTTTTATTTAAAAATATATTATAATATTATTTTTTAAAAAATAATTTTAATATCAATTTTAAAACAATAAAAAAATTTATTTTAAAAAAAATACTTTTAAAACAAAATGTGAAATAAGCATGAAAGGTATTGGGGTTTTTCTTTATTACTATTCAGAATTTTCCATCTTTAATTTTATTATTATTTTTCAAGCTATTATTTTCCATATATTTTGTTTTTCTTTCTCTCATATACGTTAGTTGGATTGTTTTTTATTTCAGTAAAACCATTAAATCATGTTTTCTCTAAATTTGATTATTCAATTTAATGTAGTCAAATTTCTATAAAAAAATGACATATGCAAATTAAATTAATTAATAATAATAATAATTATCGTAATAAAGTTAACGCAATCTTAACGTTAACACAATCTCATCTTTATTATCGTTCAACTTTTAATTGAGTGTGATTCTAAAGGGGTGTTTGGGAGAGTTTTTTGAAAAAAATTTAAATTTTTTTATTTTTTTATTTCAAATTAATTGTTTTTGTATTTTTAGATAAATTTGATGTGTTGATGTCAAAAATTATTAAATTTACAAAAATTATATATATATATATATTATTTTAATGTAATTTCACAAGTTAAAAGCAATATGAAAAGCTTGGTAACCAAACACCAAAAACTGCTTTTTTTTCAATCTCCAACTCAACCACAGTTTTAACCAAACACTCCACTGCTTATTTTGAACCACAACAAAAGCACTTTTTTTAAAACTGATTTTTTTCAATCTCAATCGCAAAAGTAAAAGCAATGCCAAACACACTCTTAGTATTGAAGAAAAACCATATCATTAGAATGAACAAGATAGTTTTGGGGCGAAAAATTACAATAAAGGGTGCATATGGATGTGCTTGTTTGTGTTTAGGCAATAAATTCTTCTGTTTTTTCTTCAAAATATCAATATCCTAAAAACAATTTGGGATATCTGTATAATTAAAAAATGAAAATTTCAAAAGGTTTCTTGTGACCATTATTATTAAAAATAGAAATGATTTAAGCGTGTTATTTTCTAGAAACTTATTTGTAATCTGTTTTTTTCCTAAACATTTTTGGAAAAAATGCTATTTTGAAAAAACACTCATAATATTATTATTGTGAGGGTATGTGTTTTGTATTTTATAAGGTTTATTTTAACTTTATTACCTATTAGAGGTCATGAATTTCATGTAAAATTCATAATTATATTAATTCCTAAACCCTAAAAGAGTAAGCGGAGATTTGACAATCAAGGAAAGGTTATCTTGTGTAAAATTCAACAAGCATTTCTCAAAGAAAATGTTCATTAGTCTATATTGTTAATTTTATCAGTGCACCGTATTAAACACATAATTATATTAAAATATGAATTTGACTTGATGTTCAAATATATTAAATGTTGGTGATGTCATGAAAAACTTCAGAGTGGTTATGGACCTTTTATGGGTATGTTTAGGTTTGGTGTCTGGTCTGCAAAACAAGTTGTGTGTTAAAATAAAAGTTTATTAAATGCTTAAGTTAATAAATACATGAAAGGTGAAATGTGTGAATAAAAGAAAGTGTGTGACAAAAAAATGTTATATATGGAATAAGAAAGTAATGGAGTCAAGTGAGCCTATTTTAGCATGTCTTTTTACCTAGTGACCTCGTTATTTATAAATATCAAATGTCACATAAGCTTCCCTTATGGAGAGGAAATAATAGGAGATATATGACATCCTATAAAGTTGAGTCATTGATTATTATATCACGTTTGTTATTGGAAAATAAGTTAGTATTTTAGAGTAAGGGTATGTTTAGGAATATAGTTGTGGTAGCTTTTAAAATGCTTTTCGTGCTGAAATACATCAAAATGATGTTTTTTATTTTTAAAAATCATTTTGAAATCAAGCACATCAAAATGATATAAAAATATTAAATATATTTATTTAATATAATTTTTTCTTCAAATTTTGGCAAAATACCGGTTGAAACGGACTCCCAAATGGGGCCTAAGTAGTTGGTAAGAAAATATGGCAATCTAGGAGAATTGATGCAAAGTTAGGCTTAGCATAGGTATCGGAGAAAATATTGGCTTAATTTGAGATTTGTCGTTATTGCTTAAAAAATGACTATTATAGGTTAAGAATGTTAATGCGAATCAAGATCGAAGATAGTAGAAAGATTGGCTTAAAACAATTTGTGAGGTTATTATTGGTTAGAGTGACCATTTTAAGCAAGGTGAAAGGTTTGGTTAGGCTATTGCTTGGACTAAGGGGTGCTTGACATTGTATTTCAAAAATATTTTTATTTTTTTGATATTTTTAGATCATTTTCATGTGTTGATATCAAAATATATTTTTTAAAAAATATATAATTTTGTAACATTTCTGAACGAAAAATATTTTCAAAAATAACCATAAACACACTTCCAAAGAGCCACTAAGAATGGATTGAACTATCTAAGCCTTATTTAAATTTATTTTTTTAATAAATATAAATTTAGAAAGGAACAATAAATAAATAAAAATGCAAGATAACCCATGTTATTTTTAAAATTGGTAAAAATGTTATAGAAATAAAATAAAAATAACAGAGTCCAGTCTTTAATTAAATTAAATGTTGGTGGATGAAACTGAAAAATAAAACCTTAAAAAGAGGAATTAAAAACAAATGAACCCAGGTGAATTTCATTAACTTGAGTTAATCTCCTAAATTTGCAATCCGTTAAGTTCTAGACTTGGGATTGGTCAAGAAAATCAATTTAATTTTGAAAGATAAAGCATCAATTTAATTTTTTTATGGAAATAAAAATAGCATTAAAAAATGAAGAGGGATGAAATCATAAACAAAATCAAATTAAAAATCATCACAAATAAAAGAAATAGCAATTAAAAGAGTATGTGCCAAATATGAAAGATAGAAAACTTAAAGGAGGATGAAATTGAAAACCAATTTCAATCCTATAAAATAATTCAAATATTAATCGATAGAAATGAGACTAAATACCTGAAATGTATCTATATTTTTTAAAAGGTTAAGCATTGAAATCGAGGAGTGAGAGAAAATAAAATAAAATTAGACAGCTAGCCGGAGAGAATTAAGATAGACCTTGTCGTGACGAATAAAAAAAAAACCACCAACGAATGTTGTTTTTGGTTGCCTTATGCTGTCACACACGCTTCTTGAACATGACCGAGTGGCTTGCATGCTGCCACGTGCCATCAACTTATATATATACAAATATTTTAAAAAAAAATTCCCATAAAATCACATTATATTTATAATAAAAAAATAAAGTATGAATAAACTCTTAAAGGCAAGTGAGGGGATTTTAATTTTTCAAAATAATAATAAATAATAATGAAATCTTGAGAAGGTCACTCGACCCGAGTTAAATATTTTTATATTTTCAAAGGCAATTAAATAATTATAATATGGATAACTTTTTGAAAAGACTAAGGTATCACTTATCAATTTTATAATTACCACAACAATAAAAGGCGTCGATGATTCCCTGTAGCTGCTCTCACAGTTTACTGTGGACTGGAGCAGTGTAAGGGCTGTTTTGCCCTTAATAAAACCGGCGCCTGGTGTGTGTCATTGAAGGTGATTTTCGTCTCTTCCCTCTCTTCAAAACACTCACACATTTCAGCCGAGTTTCTTACCTCTCTTTCGTCTGGACAGCTGCGTTTCTTCCCTCTCTTTCTTCCCTCTCTTTCAAGCCGCCCCATTTTATTACCAGACAAAAGTCGAAGAAGTTCACCCGAAACTAGAGCTACAAACGCCTTATTTTGTTTCGTTTCCCGTTCTTCATTTCCTTCTTCTCGAATCCAAGGGGGACTTCTCATAGTTAGAATTTTTCTGTGGCGTGCTCTGTTTCCTTTGGCGTGGAAAAGGAAACCCCAAACAGCAAAGAGAATGGGGCGGCTTGCTCTGACCAAGACTCCACTTTTTGCTCCGTCCATGAAGCGTATGAGAGCGATCGGCGGCCTGGGGGCGTGTTTCGTCTCTTATATTCCTTTCAGAACACATATAACAAAGGCTGGGTTTTTTATCTACGTTTGGTCTGCGTCCATTCCCATCGTTCCCAAAATAAAATGGGTACTATCGGGTCTGGTGAATTCAATAATAGGCGTCTGTTGGCATTCCAGCCTTCCTTCTCTTTCTCCTTTCAGGTCGCTTTTGTTGCCTCGGTTCGACGGTTCGGTTCGTGGATCGATTAGGTCTGTTTCCCCCCTCTGTTTTGTGTTGATTTGTACAGTGGGAGCATGATATTTCCTTTCGTTTAATTTAGTTCAAATTGCTTTTATTTTGATGTTTGTGTGTGTTGGATAGTGGGTAATTGCTTTAATTGGGTCGAGGTTCGATTTTCCCTTCAATTTAATGTTGATTGCAGTCTCGGGTTAACTTTGGGTTGCATTTGATTTGGGTTAATTGCATGCGAGTCTGGTTGGTTCATTTTTTGTCGTCGATTTGGTTTGATTCACTCTGCTTTTTCTGTATTAGGGTGTGGTCGATTCTGCCTTGCTTTCTCACGGGTGAACTTTGGGTTGGTTTTGATTTGGTTTAATAAATTTTGCTTTTGTTACTCTCGGTTTAGACTCTGTTTTTTCTGTCTTAGGGTGTGGCCGATTCTGCCTTGCTTTCTCTTGGGTGAACTTTGGGTTGGTTTTGATTTGGTTTAATAAATTCTGCTTTTGTTACTCTCGATTTAATGTTGATTTGTGTGTTGGATAGTGGGTAATTGCTTTAATTGGGTTGGGGTTCGATTTTCCCTTCAATTTAATGTTGATTGCAGTCTCGGGTTAACTTTGGGTTGAATTTGATTTGGGTTATTTGCATGCGGGCTGGTTGGTTCTTCATTTTTTGTTGTCGATTTGGTTTGATTCGCTCTGGTTTTTCTTTATTAGGGTGAATCAATTCTGCCTTGCTTTCTCTCGGATGCAAAACATAACAATAATCAATTTGAAATGTTGAATTTTATTATTATACTTTACTTTGCCTCTCCCTCAAAGCTTTATAGTTTTAAGTTGTTTCTAGCTTTAGTTACTTTAGGCAGAGTGTGATTGGTCAACGTCGTCGTTTACAATAAAAACCTCTCTAATTCAATTCCAATTAGGTTTTGTATCTTACTCCTTCGACTCTTAAGAGCTCAAGCGTATGGTTTTACATTTGGTTAGAAATTGGGGATCAATGATTCTGTAAGATTAGCATTTCACTTTCAATTTCAACTCTATTTAGTGTATCGATTCTCTATTAAGGATTTCTATTTGTATTCAGTATCGCGCTTAATGTTTTTACTCTTCTGAACTATTTATTCCTTCACCTTCATTGATATGTATGTCCGGTTATTCTTCTATAAATCATTCATTGTTAGCCTCTTATACTTATATTATTCTGAAGGGATATGTAACAAATGAGCATCTTTATTAAGTTCACGCAAAACAAATCCAAAGACATATAAATAAAAGATGGAAAAAATTTCCATGTGAACAAATTAAAACTGATTCCGTTATGGTTATTTAGATTAAACATTTGTAGTGTACTTAATTTCTTCAATTAAAAAAAAATGTACTTCATTTCTATAAAGAAACTTTGTTGCTCATGATTCTTCATTTGCTTTTTCTCACGTTAATCCTTCCGGTCACATTCTAGCCAAGATAGTGCTTCGGACTTGCTGTTTTAGTTCTATTTGTTTGTGTTTACCCATTTTATGTTTGTTGTTGTATGGGCCTATTTATTTCAGACTTTTTCCATGCTTTTTATACTTCTCTTTCTATCTTTGCCTTGCATTTTGCTTCTGTCAATAACCAACTGCTACGTTTGATTGTGCTTATGTGTTTTTGAACGAGGATCATTGACTCTTCCTTCTCAGATTTATTTTTTGCTCCTTTTATTTTCGTTTCATTTCTATGCTTCTTTAGCCTCACTTTAGTTGCTTAGCTTTTGGGTTTGTATTGATTTTTGGATTCTAACTTCTCAGATTGTTAGCTACTGGTTGTCCATTGTTGTTGCAAGTGTTTAGGTTGGTTTTGCATCTCTTGTTGCTTTTAAGGTAAGTTTTTTTTTCCTATGCATGGTTTCTCGGTGGTTTGTAAGCTTATTTTTTGTATATGCTGTTATTAGTAAGTTTTTAGTAATGCTGGTTTTTTTTTTTTTAAATTGATGTTTCTTTTTCTTATAGTTGCATACTGATGGTTTTTTGGCTTCCACTATTGACATTGTTGCCTAGATTGTTTTTAAAATTGTGTATTAGTTGTTTTGCTCGATCTTATGATGGAGTTTGGGAATGAATATAGTCCTAAACATATTCTGGATTGAATTATGCAATTGATTGTATCAAAAATGGATGTGATTATGGATGAAATGTGACTCAAATTGTCTGCAGGTTGTGTTATGGATAACTTGGGATCTCCCGATATAGGGGAGACTCTGCCGAAATTTCATTATAAATTTCGGAGATAGGAAAAAAAAATCTCATACTTCATCTATCTTTTTTTTAGGGCGAAATATTAAACAAATAGGAGAACAAAATTTAGGGTTGTTACTTATGATGCTTCATTTTCTGCTATTCATTGTTTTCGTCTAAATATTTATGTTAGATCTACTTAAGTTGTTTTATCGTTCGTCCCATTTGCTTTCTCCAATTACATATATGTATGTATGTTTTATATTGCTATTTATTTGTTGTGTTAGTATGGAACAAATAAACATTGTTGCATTCAATTAATCTTGAATATTATTGCTACTGTTTTTACTGTTGATGTTTGTTTTCTTTATAGTTATTCTCTCATGATTTTTTTCTATTATTGTTTAAGTTAATATTGTTAAAGCTGTTGAAATTTTCATTTGGAATTTTACATCCAAGTGTCCCCTTGCTATAATTTGGCATGATAGTTTTCCATTAATACAATTTATCCCCCAATAATTGCATTCTCTTCCTCTTTTTTTTTTAATGTCTATAATGATTTTTACAGCATATGGTTTCTTTTTTGATTTGCTGCATTTGTTCTTCCATAATATTTCCTAGAATTTTCTATTAGATGACTTAATTCTTCATTTCATTTATCACCTTGCGATTTTATTTTTTTCAGGAAGATTAACAACAAAATGAGATGTCTCATTTTGAAGAAGGGATTTCACAAGGGATTTTACTTTGTTCTGCACCTCAACACCTTCTATTTTGCACTGATATACAAATTGTATATTCCAAAATATGTAATTTATGTTTACGAAATAAACTCTTTTATGTTGTAGTTTTGAACTTTTTATACAAGCTATATTATAAGTTTATCGTTATTAATTTAATTATATGATATTATATACACTGCAATGCCATGGCAGTACATGGGCATATAGCTAGTACCTAATAGACCGTGTAAAAATCTCACAATAATTTTCAGTAAACCATGTCGTGGTCAATTTATTTATTTATTTATTTATTTTTCTCTTTATGAGCAAATGCTTAGTGAACTATGCCGTGCTCAGTTTATTTATTTATTTATTTTAAATGCAGACATGTTTTGTAAGAACTACCATTTTTATTTCCTGAGTTGAGCATGTTTGTGGGATCTAAGAATCCAAAAGATAAAGCGTTATAGATACCAGACTCGGATTTGTTTGGAGTTGTTTTTTCATAATAAATAAATAAATAAATCACATTAGGGATAAAATATTAGGGAAGTAGCATAAATGAAAATTTAATTAAGAAAATAACATATTTTAAGGTTCTTAAAAATACGAGTTGACTTATAAATCATACAATTTTACGAGTCAACATATATTTATCATACAAAGTCACATTAAATCATCAAATTGAAATCATGTAAAATGAATAAATAAATATTATGTATTATCTCTAACACAATTGTGAAAAGAAAATAATATTATTTAATTTAAAAGATAATATATTTAAAATATATATAATTGGTAATTTGAAAAACATTTTTTTTATATTCTCTAATTTTTTAAGAATCGAAGAAACATAAAACACGTGTTTTAAAAAACTCACTCTTAACTAATAAACAAAGTAAAAATGTTTAGCGTAGCTCTTTTTGTAAAAACATTCATTTTTTTCATAAATATAATTTAAAATACAACATATCATTTCGAAGCAAATATAAATCTCATTATCCAAATCGATGTTCATAATAGTTTGAATATTAATTTTTAAAATAATGTTTTTTTTTTTAAATAATTAATTTTTATTTCTATCACACATAAAACTTATTTATTTATTAAATTTAAAGCATAAAATAGCTGTTATAAAAAAAACTATATTTTCCATATTTTTTTAAAGATTTTATGTGCGACTCTACTTTTTTTTTTCAATTAAGTTTTCAATTGCTATTTTTCTATTATTTTATTTCTACTATTCTACTTTGAAAAACAATACTCAATTTGTTTGACCTCTTCTATTCAAAGTAGTGTTTTAAGACTTGAAGTAGCGAGTTAACCGAGACTTAAACTTGTCCAAATTAAAGACAAATAAATCTTGGCTGACGGGTTAACCTAATGATCCATTTAAAACCTGACCACCAACCTGTTGATTTTATCCTCAGCCTGGACCGTCTTGGTGCAGCTGGAAGATAGGTGGCTAAAGGAATGGATGACACGGATTATTTTATTTTATTGCACTTCCTCTGCAACTTCTTCCTCCTCTTTTTTTAATCTTAGCCCATTCTTTTATATGTGCTGCTACTTGCACAGTACAGAATTTGTGAAGTGAGCCTACATTTGCGATTTGCGTGACTTAATAAACCATTTTATTTAAAAAATTTAAATTATTAGGTGAGATTTTATAATATAATTTATATTATTCTTTAATATTTTTTTCAAGAAGTCTTTGGGCTTATATACAAGTTCACTCTATCTTATCCTTGATTTTTATCAAATAGAATGAAGTATGAGATTCGATTTGTGACCGTTGGATCAACAAATCTCGATAACATATTAAGTAACCATTTCACCTAAAATCTTTTAACTCTCTCATATATTATTTTTTATCGGATAAGATAAGGAAAATAGCTAACTAAGCTCGTTACTGCTCATGTGCGAGCTTTTTGATGTCTGACAGGCAGTCCCTTTCTTTAATTTGACTAAGATAATCCATTCCCCAAACGGTAAGATGCATTCTCCTGGAAATAATAAGAAAAATATATGTACTGTGCATTTTGGCTTCAAAGGTTGGTTATGAAACGGGGAAATAGTGGGTTCTACAGCAGATTGTAAATGAAACACTGGAATATAATAATCTTAGAGAATCTCATTCATTAACATTATCTATATTTAATGATCCACACACCTTGCAACTTCTGGTGGAGGAGGGGTTAGCGTAGGTACAGCGATCACAATACCAGCAATCTTCAACTTCTTCCTCCAAGCCCTTGGTCCCGTGGGAGTTCACATCAGACAGGCCATTCTCCAATGCTCTAACAAGCTTCTCGAAGTAATCCCCTGTCACGGTGGTCAGACCAACCAGCTTTGTCCGGAATTCGCTGAATTTCTTCGACAGGCCATCAACATCGAGAAACTCCTTCAGCTCGCTCTCCACACAGTTATGAAGCTTTTCCAGGGTCGACTCTGCCTCCCCTTGCAAATACTCAAAAAACTGCTTTTTAGCAGGCTCGTTTTCAGGCAGGTAGTATCCATATGAATAGCTCCATTCCAGAGCTCGCCTACATTCAACTACCTGTAGCCAAGCTTTTGATATGAACTCGAAATGGGCCTCTGGTATGTCCTGCGACAAACTCAGCTTCTTGAACTCTTCATCTTTCACTCTTTGATGATCTGCCAGTGCCTTTAATTTTGATTTTCGATTGGCATCCCAGCGTTCAAAATAATGGGTGTATTTCTCTAGAGACTCCTTCGCCATTTTTTTCCTCTTGTCCTCTGTATCGGTTCTTTCCATGTATCGGTTGCAATTCATATGGCCTTTCCATGGACCCAGGCATAGCCAGCAAAACTCATTGCGGCAAACCCTGCAAGTCATGTGCATACACCCGTGGTTTTTTTCAATCGGTCTCTTGCAATTGGGACAGGGCTTGCAATAAGCTAGTATATAATTTACATTTTCCGATTCCGAGCTGTTCTTCGAGATCCACTTTTTCACAGTCTCACAGTCCATTGGACGGTGGCATTCCTCCTCGCAATTCCAGCAGAAACTAGTAAGACAACGGCAAGTGACATCAAAGATCCCATCAGCCCCAGAAAATTCAACAGCGTACTCACAGGCTGGGCCAGGACACCACTTTGTTGTCCTATTATCCTCAACATAAGATCTGAGAAGGAAATCAGAATACTTCTTCCTATCTTCTTCAGATGCTAATGAATCGATCATGTCTTGACCGATGGCAGCGTGGCAAGAGGGATCGGGGCACCTCAACATCAGACACCCAGCGCCATCATTGTTAATCGATGTGCTAATATAGATTGACCAGCAAATTTCACAATAAAGATGCCCACAGTCAGCACATCTGATTCTATCACTGGTGTGGGACTCAAAACAAATCCCACAAATGATAATTTTCCTCTTATTGGAGACAATTCCACAACTTATCACAGTTTTCACTAGCAACCCGACTTTTTCACGGACCGCAGACTCATCAGTAAACCATGCATCACTGACTTTACTAACAGACCAATTATAATTACGGAGTAAGATACTTGCCTCAAATTTAGATACAGAGAGGACGGAAGAGACTTGGGCGACATCCTGCTCCATGCGTTGACGAAGCTCTGTTGTGTTGAGGATTTTGCAGTCCAGCTGCTTCTGCTTAAGGAGATCGATTTCATCCTCTTTTATATCTTCCAAAAGGGCATCAGCAGCGCCATCATCGTCGCCAGCAAAATCATCATCAGATAAGAAAAGAGGATCCTCGCCATCATCGAAACCATCACTGTAGTAATTGTTCGTCGACTCCACCTTGACGCTGTCGCTTGAACGGTGTACGTCGTCCATGGCTAGAGAAGTGGTGGAAGGAATCATAAAGAGAGCATTAAAACTACTCTTGTGTGTATATATGTATATATAAAAAAAACCCTAAACAAACTACAATTAATCACGGTGGTTCTATGGTCATATTCGTCCTTTCCTGTGAATTTCTCTCCATAGGCTTTTCAGAGGGTCCCATCCCATCCCATCTCATCGTTGGAATTTCTTTTCCTACAAGAAAGTCGTCCCTTCCCTCCATAGTCATTCTTTATTGCCTTGCGAGGAATTCTTCCATGAAAAGATTAAAAACAAAAGAGCCCAACGTCACATCCCATGGAACAAAAGTTCCCGGCAAGAGAAATTATATCATTGGCCATTAAAAACAGCTTCGTCTTACTATCTGTCCACTTTCCCGGCTTTGATAGATCCAACCCGACGGGTGTAAGTGGACTACAGTGAAAAGCTTCGTCGGACCCTTTTTTTCTTCCAAAAAGCATAAACACGGCCTTTGGTAATGCATTCCACGTCTTCAAGTATCAAACCCTTATAATAGTAGTTTCAATAAATAAATAAATTTGATTATTGTCTTTTCAATTCCAAGTGAAAATACATTATCAAACACACGAGTGAATATATTCTTTATTATTACGATACCTGCAAGGATTTGGCCTTGATGGTGACGTGGTTCCTTTTCATTGTTGTGAACCAATTTCTTATGATGGTCATGGCAAAATTTTCATCTGTGAAATTTATTAGAGATGATGGGAATGGGTTTGTAGCTCAATGCTTGAGTTTTGAGTTTTTTTTTCTTTCCAATTTTTGAATATTAAAACTTTTGCGAGGACAAAAATAGGTTTGCACCTAATTATATTCCCATAATTAAAATCCTTTTAATTGATTCATGTGTTGAAGAAAATAACTACCAAATTAATTTAGAATTTTTTGATTGGTTGCTACGAAATAGGAAATGGAAGACTACCAAATAATAAATAAAATGGAATCTATAGGAAAATCCTTTAATTAATGAAATGGTCCAAATTTCTCTTACTACTAATTGATTGGTGTTCCCTTTTTTTTTTCTCTTTCTTTGTTAAGAAAGTTGGATTTGTTTTTTATAATAAACTAACCTTCCTAATTAACATAATGCGTGCTTAGATATCTATTTCTTTGCTAGAGTGTATCTTTTATTAAATGTTGGTATTTCATTTTCAGATATATTTTTTGTCTAATTTCAAGAGAGAGAGAGAGAGAAATATGCTAAGATAGAGAAAATAAAATATAGTCATGCATATTTGTTCAAAATAAATCTTAAGAAAGAAATATGCAGAGAAATATAAGATACAACATGATCCTAAGAATTATATATATAAATTAGAAAACAAATGTTGTGATGAAAGAGGATGTTATGATATGTACAATAAGAAAGCATTAAGGGGAGATTCAATAAAATAATCAAAATCCCCCCTCAAGTTAGAGTATGTAGATTCTTAATGTCCGACTTGCCTAACATGCCATGAAATTGTTCTTGTCCAAGTGCTTTAGTATGAATGTCAAACATGTTGATGTGATGAGGAAATATGAGTTGTATTGAAGTGTTTTGCTTGGATGTGATCATGAATAAAATGCAATTAACTTCAATATGTATGATTTGTTCATGGAAAATCAAATTGACGACAATATGAAAAGATTTTTTTATCACAATAGAGATGAGTTAGAGGCAACGAAATACAGAGTTCATGCAGCATATAGCGAAGCCAAACAATCTCATTTGTAGTTAAAGTCATTGCTCGATATTTAGCTCCAGTCGAATATCAAGATATTATTGATTGTTTCTTATATTTCCATGAAATAGGTGAATTCCCAAGCAAGATTAAGAATCCAATGGTGGATCGCTAAGTAGTTGGGTAGCTTGCTAAGATAGAGTCGTAACATGCCTCTAAATAAAAAGAACTTGAGTAATGGGTACAAACACCTTGTCATAGTGTTGTCTTTAGATATCTTAGAGCTCATAAGACTAAATCAAGATGAGGTGTGTGAGGGTCTTGAAAGAATTGACTAAAAACTTGCATCGTGTAAAATAAATATGACCTAATGATAGTTAAGACAATTAGGCACTCTACAAGAATGACATGTAGTACAATGAGAAATAGGAACCAAAATATATTGCTAAATGATGTTTTTATTCCATAGAAAAAGGAGCAAGTTTGGCTGGCAATAATTTTGTTTTTAAAGGATTTTTAAGGTATATTTATTTTGGCTAATAACAATGCCTTTTTGGTGAGTGAGTTATTTCAAGATTGAGAAAGTACATTAAGAGCCCAAGATATTTGATGTGAATTGCACATCTAATTAGTGGAATCTCATGTTTGAATGGCAACTATAGTAAACAAATAACATATTATAGTGTGTTTGGCAATAAGAGCAAAAGTCTATGTGTAACCTATTCCTTTAAATTGAATGAATTCTTTAATGAGTAAACTAGATTTGAATTGCTCTATGGTACCATTTACTTTATAATTAATTTTGTATAGCCATTTTAAGTCAATAATCTATTTATTTACAGGTAAATGTTCTAGAGTTCAAGTTTGGTTTCATTCTAATGCTTCAATTTCTTTTGCATAACTTTTTTCCATCAGGCATTTTTAACTCCGTGCGAGAAGAAAAGAGGCTTATCTATGGAAGAGATGATTGATATATAAGTTTTGTGTGAGGATGAAAAACCATAATAAATTTTTTTTGGAAAGAGGATAAAAGATACATGAATTTATACTAAGGTGGTTTGGTTTTTGGGAAGTTCAAATATCATAAGATAAACCTTTAAGTTTTATATAGATTTGACATGTACAGTGTGGTGTAGGCATTAGTTGAAATTAAGGTGCAAGGTTTATAGTTAAAGGTAACAATTTTTTGGATTCCCCACTCTCTTTTAGGCACGCTTTACGGGCTCAGGTTAAACGAGTATAATATGAAAGAAGCAAGACATTTTGGGTATTAATGAGAATTTCTTGGGCTTGATAAAGAAATACGTGTGCATAAAATAACACGTAATGAAAAATAAATAGTGTTTTATTTTCTAAATCATAAACCTTATATTTTCATTGTTCCCGAGAATATCCAAAAAATATACATCTTGACACATGAGAACTAAATTTATCATGAAGTTTAAAATGATCGTGAGCATATCATAGAGAACCAAAAACTTGAAGATGTTTGCGATTAGGCAACTTGTTAACATGAGTAACGGGTAATCTATTTCCATTAAGAATCGTAACTAGTGTGTGATTGTAAACAAATTCTATATCATCAAGTGATCTAATCATGTAATTAGAGGCTTTATTATCAATAATCCAAGTATAAGTTATCGAGTTTTTCTTACCAACATAATTAGCTAAAATCAAGGAATTATTGCTGATAAGGTGCACCAATTGATTGTATTGATTCATAATGAGTCCAAATATGAATGGCAAGCCTATCTCACTCGATATAGAAATATTATATAACATGACAATATATGCTTAATTGATCTTACTTGATGATGCCTTCTTATATTTTGTTTGTTCATTCCTTATATTTTGCTCTATCTTACGATATGATTTTTTATTTGGAGGATATCCGACCAAATTATAATTCTTGTTTTTTTTGTATGACATGTATAATTACAATGTTTACATTGCAACTTCCATTTGTTTTTACCATGTTTTAAATTGATTTTGATAGTAAAGGCAATAACTTCTTTGTATGGGGCATGGTGCGTAGAAAAAACATGTTTCCCCCCCTCATAAATTACCATAGCTTAAACTTACTAAGTAGATGCGCTTAGTTACCAGTCACTATTCCTAAATAAAGATAAGGAACTTCTCCCCCCTTATCCTAGTCATAGGTAGGTTGGCCCGGATTCCTTCCCTTCCATGCAGTGCCCCTTCCTTGAAAATCCATTCACTGTTACTATATGATTATAACAATTAAATTACCGTTACTAAAACTATTACTTCGCAAATAATAAAAATTAAATCAGCAGTTTATGTCAGAGGTTAAACCCTCTTAACCACGCAAAATATTGATTCTTGAAAACAAGCACAACGCAGCACGTTACCCGACGATAAAGTAAAAATTAAAACAACAATTAATACCATTCCAGACCCATTTCTATCAGCTCAATCACTCCACGCCATTCACTGGCGAACTGGAATCAATACGAAGATGGTTTGAATCAACTTTGTGGGCTGTTTTGAGTCTTGGTTTCATAGTTTTGGGTTATATTTATCGGTCCCGTTTGTGTAGTTTGGTTGAGCCTTCGAGGTTTTTAAATTCTATTTGTTTGCTGGAAATTGGTTTTCTTTTGGAAAGTGAATTTCAAGAAAAATGAATTCCGATGTTTGACAGTATTATGGAAAATAAACTGGAAAACATTTTCCAGTGTTTGTTTGTGTTATGGAAAATGAACTGGAAAATAATTTATTAATTTTTCAAGTTTATTAAAATAATGAGGAACAAATCTTACAAATTAAAAACATGATTCTATTTCCATTAAGAATCGTAACTAGTGTGTGATTGTAAACAAATTCTATATCATCAAGTGATCTAATCATGTAATTAGAGGCTTTATTATCAATAATCCAAGTATAAGTTATCGAGTTTTTCTTACCAACATAATTAGCTAAAATCAAGGAATTATTGCTGATAAGGTGCACCAATTGATTGTATTGATTCATAATGAGTCCAAATATGAATGGCAAGCCTATCTCACTCGATATAGAAATATCATATAACATGACAATATATGCTTTATTGATCTTACTTGATGATGCCTTCTTATATTTTGTTTGTTCATTCCTTATATTTTGCTCTATCTTACGATATGATTTTTTATTTGGAGGATATCCGACCAAATTATAATTCTTGTTTTTTTTGTATGACATGTATAATTACAATGTTTACATTGCAACTTCCATTTGTTTTTACCATGTTCTAAATTGATTTTGATAGTAAAGGCAATAACTTCTTTGTATGGGGCATGGTGCGTAGAAAAAACATGTTTCCCCCCCTCATAAATTACCATAGCTTAAACTTACTAAGTAGATGCGCTTAGTTACCAGTCACTATTCCCAAATAAAGATAAGGAACTTCTCCCCCCTTATCCTAGTCATAGGTAGGTTGGCCCGGATTCCTTCCCTTCCATGCAGTGCCCCTTCCTTGAAAATCCATTCACTGTTACTATATGATTATAACAATTAAATTACCGTTACTAAAACTATTACTTCGCAAATAATAAAAATTAAATCAGCAGTTTATGTCAGAGGTTAAACCCTCTTAACCACGCAAAATATTGATTCTTGAAAACAAGCACAACGCAGCACGTTACCCGACGATAAAGTAAAAATTAAAACAACAATTAATACCATTCCAGACCCATTTCTATCAGCTCAATCACTCCACGCCATTCATCGCGAATCGGAATCAATACGAAGATGGTTTGAATCAACTTTGTGAGTTGTTTTGAGTCTTGGTTTCATAGTTTTGGGTTATATTTATCGATCCGTTTGTGTAGTTTGGTTGAGCCTTCGAGGTTTTTAAATTCTATTTGTTTGCTTGAAATTGGTTTTCTTTTGGAAAGTGAATTTCAAGAAAAATGAATTCCGATGTTTGACAGTATTATGGAAAATAAACTGGAAAACATTTTCCAGTGTTTGTTTGTGTTATGGAAAATGAACTGGAAAATAATTTATTAATTTTTCAAGTTTATTAAAATAATGAGGAACAAATCTTACAAATTAAAAACATGATTCTATTTCCATTAAGAATCGTAACTAGTGTGTGATTGTAAACAAATTCTATATCATCAAGTGATCTAATCATGTAATTAGAGGCTTTATTATCAATAATCCAAGTATAAGTTATCGAGTTTTTCTTACCAACATAATTAGCTAAAATCAAGGAATTATTGCTGATAAGGTGCACCAATTGATTGTATTGATTCATAATGAGTCCAAATATGAATGGCAAGCCTATCTCACTCGATATAGAAATATCATATAACATGACAATATATGCTTTATTGATCTTACTTGATGATGCCTTCTTATATTTTGTTTGTTCATTCCTTATATTTTGCTCTATCTTACGATATGATTTTTTATTTGGAGGATATCCGACCAAATTATAATTCTTGTTTTTTTTTGTATGACATGTATAATTACAATGTTTACATTGCAACTTCCATTTGTTTTTACCATGTTCTAAATTGATTTTGATAGTAAAGGCAATAACTTCTTTGTATGGGGCATGGTGCGTAGAAAAAACATGTTTCCCCCCCTCATAAATTACCATAGCTTAAACTTACTAAGTAGATGCGCTTAGTTACCAGTCACTATTCCCAAATAAAGATAAGGAACTTCTCCCCCCTTATCCTAGTCATAGGTAGGTTGGCCCGGATTCCTTCCCTTCCATGCAGTGCCCCTTCCTTGAAAATCCATTCACTGTTACTATATGATTATAACAATTAAATTGCCGTTACTAAAACTATTACTTCGCAAATAATAAAAATTAAATCAGCAGTTTATGTCAGAGGTTAAACCCTCTTAACCACGCAAAATATTGATTCTTGAAAACAAGCACAACGCAGCACGTTACCCGACGATAAAGTAAAAATTAAAACAACAATTAATACCATTCCAGACCCATTTCTATCAGCTCAATCACTCCACGCCATTCACTGGCGAACTGGAATCAATACGAAGATGGTTTGAATCAACTTTGTGGGCTGTTTTGAGTCTTGGTTTCATAGTTTTGGGTTATATTTATCGGTCCCGTTTGTGTAGTTTGGTTGAGCCTTCGAGGTTTTTAAATTCTATTTGTTTGCTGGAAATTGGTTTTCTTTTGGAAAGTGAATTTCAAGAAAAATGAATTCCGATGTTTGACAGTATTATGGAAAATAAACTGGAAAACATTTTCCAGTGTTTGTTTGTGTTATGGAAAATGAACTGGAAAATAATTTATTAATTTTTCAAGTTTATTAAAATAATGAGGAACAAATCTTACAAATTAAAAACATGATTCTATTTCCATTAAGAATCGTAACTAGTGTGTGATTGTAAACAAATTCTATATCATCAAGTGATCTAATCATGTAATTAGAGGCTTTATTATCAATAATCCAAGTATAAGTTATCGAGTTTTTCTTACCAACATAATTAGCTAAAATCAAGGAATTATTGCTGATAAGGTGCACCAATTGATTGTATTGATTCATAATGAGTCCAAATATGAATGGCAAGCCTATCTCACTCGATATAGAAATATCATATAACATGACAATATATGCTTTATTGATCTTACTTGATGATGCCTTCTTATATTTTGTTTGTTCATTCCTTATATTTTGCTCTATCTTACGATGTGATTTTTTATTTGGAGGATATCCGACCAAATTATAATTCTTGTTTTTTTTGTATGACATGTATAATTACAATGTTTACATTGCAACTTCCATTTGTTTTTACCATGTTTTAAATTGATTTTGATAGTAAAGGCAATAGCTTCTTTGTATGGGGCATGTTGCGTAGAAAAAGCATGTTTTTTCCCCTCATAAATTACCATAGCTTAAACTTACTAAGTAAAGAAAGAGTCTTGAAACTAAGTATCCGGGATTGTATAATTTTGAAATTTTTATTTAATCTAATATTAAAATATTGAATCTTTTTTTGTTCTTTTGTAACTACGTTTTGTTTTTGTTACACCACATTTATTTTTAGGAATCTTGTGAAATAGCTAAATCTCATCTCATAAAGCTTTGAGTTTGGTTTAGTAAGCCATTATAAATCAATTGACATGTTGTATAATATAGGGATCCTATTTATATCATGGACTTGTGTGGCATTACTTTGTGAAAATCATTCCCCAAGGCCTCACCACAATTCTTATGTTATCTCTACGAACATGATGTTATCATACATGTCACAATATATGATATTAAAGAGCCAAGAAATCACATTGAAATGCACCTTTTCCAAATAGAGAAATTTGGAGTGAGGATCTTGTTTTACAAGTGTTCCATGAAGAGAAGAGTTTTTTTTTTCTTAGTATGAAGGGTGTTTTCCATTGCTTTCCTTCATGTAGGATAATTATCTCCATTGAGAACACATGTAACAAACACAATGTCTAGATTGTTTAAAGGATACATGTAATAATGAGAGTTACAATCAATGACAGTTTGAGTTTGGGAATCAATAAAGGTTTATGACTTATTCCCCTTGCTCCCCTCTCTCGATTGAGTTTAGGGTATGGTGGTGTCACTGCTTTATGTCATTGTTAGGCTCTCATGCACACTTTCATTAGTCTTTCTTTCTTTCACACACACACACACACTGTTGTGCAAGTTTATTCTAAATAAGTTTTAAGACAGAAATACACAGAGAAATATTAGATATAATATAATTTTAGAAATTATATATATAAATAAGGGAAGAAATGTTTGTGAAGAGAAGAGTGCTATGGCATGTACTATAAAATAAATCAAGAAACTCTTCAATAGAAAGTAGTTATGCTATGCGTGAAATATTCGATTTTAGATAATGTTATAAACTAATCGCAGTTCATTGTAAAGCAACAACTTATATAAAAATTAACTAAATAATGTTAATTTCATTATACGTTGATGTTTTACATAAAAAATCAGTTTGCGTCTTTTTTTATATCAAAATTGTTTTTTTTTTAATTTCATCATCATCATGTCCATTATAATCCTTTTCACTGAATTGAAGCTTGTTGATCTCATCATGTCCATTATAATCTCTATATGTTCGTTGGTTCTCAATATGTCACATAACTCTTTGGCATCAACATCAATAAATTATTCTTAGTTACATGAAAATTTAATTTCTCTTCGAAGTTGATAGATGAAACAACTCGAATAGATCAACTAACTCATCAAATTAAATGACTTTGTCTTCCAGAATTACTTCATTACTATCATTTTGATTAAATAAAAAATAAATTTTTATTAGATCTATTGAACGTATAGGTGCATGATTTCATTATCTTTCAAAATTGTAAGTTCTATGGCTTAATTTTATAATAATAATAATAAATAAAAATCAGTCCCACAATTATAATTCACTTGGTTATCTTCGTAAAACGAAAGGATTTGTTTGTTTTTTATTTGGTTTAGAGTAACACAAGGAAAAGAATCAGTATTTAGCTTGCCAAATCGACAGGCTGGTTAGGATTGGAGAACAGAATCCTGCCTGCTAAAGTCTGTCTGCAGAAAAAGGAAGTTTTAGGCTATCTTGATAAAGCTTAGCGACAATTTGGTATTGCGTCTGGAAGGCATCCATGATGCCGTTAATGGTACAGAAAACCGCCTGCTAAAAGATGCCATTCAAGCTGTGTAATCGGGGGGATAAATTGCTGGAAGAAGCTCTTCCGGACTTGAGAATTTTTGTTACGGATACTGATGTAAAGTCGAATCTACTGTTGCTTTTTCACCTTGTTTTTTTTCTTCTGCAGATATATTTCTTCAGCTCTGCCTTTCTTTATTCAATACTTGTTCCTTGGAGGATATCAGATGGAATTATTGCCAAAAACGCAAATGCAAGCGCTGTATAAATGACCATCTCAGTATGGACAGAAACCTATCCAAAATGAACTCTTACAGGATATATAGCAGTGCTCATGAGAACGAGCAAGAACAACACAACCACCTGTTTAAGAAATGGATTGCGTAAAACCAGTGGCAATGGCAACATAAGATAAACAAATTAGTTAAACCCCAACCTTCGTAGGACCCGAGAAAGAGTATATTGAGCCTGTATTCAACCTCATACCGATAATCAATCAGAATTTTATAAAATGGGAGAGATGTTTCCAAGTAGTAAACTAAAATTGAAGGAAAATGTTGCTAAGAAACAGGTCAAAGTATCAGAACAAAAAATAATTAGACGGGAATAAGAATCTAAATATGTCAGCCACTGCTTTTACACATTGGAGATGTAAGAAAAAGAGCATGTAGTAATGTAGTATTATTTCACGGGGTTTCAGCGCACAACTGGCATGTGGTTGCGGTCCTGGAATTGGCATATGTGCAGTGCTGACAAGTCCAAGCTCCTCGATTACACGCCTCGCATGTCTCTGCTGAACCCCGATTCAAGTAAGTACAGAACTCACAAAACCATTCACCCTGAGGTGTCAAATTTTCATCAGTTCTCCTCATTGTTTGAGTTGTAATCTCAAGTGAAGCACCCGTTGTGTTTTTTGGTGCTTTTGTCTTGTTTGGATCTGCAGAAGTCCTTGTTATAGCTGTGTAGAGATACGAGGACCTATCTTCAGGAGCTGTCATTCTGTCGCAGGTCTCGTCTCCTGGATCTTCCAGTCTTCTGCAGATCGAGGTTTTTTGTTGCTTCGAGGAGCTAGCCACGTCTGACAGTCCATTCTCTAATGCTGTGACCAAATTCTTAAAGTAATTTTTGGTCACTCCTGTCAGATGGATTAACTTCACCCGAAAGTCATCGAAACTGCCAGAAAGTTCATCAGGATCAATAAATATCTTAAGTTCCCTCTCTGCACAATCATGAAGCCTTTCTAAACTGGACTCCGCCTGCCCTTGCAAGTACTCGAATAATTTTACCGTAGCTTCGGCATCCTCTGCTAGGTAATACCCGTATGCATAGGTCCATTTCAGCACCCGTCGACATTCAACTATCTGCTGCCAGGCCTCGGTCAAGAACTCAAGCTGGGTCTCAGGTTGGCCATAGAGTTTCGAGATCTCCTTGAGATGATTGCTCCGCACCTTTCCCAAGTCTGTCAAAGCAATTTGCCTCGACTTTTCATTGGCTGCCCAGCGATCATAATAATGTTGGTATTTAAGCAACTCTTGCCGCAGTTGACTGGTTTCCTCAGGCTGAGGATTTCCAACATACCTGTTGCAAGAACCACCGTAGCCATGAACAGACCAATCTTTAAGGCATATCCAGCAAAACATGTGATAACAAGGAGCTGTGCATGAGATGCGCATACATCCCGCATTCTTCTCAATCGGTCTCAGGCACTTGGGACAAGGCTTGGTATAAGCCTTCTTCCAAGTCTCATTTTGAGAGTCTGAGCTGTTCTTCAAATTCCATTTTCCCACAGTATCACACCTCACTGGTCGATGTCTTTCCTCGCAACAATTAAAGCAAAAGGAATGAGAGCACAAGCAAGTAACATCAAAATCTCCATCGCAGCCGACAAAATCAATAGCATAATCACAACCTGGAGCAGGACACCACTTTCTCCTCTTGTTTCTTTCTACATAAGACCTAGCAAGGTAACGATAGTACCTTTTCCTATCTTCCTCGAACGCCAATTCGTTAATAACATCGTCACCAACAGCAGCAGAGCATGCTGGTACAGGACACCTTAGAGCCAAACATGCAGGGCCATCATTGATTTTTGTGTGAATGTAAAGTCCCCAGCATTCAGAGCAAAAAGGATGACCACAGGTGACAGATTTAATGAAATCTTGGCTGTAAGATTCAAAACAAATCCCACAAGTCAGATCATCAGAACTGATTTGTTTTTCTTCCGGTTTCTCCAGCAACAAACCTACCTTTTTACGGACTCCGGATTCGTCAACAAACCATGCATCATGTACTTTGCTAGCATTCCAATCGTAGTGACGAAGTAGAAGGCTTGCCTCGAGTCTCGATATTGAAAGAACAGCAGATAACTCCTTGATTTCATGCTCCATACACCGGCAAATATCGGCCTCTTTCAAGACTGTAAAGTTTGTTTCACTGGGCGCTGGATGATACTTGGATTCGGTATTGTCATCACTGTAGTAATCCATGGGTGAGTATTCATCGAGATCATCAAAATCGTTCATGTCATCCATGTTGACAGAAACTACGAGACCGCAAAGCTGTTCACAACACGATGAAAAAGACCTAGCTAGGACGGAGAGTGGGTTTTATATCTAGTCTCATTATTATTTCTTAAATTGTCAGACTAGCGTGTACAACAACGAAAGGGGAAGTCTTTTTTTTAATAATTAAAAAGGAAAAAGACCAACCCTAATTAAAAATATAACCTAGTTTATTATAAAGAAAACGGAATCGTGATGCTCTTCTTTTTTTTAATGCTATTTTGGCGTAGGGATGATCCTTTTTAACTCCGTTTGAAGTTCTCATAAATAATTGTGATAAGAGTTTGTTTTTTTGTACCCAACTTTTTCAATAATGAAGGAAGAACTTAAATTAAATACCAATCAAATTATATTCTGATAAATATCTTTAATAGGGCAAGTAATTTTAATAATTTTAGATTCGCATCTCCCATCATAAAGGTTAGAGCCCAAATTCAACCCGACCCAAACCCACCCGGAGATGGATGCCGGGATATTTTACCGGCGATGGAATCAGGCTGTCTCCTGCATCATAAACTGGAAAGGGAGGTTAAATGGCTGTCAAATTTTGCCTCCCTGTAATGGCTCCAAAGAAATTTCAAGATAGATACGTAAATTGCAAGGAGTGAGACTTTGCTGCTAAAGGTATGTCTCCAAATTGGACCCGCTTACAGACTCCCAGTTCAACTAAAGACTGAAATCGGCGAATGAATCGAACATAGGGAAAATTTTGAAAATAAAAACCAAAAAGAATGGTTACAGTGTGTTAGCATTGACCCGTTTAAAAAAAGTTGAAGATTATACAGCACGACACGCTCTGCAAAGATCGCATGGGCCCGTTTAAAAAAAGTTGAAGATTATACAGCACAACACGCTTTACAAAGTTCACATGGACGCCAGAAGCTCTCTCATTTCTGACACGGAAGGGATGCTTTCATTGGGATAGATCTTTGCAACTAGTTGTGCAAAACTTTCATACTTGTCCAAGAACTCCTTCTGTCAAATTAAGATAAAAAGTACTTCAATCAACTATCTGGCTTCATTAGCATTTCAGTTAATATTTTGAGGCAAAACAAAGGATTAATTGTTTCACCATGAAGCAGGGCACAAACTGTTTGCAATAAGGGAAAAGAAAGAAAAGGCTCGTGCCCAGCATCAACTTGTTGCATAATGAGGCATGGTTTTTTAAGGTAAGGTAAGTAAAGATAATAGTAGGGCCAATAGTTGCAAGGGAAACAAAGCAGATGAGAAGGGAATGCAGGAGTTAATAAATATTACTATATAATAAAACTATTCTTAACAAGGGGAACAGTTCCTTTTTAATTTCAAACTAAGGGTACTTGTTTCATTGAAGAATCTTAACAACCCTCGACAATGGCGGTGGGAGATTGATAAACTCTACTATTTGAGGGTTTCTGCCCACAAAGTGCCTACCTTCCTCTATCAAAAAAGAAAATCAAAAAAGGTTCGGGGGTTCTAAACCCACCTTTTCCTTCCCCCCAAACCCCTGAAGAAATTAAGTTGAGTTTCCATTTTTAGGTTGCTAAATGCTTTGCCCGTGACTCAAATTCCTTGCCAGGTTACCACTACATGCTTTGCTCATAACTCGAATTTGCAGTGTTCAAACACCCGTTGCTTACGGATTAACTTTCAAGACATAACCCTGATATTAAGCAAGTGAATTACCTTGCACTTATCCCACAAAGAAGGCAACAGTTCTTCTGAAGTTAAGTTCTTCTGTAACCTCTTATACATCGCACTCATAGACTTGTCAACCTGTTGCAGAAAAACCATGTTATTACAACACTAGCTTTGAAACCAGACTCCAGAGACAAGCAGGCCAATGGTCAATGCATCAACGACTTACCCCAGATAAACTAGATTTTAACATCTTCCGGAGATCCATTTTTGACAATCCAAGCTGGAAAGGAATCTAAAAGGAACAAAGTGAAAGGCAATGGCATTTCAGTGTTTAAACAATTTGAACTGACACTTCATTAACCTAGAGGAACATTTCAGTATGACTTCTAGAAGTTCTTTGCTGGCATCATGCTGATATCAATTGCATCCATATAAATGGAAAAAAGAATAGCAATTCTTAAGCTAACCAGCAGAGACTTGTAGAATTGCACACCGATATTTGATTGTGGCTGCAGGGCACACAGGTTGCCCAACAAGCAAGGCAAAAAGAACAGTAATTGAAAAGGAGAAAAGAATAAAACAGTCATGGTTTCATTCTGTTTATCATTGTTTTGATGAATGAATTAGTGTCATCTATCTTAATGCAAATCATGTAAAAAATACAATCAAACAAACAAAAGAAAAGGAGGTATCAAACTATATTTTATCTTCAATAGAAGTTCATAACAAACTCTGGAAAGTTAATATGGTGCATTGTTCTTCTAACCAACAACCACGGATGCCATTTGATCATCCCAAACTAACCTCTTCTGGTGTTATGGTGTACATCAGATCCTCAATCTTGCTAGCAAACTGGAAAAGTTTTTCAAATTGCTGCAGAAAGCGAACTTAATGAGGACAAGCACCTTCAAAATATTAAGGCTAAACTCATTGATAGTTCAGTAAATATTTGCAACTAGAAAGACCACATTGCAATAATAGACCCGCAAAAAAGGACCTGGAATAGAATTGCTTACATAGAAAATAATCATGCTAATATGACGAGTACAAGCTTGTTCATAACCTTCGCTTGCCTGGTGATAATATTTGGCTAAAGTTGGCACAACATTGGCAAGGTCATACAAGCTGCAAGCAACTGTTTCTAATCAGCAGACTTGTTAATGGAGAAGATTTTTTTTTCCTGGAATCAGGATTATTCAAAAAACATGGGGAAGATTTCAAAATGTGAGAGGAAAGACAAAAAAAGAATACCTGTTTTGAAATGCTGCATAGTTTTCTAAAAGGAAAACATCTGCATATTTTGGATCTCTTTGTGCAATTCTCTCCAAAGTCACAAACATTATGCTAACCTGTCCAAATAACCTCCCAGATGTAAAATTCACTCGTACCAAATAGGGGGGCAATAAAAAATTATACTAAACTGTCTGATAAAAAGCAAAAAAAAAATGTTTAAGAAAAGACTACTCACAAATTTTGTGTACGCATGATCAACCAAATCCCTAGATTGTCCCGGGATATACTGCTCCATACAAGTTGCAAGAGTTGCAAATCTATGCAAGACAAGGTTGTGTCATTTTATAAGATGCAAAATCAAAGTTTGACCAATGTTACATACACAGTTCATAAAGCATGGAACAAAAGAGCTTGTCATTGCACATAATGCATAAAACTTGCAAAATTATTGCCAAGTTCAGGTATTATTAGTTTAAAATACAGCTCCAGTTGTCAATCATATACCTAAGCAGGCAAGCATATCCTATCTCGAACTAAGTAAAATATGCAAGTCAATTATAGTCACAGGCAAGAGTTAAGTGTCATACTTGACTAGAGAACACAGAAGCAATATGAACATAATAAGATTTTGCACTTAAACAGTTCTAAGCAAATAGTCAAATGGAACAGCTATCATTAAAGTAGAGTATTCTGATCATTTTATATCAAACGTTAGCTAGATGGTCTATGTCTGTTAGTGAGCGCATTTATAATCATCTTAGGACATATTATACACTTGCATCTTAATTAGAATTAAAGGATGCAAGTTTACCCAGAACACCACTAGTCAAGTTCATCCAGATCTGAATCACCTTGGGATGTAGGATAGAACCCCCATCTGCCGCACATTACGCTCATTTCTTTCAATTTGGTGGCAAGCTTCATCAACAAACTGCAATAAAGATATCCAGGTAAACAAGCTAGTTCAAGAAGCTAGGAATGTGTATGGATATCACTTAATTTATGTTAAATGTTAAGAACATACACGGCTGAATTGCATAGAAATTTTTGACTCTAGGTCACCAAGCAAGAGACGCACAAATCCTGCAGCATCAGCTTTCTGACCAGAGAGAGAGCGCTCTGTAATCCCATGCATTGATATGCAGCGCAGAGGATCTATCTTGTATGCCCAATCAACCACAGCATAAAAATCTTCCTAAAAAATCATGACCTTCCACAAGTTAGCACTCCAGGATTATAATAGTATTGAAAATTAGTGGTGAAGCATTAAACTACACCTAGCTAATAAACAATAAAATAGCCATAAAAAGAGGGTGAGGGCAGGATGCTGAGAAACACCAAAAATCGACAAGAAAAGTTTGAACTGAGAACACATGCATCCATTCAAAAAATACACATGCATATTCAAGGGTATGGAACTAAAATGTGTGCAAGTATGCATGCACACATACAAGGAACAATGCAATGTATACATTACCTGTATTCCATCAAGCAAATCCTGAAGAGATTCATTTAATGCTGCCAGATCTGCAGAATTTTTACCTACAACATCAATTAAAGTGTCACATTTTAACTTCTAGAAGTTACAGTGGTTCCATATCAAACATTGATACAGATTGAAATGGAATGAGTTATCTAAGAAGTATTACCAGCTTTGCCATCATTCTCATCAATGTCCATGATACCCAAATCATCATCATCATCCTCGTCGTTGGCATTTCCATCTTTATCCCCATTAGCTACACTTCCTGGGGGAACAAGTGCAGGAACCTCAAAGCACATGAAGTGTGCAAAAAAAGAACTCTGCAGTTTGAATCGCAAAGCAACATATCAATCATAGAAGAGGCAGTAACAATAATAATTTCCAACATATGTACGCGGCAAATTTAACCTCGTCTACAAGGAGTGGGATAAATATTGTCAGCATTTTGGCATAAGCCTCAGAAACTGAAGATGTATCTGCATTATGTGAACTTTGACTTGAGCCCGCAGAAGCTTCCAGCCAGACAGTTGGATTTCTTGATGCTTTTGTACTGGCACGGAGCTCGTTAGCAAATTCACGAGCCTGCAAATGAATGGGATAATTCTTAAAACTATATATTTGAAATACCACGCAAACAAAAAAAAAATAATAACAGAACAAACTAAGTGAAATTGGCACCGCTAAAACCAAATAAAATCATAAACAGTGAAGTAAAAACAATGTGTTCAGTCAATGAAAAGACTGGCCTGACCTCCCGACGAAGAAGCAGGCTAAGGGAGCTACAATATGCTTTCCTCAAAGGACCCAAACAATTTTTATCAAGGCTCTGACAACGGAAACAGGAGTTGTTAGTTAAGGACCAAATTTGAGAGAATGAACACATGTAAACTTATGAGACTTATGGAAAAGGTTTGTAATGTACCTTTAAATGCTGTAGAAGGCGAGCATATGTCCTGCATTTGTACCTTAAGTCAGCATGGTCAGGCCTCTTTAACTGCCCACGCTGTTTCATGCAAAGTACACAAGCAAATATTAGAATTCAAAGACCCAATACTTGTCCTTGTCTGTATGAAAACAACAGAAAGCTGAAAATACTTGTGAAAAGTAACTCTTGTCGCTTATCATGAAATCCACCAAACTTGCAAAATAGTTTCTCAAGAACTCGGAAGCTCTCCTGACAAACATCGTTTTTAATTTTTCAAGTTCTGTGCGCTTTTCTTTAACCTGTAAGAACATCATCCACTGATTTAGAAAGACACAATACACTAAATATACTCACATTAACAGATAACTCTGTCATCTAGCTCCATCCTAAATCTGAATTCAGAAGTTATATACACACACACACACATCCAACTGAATAGAATCATTCAATTCATGTTCTTGGGCTCGTATAGGAAAACAGTCATTTACAATTGAAAAGAGAATTGTCATGGTACTATGTATTCAGGATACCATTTAGACATAGATGACTAATCAGCAAAACAATAAATAGAAAAAAGTCATACATCTAGATGCATAACTGAATATTCTCTTTCAAAATCTTTTCAACAGCCTAGTTTATCATTTTGCAGGTAGAAAAAATCAGGGAGAACAAGGTGGCATACCGCACGCATATTTGTATAACTTGGATCCAAATTAGGCACTTGAAGTCCACGTAAGGCATCAGTTAACCACTCACATGCTTCAATGTTTTGAAGCATGTGAGCCTCATCAAATGAACCTGCTGTTAGACATGTTGCATGCTACAATCAACAAGGCATGATTAGAGGATGATAAATAAAACACATTGCCATAAAAGTGATAAGTTGTCATGAAAGTGACAAACAACATACTTCAGAAGGGACCCGCAGTCGTTCAAGAAGTTTATCAAGTTCTTCAATGAGTGATACATTATTTACAGACTGCATCTCCAATTTGTTATTGCGGGTTTCTATCTGGATATCATAAAAATGAATAATCATACAGCTGCAGAGAGAGATGTAAGGCATGCGTTTGAATATATGCATAGATCCACAATGCCCATCATACTAGGAGATTTTAGATATTCATTTGAAGCAGACTAGTGAAAAAATGAAAACATTAAGGTGCAAGTTGAACACTTTCTTAATGCATGTACAGCAAAAAGGTTGGGGACCAGGAGAGATGCAATAGCAACCCTAATTAGGCACAGTTTACTGTCGGCGTGCACTTACTGACTGAAGGTCTTCTCTCATATGTCTAAGTTTTAAGTTGAAAATGCCTAACCACTCATCCATGTCATCAACACAATTTGTTGCAGTCTCAAGCCCTAGCAACACCTGAAAGAGCCAAATATTAATCCAGACCAGCAAGAGCTGCCACTATTACATAGCTCCACGGGATGTGGCAAGGCACAAATGGACTAATGAACAAGCTTAATCTTCAGAAAGTATAATACACATTAGGAGGTAAAGTAAAAACAACATCTGCTAGAGAGAAAATGCAATAAAACCATACACAAAATCACAGCGTTTGTGAAAGTACCTCTTCTATTAAAGGTTCACTTTCTAAAATGGCATGCACATTTGCAGCTTCCAGAGCAAGAAGCTCACGCTTCAAACTTTCTGAAAATGCCTCTGCTTCACCAATACCCATTAAATAACTGCATGGTATTGTATAATAGAAAGCATGAAGTGGGTTAAGAAATGAAAAACAAAAAGTGGCACAAAGACAATTGTTCGCCATTATTTTCATACAGGAGATGTAAAAAAAGGCAGAGGCAGACTTTCATAGAACCTACACTCAGTAACTTAAATGAGAGTGCTAATTTGGTTGTGTTTTGAGATCAAGGAGGATAGTTATGAAAAAAATTATAGATAGCTTCAACACAAACAAAGACAAATGGATGGAGGTCATAGCCAGCATGTGCCATTTTTTGCACAGTAAGGAGCAATGTTCTGATGTAAATTAAGTTTTGGATTTATTTAAATTAAAAATTTGGAATTTTTTCAAACAAATGAAAAATCTAGCGATGGATACCCTCCCTGTCTAATGAGACTTTTGAGGGTGAAAGTGCAGACTGTAAATCATGGGTAAATTAAAGGATGGTTGCATATCAGTCAGAAACCAAGGCACCTCAATGAAAAATATTCAGCAAACAGACTGAAAACAGGCTGTTCATGTTCGTTTTCCTCCTTTTGCCAAAAATATGTGTCAACACTCAAGTCTCAACCTGACTGAAAAGCTTTGCAATAAAGAAAGGAAAGACTTACTTGCCAAGAAGAGCCTCCATGTCCTCCTCCTCAGCCTGGGAGACAAGTTCTCTTTCAACAGTCACTTTCAAGTCACTTTCTGTGACAGTAGCTGCAACAGGCACTCCGTCTTGCAGATTCGTTTGCTTGGCAATTGTGGGTGTATTTTCCTTTTTTGAAGTAATAAATCATAAGTAGTTAGAGAACTAAGTCATGCATCATGATCTAAGATAACCAATCACTTCATTAAGTCAATTCAGACTGCATACTGTTTGAGACCAGTGTGGACTTCAATTCAATCTCACCAAATAACACCCAAAATGTGAATTATTGTTGTCCCAGTTGGATTATAGATTATGGCACACAAAACACAGTTTCTAGAAAGTTGATTCAACAGAAAAATGGCTAGCAGCATTACTAATTCAATGGGCAAGAAAACTGACAAGTGCACTTCACGTAAGTTAATTTCAACAATACTTTAGGATGGAGAAGTAGCTAATCATAACTCTTAAAACAGATAAATAGAGAAGTAGAAAACCATCATTCACACCTTAGCCCAAAGTGCCATCTCCACAACATCTATGCCAACAACTTTTGGAAGACGGCCAAGTTCATCTTTGCAGATGTTTAAGATGCAAAATAAAAGACGGTTCCTAAGACAAGAAAAAGAAATGCGCTAGCTAGTTAGAAAAATAAATTCATAAAAAAAACACCGTTAATCTTGAGTTATTCAATCGCTCCTCATTAAGTAAAAAAAGCAGGAAAAAAATTGAAACGTGCAAGCTTGTTGGTAGAATAAATCCGTAAAAAAAATATCAGAATTAATCTTGAATTATTTAATCATTCCTCATTGACTAAAAAAAAAACAGAAGATGAAGTGGGTAGTGAAACAACACTGTTTACCTATCATCAATGTTGCGCATAGTCCATTGCGGTGGAGTAACAGTCTGGCTTCTAAGGTTATCAAATCCCTGTAAGAAGTTCAGTCAGAACTGTCATATGGAAAATAAAAAAGTTTCTCATTATCTCCAGAAGTGCTTGTTTAATCCAGATGGTGGGTAAACAGGAAGCGCTGAAGCATACCAGGGTAAACGAGCATCCACTGGGATCATTCGCAATAACCTCCACTTTGGAAAGATGCTTGAGTTTGTATAACTTTGCCGGCTGCATCATTAAGTGAATACACGAGCTTAAGACATGCATAAATGCTTCTGACTTAAAACGGTAAGATGTCATCACAGACAACATTTCTATGTAAGAAGCTGAATTAATTTCTGATCCAGAACCGAATCACATATTTATATCAGCTCAGCCCAACATTTCAATGCGAGAAGTGAAAATTACCTCAAGTACTCCTCCAGTTGAATATTTTAGCACTCGAAGAAAGGCTTTCGTCCTCTGACCCTTAGATTTTGCTGCAAAAAAAAAAAAACGCTTTCAATTCCAAAACAGCTAAAAGAAATTAAAATGAGAGAGAGGGAATTGGCTTTGGCTTACTGGAGAGAGCGAGAACTCTAGGTTTGGCCATGTGGCGTCCTAATTTCCCAGATTTTCCCCAGATCCCATGGCTCTTGGCGACACGGATGGACAATACGATCTTCTGTTTTGTGCCTTCAATAGCTGCCTCGCAGGCTCTCCTGAGCTCCTCGTCATCGGCGCTCGATTTCGCCATTTCTCCCCTCCCCTCTCCTCGTTGATTTTCTTCCTTTCACTTGCTAAGCTCGCCACCCTGAGATTTCCCAATGATTAATTTTTGTTCTTTATAATGATTAGTTGTTTGTTTGTTAGTCACACTCATGGCATGGTACTCCAGTGCACTACTGATTTTAACTGTCATTTTATAAAATATTTTTTTATTTCAAATGTACTAAAACAATATATATTTTTATTTTTAAAATTAATTATTAAAAAAATTGAACGGTGGACTTGCTTACTTATCTGTAAGACTTTGACCCGGGGGGCGGGACCCAGTTATCATTTACGCGATTTCCAGATCGAGCCATTGGAGTTGCAATGAATATCGTGATCCAAAAAAGGAAGAAACAACTCTTGAAATTATATACAGATGCCATGGCTGTTGTTATAATAAACAAACAAACAAAAGTCAACCAATCCAACACAAATGGGAGATTTGAGTGAAATTAATATTAATATTTACCAACTTCGATCAATAGTCGATGTTAGATAAGCAATCTATTCATCCTGTAAGAAAATTATCGAAACATCAAAAACATCCTCTTATGAAATGAGCTCTGCTCATACAAGAGAGGCTTACACACACACACACACGATGGAAATGGTCAATTGGTCATTATTTCTCCAATGCCTATAGAATTTCATCTTCTCTGCCAAGCCAAAAAAGAAGAAGAGCGTTTTACATTTGACTTGTTAGAATACCATTCTTACGACTGCCTCATCCTGGAATATGAGTATGAGATCGATCTGGAAACCTAAGCTGAAGCTGAAGCTTCACATGGAATGTTCCATCCACGTCAGTGTCCCGTGGACCAGTCTGCGAAAAAACAGCGAGACCTCGAGCAAATGCGAATGACCCGGTTCCACCAACCACTGTGAGTTCTTCTCTATCTTTATGTTCTAAATGCTTGGCCTGCACGCTGAGGCTGCCTGTGTAATCAGATGCATCGAACGTGAGGTGGATAATATTGAAACCTGAATACGCAAAATTCTCAACTGGGATTATGAAGCCTTGAGCTTTTCCGATGACCCGTGAAGTGTTTTCAAGCCCCTCTGTGAGCTTCCGATGGAAGATGAAAGCTCCGGCTTCGGATCTTACCGCTGGCTGAACTTCAGAGCTTGAAACTTGAGGTTGCTGAATGTACAGTGACAGGGCCAGCCTGGGCCTTGTCGTCGACGTATTTGATTGATTTTTATCACGAGGGACCGGCGAGAAAAAAGCCAAGAGAATGACTGTCAGTAATGCTAAAGAAACTGCGGTGCAGAATAGGATCCGGCAACCCATCATGCACGCAACCTTACCGGCTCTTTAAACTTGATTGTGCTCTTAAGATCAGGACGCATTCCTTAATTTAATTTGGAAGATGCATGCAGGTCCTTATCACAAATTTCTTAGCCACCTAATCCACGTCTCCTAATCCATATATACGTCAAGAATACCAACTCCATTTGTGAGCTAATACCATCAAATCCCATTTCTGCTGGCTACAATATTTTGATGAAGATTATCAATTTTAATCTCCTAACTTTTACCACTTCAATATACATAATCGAGCAGTTCGTGTTTTATTCACTCTGGAGTTGAAGATATGCAAGGAAACTAGGAAGGATATTACCATATGCATAAACAAAGAGTACACAAATTGTATGCCGTGCATGTTATTATCTTATCTAAAGGTGCAGATCTTTTGCATAATTTTTTTTATTATAAATGAAATTAATTTAAAAAAAAAATTAAAAATACTAGTGAAGCACTATTTAATAGAATAATATTTTTTAGGCGTAATTTTTAATTAATTCTTTTAATATTATGTTGTTATGAGAATTGCGCTTCATCATTTTATTTTATTTTTGTGGGGTAAAACTTTAATCTCTTAGATTTAGTTTTTTTTCTTAATTTCAACATTAAATCTATTAGAATTGATGTTGTTCTTAATTGTTTTATATGAATTTATCATGATATCATAATCTAGGTTAATAGTTTAAGTAAACCTAGATTGTTTTAAGTGTATTCTTCTTTGTAAAATGAGTTTATCGTTGAAATTAAAACAAAATAAAACGTGTCCAGCGATCTTTTGGTCTTTTCACTAAATATATTTTGTTATTTCAGTTTTATGAGGGGATAATTGGGTCTTTGTACATAAATTATATTATTTTAATGAAAAAAATATTATTGGAGAGGAAAACATTAGCTAGTGGGAGGCGCCAATACACTTTGGGTGACAAACGGTCCTTCTGCATGTCTTTAAAGCATCGTCATATCTTTTATTATGGTGGGGTGATTTGTCACCGATATGCCTTTTTTATCCTCTTTCTTCTCCCCTGAAAATTATTAGGTAATCATCTCATGTTTCTCATTTAGTGACCCAGATTTACTAGACATATAAGCATTGAAATTACGCATCACACCATATTCTCTGGTCTGATACATCAACAAAGTGAAAGTAAAGATAAAGAACGTCAAAGATGTTCAGCAGATAAATATGATTTGAAGGTTCGAGAACCATATGCTACTTTATCAAGTAAAACAAGTGTTTACGTAGCCTAGTTGTTAAGATGAAAGACTAATATATTACATCCGCCCAGTTCAATTCTAGCTACTTTGTTTGTTTCATATAGATTGCCTTTAGATCTGTGTGCTAAGTTTATTATTATTATTATTTGGGTTTTTTTTATTGCATTTTTAAAAAATAGGTACAGGTAGCCTTTAATCTATGTGCCTGGGCTACTTTTTCTATCTATTTTTTTTCTTGCGTGTGCCAGCAAGAGACCACCTTTTAAGGAGCATCAAATGGGGACAACAAGGAGCAGTTACTCTAAATGATCAAAAGCACAAACCAAGATTCCACAAAACTAAGTTCCAGCATCGGAAAAGTAGACATGAAAGCGGTCGGTATAATCAAGCACTAATAGCAGAAGCTTACAGAAAAAGAACCATCCATTAACTAAGGTCTTGTTTGTTTCAAGGTTCACTTTCTAGTGTTTGTTCACAACCCTTGACAAAAGGAAAGTGTATTCCTCTTTTAAGAACGGAATACAATTTCCTTAAAAGTAATAGTTATTTTTTTCAAAAAAAATAGAAACATGTTAAAGTATCATTTTTTATAAAAGAAAAATAATAATTTTGATATTAATAAAAAACACAAAAACTAATAATTTAAATCTTAAAAATTCTATTTTTTTTAATCACCCTAAATTAAAATTTTGCATTGAGATTTTGATTTAAAATTAAAAAAAACTTATTTTAAGCTTTTAAAATTGAAAAAAATATATATTAATAAATTTTACTTAAAAAATATTTCACAAGCTTATTTCTCTATAATATGATATGACATATATTGTTATATTTTATAAAATAATTTCTTTATTTTATAAAATAATATAGGATATAATAAAAAAATTCATCATTATACTTTTTAGATTTTATTTCTTTATTTTAAGTGATTAAATATTTTATATATATTAGATAAACTTGAAAAAAATTAAATTATTTTTCAGTTCCTTTTCCATAACACAAACAAACACTGGAAAGTGTTTTCCAGTTCATTTTCGTCAAACATCGGAATTCACTTTCAAGAAATTCACTTTCCAGGAATTCACTTTCCAGAAAGAAACCATTTTCCAGCAAACAAACAGGACCTAAGTGATATACACCCAGTTAACAAGGATTTCCAAGACAATCTTTCACCAATACTCAAAATCATAGAGCATTCCTTATAACATAATGTTTGGGAGGGAAAATTGCCAAGCAAACACAATATCTCTACCTGCTAAGTAAACGCGACAACTGTATAAGAAAAAGAAGAGCAGAGAGGGAGAGGGAGCACTTACAAATCCACTAATCGACACCCCTTCTCAAGATTCAATTGCAATTAAATTAAATTGTAAGCACCAGAAACAAGAATTTGAAAGGCTTAATTATCATTCACTTGCATTTCGAAAATCACCGATACCTGAAAACAATTGGGCAAAAGCTTATATTGTTAAGCAAAACAAAAAAACACTGTAGGAGTATACAAGACTCAGCCACATCTAGTGGTGTTCTCAATAAGTGAAGCAGCACATAGCATTATACAGAAGTCAGTTCCTGCCCATCCAGCTGTTAAATATTAGATGCTATATCCATGTCCATCTGTTCTAGCTAGATGCTTCATCCATGTTCGTCTATTCCAGCATCGCCAAGAGGAAAATGAATTGGGGTCAAGAAGCCCAGCTAAAACCCTACTTGACCCTGATTAACACTAAGGGCTTGAAAAGTGCATTTTGCCAAAAACCAGAAAACAATACGATGACTGCAGAGCACAACGTAGAATTCTCCACAAGTTTTGCATGAACAATAAAACAAACCTTGCTATAAGGTATTCAAAATTGTTCTACAATGAATCTCTAGTATCCAAGTCATCTAATTAAAGTCATCTAATTAAAGTCGCTGCTCTATACCACTTTAATCATCCCACCAACCAAGAAACACAACCTTCATTGAACTGCACTCTAGCCTGCTGGATACTGCAGTTAAAGAGTGCAAGGTTTGATAATGACAGCAACAAGCATCTTATACATGAAAAGCCCACTTCCATAGCCTGTCCAAGTTCTTAAAGCTTGAATTTTAAAATCGGAAGCTAGACAAAAATCTCCGTATATAACTGTTTCTCTACAAAGCTCACCCAGCAGCAGGGAATTGAACCTTTGGAATCGATAATTAAGTACCGCATTGATGCATCAAGCACTCATGATGTCGATGCAACAAAAAATGAATAACGAGTTGATAACATCACCCGAAGCCTCGCTGATTTACATTGAACCAGCTGTGAAGCATGTGGAGGAACAGACAACTTCAGCTTTAATATCTTAACTAGACTAAATGAACCCAATGTAATAGGGAATAAACTCTCTAAGAAACAAGGAAAGTTTATTCTAAATTCAAATAAAATATCGAGTTAGAGAATCAAGTTATTATCAAAGCAAAAGACAGGTGAAATAGCCATATGATGCACGCAGCATGAGCAAATGCAATTATATCATCATATGCATCTCTCCTCCTTACCCCGGGCTTGAGACCGGCTGTGAGCCATGCATAGTGCACCACAGGCGGAGTTACATGCATCCAACCACACACACAGCAGCATGCATAGAAAAGCAAACTCTAGCAAACAACCATAGACCAATATAATAAAAGATACGAAATCAATCCAGCCCAAGTAACAATGAAGCAATAAATTAAAACCCTGCAATATTGAGCAGCATAATTCTTCAAACTCTAGCACGACCCCTGATCACACTTGGACAAATGAGTAGTGACATCACCAGTCTGAAGAGAACCAAGATTCAAGAACACTGCAAGCCACGCATTGGCATCAAGATTATCACGCAATACACATCATAAAAAAGCAGAAGCCATGGACAATAAGCAATTTTGACCGCAAAGCTTCATTTCCAACACACGATCTACCGATTCCGAGAGGCATATAACTATCTGCAATAATATTGAGCAGCATAATTCTTCAAACTCTAGCTCACCCCAGAAGCACAGAGCCAAAAATGCATCGAGATTATCACTAATACATCATAAAAAGCAGCAGCCATGGACAATAAGCAATTTTGACCAGCAGCTTCATTTCCAACATTCACAAGGAAAGAGATGGCCAACAGATTCCAAGAAGCATATAACCATCTGGTGAGGAAACAAGTTTGCATAAATGACTTTTAACACTTTTGCTTGACCAACAAACAGATATCATCCCTTGCAATCAAATTCAATCTTGATACAAGCCGGGGCCCAGAGATAAAATTCAGTAACCACAGCTATTACCACATAAGCAACCGCTTTAGCAGAACTGAAGCCAAACTACAAAGATCCCACTAACCAAAGTGGAGGACAGCCAAATTGAGAAGAATTTTGAAGAGAGAATCACGTGCCTACCCATGCAATGGACAGGGCAAAGCTACTCCACATGATATTTGGTTAAGATATCCATCGATAACTCCAAAAGTCAAGTAAACGCCAGCAATTTATGTGAAGACAATAGGAAAAACGATCCTCCACCAGTCCTAGAAAAATACAATAGGCAACTAATAAAACTTTCGAATGTTTCATTGGTGTGCACTTATCTCCAGGAACCAAGAAGAGGAAACAAGAAAATTGTATTCAGAAAGTAAAATCTGCTACGTGCATCAAATATCTTTGGCCAGCAAGTGTGAAAAGAACCATCTTCAAGTATAGAAGAGACCAAAGAAATATCTCATACTTAACCACCATCAACTATCCCCAAAAATCACCAAACTGTATCCAAACAATTTATGAGATGGGAAAAGGGCCAGTGTTACCACAAGCTTCATTCTGTGTTTCATTTGATCTCATGAAGCTCGAGAACCAAGAAACATAACAAGAAAGAACAAGAAATTATTCCAAGACTTTCCTGAAAAGTACTTGCAGGTATCCCAATAAGAAGTAGATCAGTGAACCACAAACTCACAACAAAGCACGGGTAAATTCATTGAGGAACACAAAGCAATGCTCGGAATAAAGGACTGTAAATTCACCAATCAAAACTGCCCGTATCAGGAAGCTAGAGTATCAGGAAGTTAGAGAATAACAGACTTCAATCAAGAAAACTCAATACCATCCTACAATAAACTTGCACCAGTTGAAGAAAACAACAAGCAATTCACCTATAAGTTCACTTGAGCTTTGTCCAGGCTGCAAAACAGAAGGGCAAGTAATTTGAGAGAAATAGAAAGGGAGAAAAAGTGCAATATAGACTCACTTGACATAAACACAAAAGCAATATGCTTCCTCATATATGTACAACCCTGAAAAAGCAAACATAAAACAAATCTCAAACCCTGCTCAAGAAACTTTAATTCATGAGATGAAGGGGAAAAAATTCCTAATAAGTCTTGGTCTTTCTCAGTGCAATTATTTATAAACCATAATAATAATTAACAAAAAATGATCAATATAAGTTCATATTTTAAATAAAACATAACCTAAAGAATTGAAAAAAAGCTTAGATGTGTTATAATAAGTTGAAACTGATAATTTTCAATGAACTTAGATAAGACATGAAAAATGAGACAGTACATTGCAAGTCCATGCAAAATTCCTCATCTTCAAAAACGTGTAATGAGCACAAAAAAAAAGTACAAAAAAGAAATGCTGCCAGGATAGTTTATACAAAACAAAAAGGAATAACATGTCAAGAAAAATTTTCAATTTTTTTTCCATGATAAGCCATAATCAACTCATACTCTACTAATAATTACCCAGCTTCTATTGGTTCATACCTTGTTGATAACACTTGACAGGATCTCTTAGAAAAATATGCACAAACAGACCTCCATCTCAGTATAAAAAACCAATATGACAATAAAGAAGCAATTGGGGCTTTGCTAGTTATTAACCCTATCATCATTGATTGCAAAACTAATAATGTAAACCTTGTAGACACCAGGATTAAAAAGTACAAATTATGGGAACTGCATTGTTCTTGATAACAACATCTAGAAACATCTGCACAGAACAAAATTAAAAATGTTTAGAGAGCAAGAGGGGTTCAATGAAAAGGGAAAGATTGAATGAATGATGAGAAGAAAGAGTATGAAATAATTTCCCCTACTAGCAAAGCTTAGAGTTGAAGCCGATACAGCCAGTAAAAAAAACACGACATTAAAATTCCTAGTTCAATTTAAGGGCATGAGATCCTCAAAGAACACACAAATATAGCACAAACCCTATCTCCATCAAAGAAGTGAAAACTATGTGAGATGCAGTACAGAGTAAAAAGAGGACAGTAGGATCCAAAGAATCAAGTAATAAAGACACCCATTCTTCAACTTCAAGCTCCTGGAAAGACAATCACTGTCTTAGACTAAGCACTAGAAATGTTAAAGCAAGATGGAGTGGTAAAAGAAGATAAGGGAAAAGAGTAGGTAATTAATTAAACACTCCCAAAAAGTTGCAGCCCACATGTTCCTTGATGAATTGGAGGGTTCCTAGATAAAACATGTGAGCATGTCACACACAAGTTATATTTTAGGAAATTAAAATTGTTAAAATAGAATAAAAACAAACAAATAAAAGAAGAAACACTTGTTTTGATCTAAAATCGGAAGCTATGTTAGGAAACACTTGGTGTAATCTTGATGAAAACATAACCATCCAGAGAAGAGAGAGCAAGTATAATTTCTAGTCAAGCATCAGAGTCAGGGTCAGCCAAGATGGATGTCTTTCTTGATCATAAAGAAATATGTTTTCCCCATATCTTTTTTAGTGTGTGTCCTAGTAGCTGGCCTAGTGGCTATCTTCTTTCCTGCAGTGCTAATATCAGTCCCTGTCCTCATGTATGGGCTTATAATCTAAGGTACCTCCATCCCTGGAGATATGAATAAGTGTTGGATTCTGAAACAATACCAGTCTATACTTCTCTATCTATCGCTCTCACTATTATCTTAATCTGAATTTCTAGGAGCAGGAATTGTGCTTTCAATAGGCTCACTGTCCGGTCTAGCTGATGTTCCAAAACACTTCAGCAAGAGACATCATTTTTTGATCTTCTTCTTTCTTGTTGATGTAGCAAATTATTAAGCAATTGCTAATTGAGATAAAAGAGCAAACAAAACAGCTTTATTGGGAAGAAGCAATGGAGCTGGTAGACGGTAACAATAAACCACTAACAAAATCCCAACAAAACTCAACAAGCTTCATTAGAGCACTTGATAGACTCCTGAAAGCACACATAATTGAACTCAGACCAGCCATATAGCAATTTAAGATTATATAAGAGAGAGAAAGGAATTAAGAGAAACTTAATCACCAATGCATGTATCAAAAGCATCATTTACATCGTATTGCTCCAAGTATGTGACCCTGAAAACCAAAGCTTAGAATATGCAACCTTAGTGCATCCTAATTCTAGAATGAGAAAATATAACAATCAAACTAAACACTAGGTGATGTATTAAACCTCCGATACATATACTTGTCTTGCATGTTTGTTGAAAATCACCTCATCCTAGAAAAACATGCAAAACATAAGGCCAGCGAAAAATAATTGATCAAAATGAGAAATCAAAGTTAAAGATGCTTGGGTGCATTACTGTTGAGAACTGATCAGCTACAGAGCATCTGCACAATCAAGATAAATTTAAGCTGCCCAATAAATGCCAAGTTAATTCCCAGCATACCTGCCCAAACAGCACAGAACCAAACATACAACAAATACTATTTCACATTCAAAAACAAAAGGGATCTTGGGAGCCATACAAAACAGCATCAAACATAAACCCTACCTCTGATAAAAAAAGCAAAACTGGAAAAATACAAAGAGGCTGTCAGTTCTGAAGCATCACATAGGACAGGACAGACTTGTTCAAATTCATACTTCTAAAAAGACAAAGTCAGTATCTTAGACTAAGCACTCAAAATGTTAGGAAGAAAAAGATACACATAAAAAAAAGGGCACAAAATGAATTTAACACTCCCGAAAAATTGTTGTCCACATGTGCCTTGATGATTTGGAGGGTTCCTAAGAAGAAGGCATGCAAATTATAAATTGGGAAATTAACTTGTTGACTGGAATGAAAACGAGAACTTAAGAAACCCTTGTTATAAAAGAAGCCAAAACAAAAGGCAAAGTTATGAAAAACTTAGTGTAATCTTGATGGAACAAAACAATCTCGAGTATATGCACAAAAAAAGCTATTGGAAGTCAGAAGTTAAAAAGGATATGGTAATAAAAGAGAGCCAAACACCGGTATTGGTGAATTTAGCAATGAAGCTTGTTGAAGGCAAGAATAAACCACTGCCAAAATCCCAACAAAACTCAACAAGCTTCCTCAAAGAAGCTGACCTGAAATCACACAAAACTGAGCTTAGACTAACATGTATCAAAAGTATCCTTTAAACACATCCTAGTGCTCCAAGTCTATGACCCTGCAAACAAAAGCTAAGAATAAGCATCCTAGGGAGTCTTATTGACACATAAATAAGAATCTGCACAACAAAAGGCCAACAAAAATTCATTAATCAAAATGAGAAATTAAGATTAAAGATGTCTAGTGCGTTACTGTTGAGAATTGATCAGCTACAAAGCATCTGCTGTCTGCACAGTCAAATCAAAATGAAGCTGCAAAAGCAATGCCAAGTTAATTCCTAGCATGCCCGCTCAAACATTCCTAACAGGGTCATGGAAGCCATAAACTAAAAGCATCTAACTCAAACCCTGCCTCCATTAAAAAAGTAGAAGTAAATTGGTAAAATACAAACAAAGAGACAGCAGGTTCCAAAGCTTCACGTACTAAAGACCATTGTTCAAATTCCTATTCCTGTAAAGACATAGTCAAACTAAGCATTTGAAATATTAAAGCAAGGCAGAGATGCAAGCAAAAAAGGACTTTAGCAATGCCAAAACCTGCCTCCAAGGATGTTCCTTATTGAATTGGAGGATTCCTAGAAAAGAGGTGAAAGCACAGGTTATACTAAAGTTATATTTTAGAAAATTAAACTTGTTGACTAGAATGAAAAGGAGAATTTAAAAAATGATTGTTTTGGTCAAAATTGGAAGCCAAATCTGAAGCCAAAGTTAGGAAACGCTTGATGTAATCTTGTTGAAAACGTAACAATCTAGAGAAGAATCTGCACAACATAAGTTAATGGTTAGAGAGACAGGGCTGTCAGAAGTTTATAAAGATATGGAGATAAAAGAGCAAACAACGGCTGTATTGGTAAAGTTCGATGGTAGAAGGTAACAATAAAACACTGGCAAATTCCCAACAAAACTCAACAAGCTTACTTAGAGAAGTTGATATACTCCTGAAAACACAATTTAATTCATACTCTAGTTGTTTAACAACTACAGATTATATAAGACAAAAGGAATGAGTTAAGATAAGCTTAATCTCCAATGCAAGTATCAAGAGCATCCTTTAAAGAGATCTTAATGCTCCAAGTCCATGACCCTGAAAACAAAAGCTTAAAATAAGCTTCCTAGGGCATCCTATTGACACAAATATAATAAGCTTTGAAATTGAAAAGTAGGAGATGCTTGGTGCATTATTGTTGAGAACTTATCAGCTACAGAGATTTGCAAAGACGAGATAAAATTAAGCTTTCCAAGAAATGCCAAGTTAATTCCAATCATGCTCACCCAAACACTCCTACCAACAGAACCAAACATACAACACATACTATTTTCCATTCAAAAACAAATATAGTCCTGGAGCCACAATAAAACAGCATTCAACTAAAACCCTACCTCCATTAAAGATGTAGAAACTAGATAAAATACAAAGAGATTGTCAGTTCCAATGCATCAAGTGGGACAAACCTTTGTTTGAAGTCATACTTCTGGAAGAAAACGGTCAGTACTAAAAATGTTAAAGCAAGGAAGAAAAATAAAAGAGTATGTAATGAATTAAACACTCCCAAAATATTGCAGGCCACACATGTTCCTCAATGAAATGGAGGGTTCCTAGAAACAAAAGTGTGGTCAAAGCTCACACACATAATAAATTGGGAAATTAAATTTAATGACTAGAATGAAAAGGAGAGCTTAAGAAACCCTTGTTTTGATCTATTATTGGAAGCCAAATCAGAAGGATAGGATAGGAAACACTTGGTGTAATCTTGATGAAAATATAACCATCTAGGAAAGTAACTGCACAAAACAAGTTATTGGTGAGAGAGAGAGAGAGAGAGTTGTCAAAAGTAGAAAAGTATATTTTATAAAAGAGCAGACAAAAAAGCTGTAATGGTGAATTTAGTAATGGAGCAGGCAGAAGTTAACAATACACCACTGTTAAAAGCCCAACAAAACTCAGCAATCTCCCTCAAAGAAGTTGATATGACTCCTAAAAGCACACACAAATGAACTCTCTAATTGTTTAACAATATTAAGAGACTTAAACTCCAATACAAGTATCAAAAGCATTTTTTACACATCTTATTGCTCCAAGTCAGTGACCCTGAAAACCAAATCTTAGAATAAGCATCCTTGGGCACTATATAGCCACAATTATAACAAGCAACGAAATTGATGAAAATATATCACTGAAGTATATGCACAATAAAAGCTATTAGAGAGCATGGGAGAGAGAGTTGTCAGATGATGAAAAGAATATGGCGATAAAAGAGCAAATAAAACAGCGGTACTGGTGAATTTAGTAATGGAGTTGGTAGAAGGTAAAAATAAACCACTGCCAAAATCCCAACAAAACTCAACAAGCTTCCTTGAAGAAGTTGACCTCCTAAAATAACACTCAATTGAAATTAGAATCTAGCAGTTTAACAGTTATAGATTATATATGAGACAAAAAGAAATTAAGAACTTAAACTCGAAACAAGTATCAAAAGAATCTTTTAAACAAATCTTATTGCTCCAAGACCAAGACCCTGAAAACAAAAGCATAGAATGAGCATCCTAGGGCGTCCTACTGATGCTAAAAATAACAAACATCAAATTCAAGTTAAGGCGAAGCATTACACCTCCCAAGGTAATCCTAGTCTTACATGTTGGATGAAAATCAGTATATCCTGGAAAAACATTGAAAACACAAGGCCAACAAAAATCATTACTCAAGCTAGGAAATCAAAGTTAAAGATGCTCTAATCACAGAAAATCTGCAATCATAACAAAATGAAGTTATCCAAAAAATGGCAAGTTAATTCCCATAATGCTTGCCCAAACACTCCTAACAGCAAAACCAAACATACAGCAATTACTATTTTCCATTACAGAAAAAAAAAGGTCTAGGAAGCCACAAAATAAATGCTTCTAACTAAAACCCTACCACCAATAAAGAAGTAGAAACTAGGTAAAATACAAACAAAGAGACTGTCAGTTCCAAATCATCAAGTCAGACATACCTTTGTTTTAATTCATACTTCTTTAAAGACACAATCAGTAGCTTAGACCAAGTACTCAAAATGCATGGAAGGAAAATAAAACACATAACTAATTAAAACACTCCCAATATATTAAAGGCCACACATGTTCCTCAATGAATTGGAGGGTTCCTGGAAAAAAAGCACAATCAAAGGTCACACACAAGTTAAAATTTGAGAGATTAAGCTTGTTGGTTGGAATGAAGAGGACAACTTAAGGAACCTTTGTCATGATCTATTATTGGAAGCCAAATCAGAAGGCTATTTTAGGAAACACTTGGTTTAATCTTGATGAAAACATAAACATCTACAGAAGAATCTGCACAAAATAAGCTAATGGTGAGAGAGTTATCACAACATGAAAAGGGAAATGGCAATAAACGGGGAAAGAAAACAGCGGCATTGGTGAATTTAGTAATAGAGCTTGTAAAAGGTAAGACTAAACCACAGCTAAAATCCCAGCAACACTCAACATGCTTCCTTACAGAAATAGATAAGACATCCTGAAATCACACACAATTGAACTCAGACTGGCTATTTAACAGCTATAGAGTATATAAGACATGGAAAGAAATTAAGAACTTAAACTCCAAAGCAAATATCAAAAGCTTCCTTTAAGCAGATCTTATTGCTCCTACTCCATGACCCTAGAAACCAAAGCTTTGAATAAGCATCCTTGGGCATCCTATTGACAAACATAAATAGAACAAGCATCGAAATTGAGGGCAGACGGTAATTTAAAAATGTGTACACATAAACAAAGTGACTGTAGGTACCAAAGCTTCAGGTGTTAAAGACCATTGTCCAAATTCATACTCCTGGAAAGACAATATCTTAGATTAAACACTCAAAATGTTAAGCAATGAAGCGATACATGCAGAAAAATCAAAGAGTAGGATATGAATTAAACACTCCCAAAATTTTGCATGCCACACATGTTCCTTGATGAACTGGAGGGTTCCTGGAAAAAAACAGTGCAATCAAAGGTCGCACACAAGTTACAAGTTTGGAAATTAAACTTGTTGGTTTGAATGAAAGGATAGCTTAAGAAATCCTTGTTTTGATCTAAAATCAGAAGCCAAATCAGACGACTAGGTTAGGTAACACTGTGATCTTGATGAATACAAAACCATCCAGAGAAGTATCCGCACAAAATAAGCTATTGACGAGAGAGAGAGTTATCAGAAGTTCAAAGGAGTTGGGGATAAAAGGGCAAAGAAACCAGCAGTATTGGTGAATTTATTAATGGAGCATGTAAGAGGTAATACTAAACCACCGCTAAAATCCCAGCAGCACTCAACATGCTTCCTTGTAGAAGTAGATAAGACTCCCTGAAAACACACAATTGAACTTAGACTTGCTATTTAACAGCTAGAGTATATAAGACATGGAAAGAAATTAAGAACTTAAACTCCAAAGCAAATATCAAAAGCTTCCTTTAAGCAGATCTTATTGCTCCTAGTCCATGACCCTGGAAACCAAAGCTTAGAATGAGCATCCTTGGGCATCCTATTGACACATAAATATAACAAGCATCGAAATTGAGGGAAGGCGGTGAATTAAAACTGTGTAAAGATAAACAAAGTGACTGTAGGTATACCAAAGCTTCAGGTGTTAAAGACCATTGTCCAAATTCATACTCCTGGAAAGACAATATCTTAGACTAAGCACTCAAAATGTTAAGCAATGAAGAGATACTGGCAGAAAAATCAAAGAGTAGAATATGAATTAAACACTCCCAAAATTTTGCATGCCACGCATGTTCCTTGATGGATTGGAGGGTTCCTGGAAAAAAAAAAGCGCATTCAAAGGTCACACACAAGTTAAAAATTTGGAAGTTAAACTAGTTGGTTGAATGAAAGGATAGCTTAAGAAACCCTTGTTTTGATCTAAAATCAGAAGCCAAATCAGAGGGATTGGTTAGGTAACACTGTAATCTTGATGAATACAAAACCATCTAGAGAAGTATCTGCACAAAATAAGCTATTGGTGAGAGAGAGAGAGAGTTATCAGAAGTTCAAAGGAGTTGGCGATAAAAGGGCAAAGAAAACAGCGGTAGTGGTGAATTTAGTAATGGAGCTTGTAAAAGGTAAGACTAAACAAACCACCGCTAAAATCCCAGCAACACAACATGCTTCCTTATAGAAGTAGATATGACTCCCTGAAATCACACACAATTGAACTCAGACTTGCTATTTAACAGCTATAGAGTATATAAGACATGGAAAGAAATTAAGAACTTAAACCCATAAGCAATTATCAAAAGCTTCCTCTAAGTTGATCTTATTGCTCCTACTCCATGACCCTGGAAACCAAAGCTTAGAATGAGCATCCTTGGGCATCCTATTGACACATAAATATAACAAGCATCGAAATTGAGGGAAGGCGGTGAATTAAAAATGTGTACACATAAACAAAGTGACTGTAGGTACCAAAGCTTCAGGTGTTAAAGACCATTGTCCAAATTCATACTCCTGGAAAGACAATATCTTAGATTAAACACTCAAAACGTTAAGCAATGAAGCGATACAGGCAGAAAAATCAAAGAGAATGATATGAATTAAACACTCCCAAAATTTTGCATGCCATGCATGTTCCATGATGAATTGGAGGGTTCCTGGAAAAAAAAAAGCGCAATCAAAGGTTGCACACAAGTTACAAATTTGGAAATTAAACTTGTTGGTTGGAATGAAAGGATAGCTTAAGAAACCCTTGTTTTGATCTAAAATCAGAAGCCAAATCAGAGGGCTGGGTTAGGTAACACTGTAATCTTGATGAATACAAAACCATCTAGAGAAGTATCTGCACAAAATAAGCTATTGGTGAGAGAGAGAGAGAGTTATCAGAAGTTCAAAGGAGTTGGCGATAAAAGGGCAAAGAAAACAACAGTATTGGTGAATTTAGTAATGGAGCTTGTGAAAGGTAAGACTAAACCACCGCTAAAATCCCAGCAACACTCAACATGCTTCCGTATAGATGTAGATAAGACATCCTGAAATCACACACAATTGAACTCAGACTAGCTATTTAACAGCTATAGAGTTTATAAGAATGGAAAGAAATTAAGAACTAGATATTTAACAATTGTAGATTATACAAGAAGGACAACAAGTAATTAAGAGAAACTTTATCTCCCGAGCGAGTATCAAAAGCATCCTATACACGGATCTTAATGCTCCAAAGTCCTTGACCCTGAAATCATAAGCTTAGAATAAGCACCCTGGTCTGTCCTATTTCCACGTGAAAAATTACCACAAGCATTGAAATTGAAGAGCAGGAAATGCATCAAACCTCCCTCCCAAGGTAATTCCAGTCTTAGATGTATCCTAGGAAACATGCAAAACCAGAGGCCAGAGAAAAATCTTTGATCGAAATGAGAATTCAAAGTTCAAGATGTTTGGTCCATTACTGTTATGCACTGATTAGCTATAGAGCATCTGCACAGAGCGAATGAAGATTGAAGTAGCCCAAGCAATGCAAAGTTAATTCCACACATGCCTGCCCAAACATTCTTTGTAGCGCTGGAAAAGCAGACTATTTTTAATGCGGAAATTAAACGGGTCCTTGGAGCCACAAACAAACAGCATCTAAAGTAAAGTGCAGAAGGATAAGAGTTGTTGACAGCATTAGAGATTATTATGACCAGCTGCAAGGGCTATGATCAACACAGGTTAGCAGAGTACTTTCGCAAAGACAGGCTAGAGTCAGTCAGAAGAGCGCGAGTGAAGAAACCAAACCAACCAGACTACAGTTGCTCTCACATATCCAGCAACCGAGCAGTGTCATAAGCGAGGTACAAAAAACCTGCCTTCAATGATTAAGAAAATATTCATACACCTTGATTAGCCTCATACCAGAATTGAATTCACTGTTAATAAACATTCTCTCTTGAACCTAAAATAGAGATCCGCATCAATACCGGAAAGCAGAACTAGAAGAGCTGCGGGAAGCATGAAACACGGTAAGAACAGAATTTTTATCCCGCGCCTCCTTGTCAAAACTGTTACAAAGTTCTCTATCTGCAAACCTCATCGCAGGAAAATCTCCAAATCATATATACATGTCAAATCAATTTCGATCCTAAAAGTGACAGAAACCGTAGGGATTTTTATGATTAATCCAGAAGTCATAACAAGAATTAAAGGCTAATACGGCCACAGAAGAGAATCCAAACTCGAGATCTAAAACTATTCGATAAAATTGTGAAGATCAAGAAACCCTAATTACGTAGATCACGAGAACGAATCATAATTTATCGATCGTAGAAAGCAGAAAGAAACGAAGATGAGAAGAAGGTTACCCCCAAAACCTGAAACAGAAAGCACAGAGATAGAGACGTGATCGAGAATTATGCTTAGCAGACAAGGAACGGATGGGTAAGGACCTTTATTTATAGGTAAAAACTAAGAGATCAATGGACTGGATTGATTTTTGATTTTCAAGATCTACGGTCAATATTTTTATTCTTATGTTAAAGACGATCAAGTTGACCGCCGACTTACTTTGTTTCCGCGGAGTCCGCCGACTAACTTTCAAGTTTTGAAACTTCAAACGCGTTACGAAACCATGTGCTTGGTTGTATTGAGTTTTAAAAATGTTTTATAAAAATAAATTAATATATATATATACATACATATATATATATATATATATTACTTACCTATTTTTTCAGATTATTTTAATATATTAATATAAAAATTATTTTTAAATAAAAACCACTTTAAATAATCCAAAATATATAAAATATTTTTAAATAAAAATCACTTTAAAATAACCCGCCATATTCTCATGACTATCCAAAAATACTGTTTGGGAAAATAAAAATTTATTATTGAATTTTTTATAAATATTTTCAGATTTTTTTAATATATTATTATAAAAAATAATTTTTAAATAAAACCACTTTAAAACAACCACCCATATTAACATGTCTATCCAGAAATATTAGATGCACACGTCATTGAAAACAAGCAATGGATTGCTTATCGCCACATCACCACTATCTCAACATTTTTTTATCATGCATCTTTTCTTTGGTTATTTTGAAGGTGTTTAGGAGTGAAAGTCTGATTAGAGGTTGAAAAAAAAATCATGATTTTGATGTTTGATTATTGTGGAGAAGGTGAAAACTTGTTGTGCGTTTTATTTTTTAAAAAAAAAACAATCAAACTCATAAAAAGCAGCGTTTCATGAATAGTTGTTTTCTATGTGTTCCCCCCTCGTCCCTCTTAATAATACAAACTCATCAAATAACTCAAAAAACAAATTCATGAGATAATATACAAACTCATGACCACGAAGGGGTAAGAGAGAGGAGTGGTGAGTGGAGGGGGAGTTACAAAGAGTGAGGGTTATTATATTTTGTATTAATTTTTTTTATATAAAAAATATAAGATCACAATATAATTTTTACCTCATAATTATAATTTTATTTCAGATGATATTTTATCATGTGTTATTCTTCAATCAAATAGTTAGGGATCGTAAAGGCTTTTAAATATAAATCTAGTTAGTGATGAAATTACAAGAAGTTTGATTGGAGAATAAAAACTAGTGTCTAATTTATTTCAATAATTAATTATATTTTATTATTACAATTATTAAATTTATAATATTTAAAAAACAATATATATATATATAAACACACATTTTAAATTATTTTCATATGTTAACAGCAATATGAAAATTTTGGTAACCAAATCCATAAAACTATTTTTCATTAACCTCAAATTTAACCACAGTTTTAGCCAAACACTTTAATTATTATTTTGTACAATAGCTAAAAGTGTTTTTCATAAAATTGTTTTTTTAAAACCTTAACCATAAAAGCAAAAGCAATATCAAACGCACTTTTAACTACATTAGTGTTTTTGAAGACGATAAAGGGTTCATTTTAAAAGTCTTTTTATTAATAAATATATTTTTAATTTTATTTTTATACTATATATAAAAATACACAAAATTAAATAAAAATATATATCAAAATTGTTTTATTGCAACAAAAACAAACACTCTAAATGTTTAATGATATGGTATAAATGTTTTTAGACGAGCCCATAAAAATTATGAACATCATTAATATTCCTAAACTCCAAAAAATCTACAAGACTAGTTTCATTTTAATAAAAGAATGCATTTTGACTAGAATAATTTGTTTTGGTTTTAATAATGTTGTTTTGGATTATCCAGGACAAAAACATGTTAAGGGGAAAATTTGTTTTATTGCCCTTCATAAAGTGAGTCTTGATCTTTAGAAAATAAAAGAAGAGAATAAACGGTGATTAAAATTGAATTCATGATGTCGACTTGGACTACAAATGAGTTGAAATGTTAATGGATGATAATGAGGAATGTAAGTGAGAAAGAAAAGATTTGGTATAAGAGAAATGAATATTATTATCATTGTCGTTGTTGTGTGTAATATATGGATTAATATGAAATAATGGTGGGTGTTTATGGTTTTAGGAGGAATCACGGGAGGAGTACAACGACAGCAGGGGAACGCAAGTCGAACATTCACAACGGGGAGGTACTTGGTAATTATATCTCCTCTAAGGAATAGTTTACGTGGCCATGTAATTTTTAATGGAAAGAATTAAGAAAAGGAGAAACACATGTACATGGGCCATACGATGAAGTTGAGAAAGGGCCGGCGAGAGAACATGATTTCAAGGCCCATATCACAAAAATGGAAAGTAGAATAACGAGGCTCACTAAAGTCCAGCCTAGAACATTTGTGGGTCTTAAATGAGCTCCAGGAATAAAGTGATGAATGGCATGTTATGGCACCATTAAAGTCCATTCATGCATTCAAATTAGCTAAAAAAAGTTATATAATTTTTAGTAAGATGAAGGGTAAGAATACCTTAAGAGAACTCTTTTTATCAAATTAAATTTCTCATGCAAAGATCAATATCTTCTGCGGTTGAAATCATATCATTTGACATTTTCTCTCACCTCTCTTATTTTTTAACAACCCTATATTTTCTCTCTCCAAATCAAGATTAAAAATGCTCAATAAAATAATATTCTAAACCAAAATATTAAAAACTTGTTAAACAAGGTTTTAATCTGGAAAACAGATGAAAAAAAATGGAACAGTAAAGCAAGCCCTAGACATAATATTTTAAAGAGGATGGGGATTTGTTTCAAAGTCAATCTTGGTCTTTGGAGTTTTAATTATGTTCAATCAATAAAAATGAGTTTTAATTTTTCTAAATTAAGAATCAATTTAGCATCATAAATTTCTTTTAACACCGAAAAAACCACTTGCAAAGTCAACCAAAATCGTTCATAACCTTAGATTAGCTGAAAGATTGTTAAAACAAATCAACCTAGTATAAAAATAAAATTTTTTGATCCAATGTCTACTTTCACAAGATTGAGGTGAAAAAACATCATAAAAAAACTACTTTCATCATATGAAACTTAATGACTCTAAGTTTGATATTTTTCACAAATGAAAATCATGTAAACTAATATTTTTTATTTTCTCTTATATTTTTTAACAACCTTCTCTTTCCTTTTTTGAGTAAACACCTAAAAATTTGAAGAAGAAAAAAAGACCCTGAAATTTTAAAGGGGAAGAGCACAATTGGGTGCAGAATTAACAAGAAGAAAATGAAGAATTTGGGGGAGAAAGCATGAACAAGCGTGACTAGTTATTTATAAGGAGAAGAAGACTAGGTTTCTTTCAAAATTGTGAAGTCAAGTCTAGATTTCATCCAAGTAAGGAGTTCTAATTCAAATTTCTATGAAATTAACTTCAATTTGATTAGAAGTTCATGATTCTTCTTGAATTGGAAATTAAGGTTTTTAACACAAAATATTAGGAAAATGCATAAATGAGTAGGGTTTTCATGAATAAAAGGAAGGCATGGCCGTAATTGATGAGGAAGCAAGGATTGAAGATGAATTGGAGATACTTCCTCCATTTTTTGCAAAATAGGATAGATTCGTTGCCCTCTTTCTTGGGGGAGTTTAGACCTGAAAATATAGAAAATTCAGGGAGGATCCCTTCATAGAAGTTGTAGCCAGGAGTGTTATATTTTCAACAAGTATAACCCCATCTAATTTGGAGTTCTGGAACTTCAGATACAGATAAAACTCTGAGGAGAGGTCGAGTTGTCTGTCCTGTTGGCAGATTCAGTCAAATTGATAAAATAACGAAATTTAGCCATGGTAAGGGTAAAAATTGTTTTATTGCCCTTCATAAAGTGAGTCTTGATATTTTGAAAATAAAAGAAGAGAATAAACGGTGATTAAAATTGAATTCATGATGGCGACTTGGACTACAAATGAGTTGACATGTTAATGGATGATAATGAGGACTACAAATGAGTTGAAATGTTAATGGATGATAATGAGAAATGTAAGTGAGAAAGAAAAGATTTGGTATAAGAGAAATGAATACTATTAGCATTGTCATTGTTATCTGTAATATGTGGATTAATATGAAATAATGGTGGGTGTTTATGGTTTTAGGAGGAATCACGGGAGGAGTACAACGATAGCAGGGGAACGCAAGTCGAACATTCACAACAGGTAGGTACTTGGTACTTGTATCTCCTCTAGCCAATAATTATTGAACTAGAAGAAATAATTTGGTGTTTATTGTTGAGGAAAAGAAAAATGGTAAATGAAAGGTTAAGGGATGGAAAATATATATATATATATATATATATATATATATATATATATATAACAAGTTGGTTGACATCGGCATTACTGGTACATGGGAGGCGAAATATAAACCTTGATTAACTATTCGGTTTCAGAATAGTTAATGATATCGGCGCGTGACGTCGATATCGACACAATTTAAAAACTTTATTAACTATTCGGTTTCAGAATAGTTAATGATATCGACGCGTGACGTCAATATCAACTCAATTTAAAAACTTTATTAACTATTCGGTTTCAGAATAGTTAATGATATCGGCGCGTGACGTCAATATCGACATAATTTAAAAACTTTGTACATGGGCCATACAATGAAGTTGAGAAAGGGCCGGCGAGAGAACATGATTTCAAGGCCCATATCACAAAAATAGAAAGTAGAATAACGAGGCTCACTAAAGTCCAGCCTAGAACATTTGTGGGTCTTAAATGAGCTCCAGGAATAAAGTGCCGAATGGCATGTTATGGCACCATTGCTTTTCAATTACTGTTTCCTCGGCGGTTCTGCTAAATGATGCTAGTTGACTTCCTTAATGAAGCACCTGTGGTATAATTCACGATTATTCTGTCAATTTCTTCTTCTGTACCGAACTCGTCCTTCGATGAAAATGCACAAGCATCTCTAGCCAATGACGAAGAAAAATCTGCTTCCCCCCTCCAGCGGACAGGATTGGTAGACAAAAATCCACTACCATTTATTCCATTGGCATTTCTAAACTAAGATGAATGACTCGTGTTCAAAAGACCTCCAAATGAAAAACAAAAATAACCAAAAATAAATTCCTTGTACTCACCCAAAAATAATATAGCATCTGAAGTTGAAATACATTGATATAAATGACCTAGCCACAAGAACATGAACAAAGAAAGGCAGGTATGAGGAGATGAAAGCAATCATTCCCAACCTCAACGTTTGGAAAATTGTGGGGCCTTGCGAGCTTTCTTGAGACCAACCTTCTTCCTCTCAACTACTCTCGAGTCTCTGGTTAGAAGGCCTTGCCTTTTCAAAGGGATTCTGTGGTTCTGACTCACCTTTAGCAATGCACGGGCAACGCCAAGGGAGATTGCCTGAGCTTGACCAGAGAGGCCACCTCCATGAGCTTTGACAAACACATCATAGCTGCTCTCGTACCCCAGAGTTACCAGCGGGACTTTCACATACTGAAGCCACAATGGATTACCTTGAAGATATTCCTTTACAGAAACAGAAATCTCGTTAAAAAATGTATAAAATGAAGGGAGGCAAACGTGGCAAAAAAGTAGCATAATCACATCCATTGCCAGTGAACTCAAAAGGCCAGATTAGAGCATTTTAAGTGCATGCGTCAGGGCTGCAACATGGATCCTCATTTGTGACTTTGGATCTTTGGCATCTACTGTTCACTTAGAATTGGGATGAAAGTATGATAATTGAGCCGCTCCTCACTTGGAAAGGTCTACTACTTTGATTGAACACACAAGTCCCTGGATTTGCAGTCACCAAGGTGCACGTTTTCACTATTGAGAACAATTGTACATCCAAAAAAATAAAGCATTGCAACTTCCGTCAGCCCGCTTCAAGGTGCCAGAACTACATTATTGGCAAAGGCTACTCTCAAGCAAAATGAAAATTAAATCACGGAAAGGTATCCTTTCCTTCTCCACTCAAAAACCTATTGCCATAACGAAGACTGGGAATTGATCTTTTGGGAAATAAGTACCCACTATTGTACCAATGAGCATGCAACGCTCATTTTCTATCAAATAATCAAGAAGGCAAGCATAAATCCAGTCATTGCTAATAAAACATCTTGCACCATGTAGCTTTTCAACATAACAGGTATTTTTCAGATAACAAGTAAGGAGATTTTCAAATAAAATCTGAAAACCCCATTTCAGTGTGGCTGCAATCACTAGGAAGCGTAAACTGAAATGAGAATATAAAGAACAATCAACCAGCCAAAAAACCACAGTTCCCATGAAGGCGAAAGAAAACTGATAGAAAATGTAAGAAAAGATGGGGAATTGGCATTTACCTTTGCGTCGCGATAATTGATTATAACTTTGCCGGTGCCTTCTTGAAGAACAACACGAGCAATGGCGCATTTACGGCGACCAGTGCCATGAACAGGTTGTGCTGCGAAACCACCAGGGAGCCTCGATTTCACTAATTTCTTGAGATCTGTGGAGGTTGCTTCGGGAGAGGCAACGGTGGCGGTGACACGGAGAGTAAGGGGTTGTTTGTTGGAGTTGGAGTGGGGGGAGAGTGAGAGAGAAGGAGATTTGGACCGAGAAAATGAAAGGGTGTTTGGTTTTTGGGAAATTTGGGAGGAAAATGAGAGCGAAGAGAGGGATGATGCGAGAGAGGAGATTGAGACTGACATTTTTGGGGTTTCAAGGCAAACGGAAAAGATTAGTGGTTTTATTGTAGTAGACTTTGAGATGAGAGGGGAAGGAAAGGAAAGGACATTGAGCGGGTGGAGCTGGGGAAGGAAGGGGATAATGCTTGCTCAATTGACGATAATGCCCATTGTTCCACAATGAAGGACTTTGTAAAAATAAAATAAAATAAATAAACAACTGACGATGTCGTGGCTGATAGGCTGTGAAATGTCGTTTAGATGAATTTACGAAATGACAAGTCGTTCAGACCATGAATCTCTCGGCTCTTGAAAATATATATGATTGATTCATGTGGTTGAGTTTATATTTTAAAATATATTAAAACAACGTTTTATATTTTTGAGAGGATGAATAATAAGAATGTATAAAGTGAAAGCATGATTAGGCAAACATTAGATAAATAGATTTACATGGGTGTAAATGGAAAAAAAATGAATTGTTACGCCATAGTACACAATTCATAAGAACATCATTTCATCATAGCCATAAACTCTTCAAAGCTAAGAACACCATCCCCATTGAGGTCAAACTTGTTTATCATTGCTTCGCACTCATCAATTGATTTTGACTCTCCAAGTCGACCAAGCATTGTTTTCAGGTCCTTGGCACTGATAAATCCACAATTATCTATGTCATACAAGCGAAAAGCCTCTCTCAAATCATGCAACTTCTCTTCTTCTCCTGCAGCTTCCATTAGTCTAACAAGATCCTCCAATCCCAGCAAGCCATCTCCGTCGGAGTCCAGCGACTCTACAGCCAGTTCTGCCTCCTTCATGAGCAACTCTCCTTGAAACAAACCCAGACGACGACTTAGCTCGGATGGTGAAACCTTCCCGTCACCATTTTCATCAAGGTGGCGAAAAATAACTTCAAACTCTCCAGCGCCAACCATGTTAGAATATCGACGTAAGATGACAAAGAAGAGATCAGCTTGTTTTGCAAACAAATGACAGATATCTTACTTCTTGAATTATGATGTAAAATGGAGGATTACATTCCTCCTATTTATACATCTGATACCGTGTTCCGTTTACAAGGTCTTTAGACTGACCATCTCCATGCATTGACGAATGTTTAAATACATTAAGAGAAAGTGGTGGAAAACAAATACGAATGTCATGGCTGCAATAATTTAGTATTTTACAGGCACGGAGGAGGAACCTGACTGCTCGCGGAGAATTCACTGTGTAGAAGAATAATGGGTAACGGTCAACGCCTGCCTTGACAATTTTGTTCAAGTTCACTGACCGTTTAAATTTTTAAATAATATGATTTTTTAATATGATTTCAAAATCTTATTAATTAACAATCACAAATTTAAATCTAATCATTCTTATTTTATTTGATAAAAATCAAATACAAAATAATGTATGTCTGTAAATAAGTTTCAAACTCAAAAGTTTATATCTAACTGTAGTGTAGGAAGTGGCATGTTTTTTCTTTTTTTTTCATTTCTTTATCTTTCTTAAGCGGTTGCATTTCTATAAGGAAATAGCTTTAACTGTTGGCTCCTCCTGTTTTTATTCTGATCTCCCAGACCAAATATCATTGCCCAGCCCCTTCTGCTGAGTCGAGCTAAATTTAACACCTATATAATATTGTCGGTGTTTCATATGAGAGGATCGCTGGTTTCCTTAAGATGATTAATTTTGATACTCAAATTGATAAGGGTTCGGACATGTAGCTGCTAACTCTTACAGAATAGATCATGTTTCGCTTTCAGATTGGGAAGTGCATTAGAAATTATAATTTTGCGTGTTCTTCTTTAGAATTGTATGACGTTGTTGGCTGAAAATATAAGCTATGAATCAAACATCAGCAGTGTTAAAAAACTCGGTCATGGAGGAAGATACTGAAATATATATATATATATATATATATATATATATATATATATATATATATATATATATGTGTGTGTGTTTTCATGTTCGAATCTTGTAGCTGTTAATATAGTGATCATTGGAGACTTAAAGCCTGTTTGGCTAAGCGGCTACACTGCGGTTGGCCAAAATTTGAAGATTTTTATTTTAAATGAATTTTTTGTGTATTTTAAATTATTTTGATGTCTTGATGTTAAAAATGATTTTTAAAAATAAAACTATATTATTTTGATGTATTTTGGTACGAAAAGCACTTTGAAAAGTCTACTGCAACCGCACTTCCAAACAGACTTTATATAATTTTTAATTTCAAAATCTGTAAAATTAATTGAGATAAAAAAAAACTAACCTGAATACCCACATTAATAAATAAAATTCAATCATGGTGGGGAAATATGAAGTCATGGCCGGAACGGGTCGATCGGAAACAATCTGCCGACTATATAGAAAAAAATATAAAATGACGTTAGAGGAAAAGTCATTGCATATTTATTGAAAAGTTTCAGGTGGCTGCTTAAATATATCATAAAAATAACCCAAGATGTTTCTAGATTTAAGACGTGGTGGCACCTACCCTCTTTCTTTCGTATTATTCTAAGAGATTGATATCATAGGGATCCAGTAAGTTTGCTTTGCTGAATATTTTTTTCCTTGGTATATATAGGAAAGGGTAATAAAAACAATGTTTTTTTATCAAAATTAAATTTGAAAAAAAATAAAGACACCACATAATTTGTATTGTTTTTAAAGTTAGAGGTACAAACTGTATATTTCATGTAAATGAATCGGGGGGAGTTGTGATCACGCAGCCATTTGGATTACAGGATTAGGATCAATATTAATTAATTGGCCATTATCATAAATCGTTTCATTTAATATACAGGGACCTGTCTAGATCTTTCTAGTGCTTCTCCCCTTCCCATGCGTACGCTCAATTTCTATCTAATAATGTAGAAATTTCCAGCCAATAAATTGAGCTTAATTGCAGGATATAACAAAGAAAGGGTCTATTCTAGGAATTAGTACTTAATTGCGTCAAACCCTCGTAAAGGATTAATCGTTATCACGAAAGGTGTTTGTAAATGTAAGTGATGGTTACTTTTAAAATATTTTTTATTTGAAAATAAACACCGATTAGTGTTTGTTCGGGATGCGATTTAAATTATTTTATATTTGAAAATAAACACTGATTAGTGTTTGTTCGGGATCGATTTAAATTGTTTTTAAAAATATTTTTTGTTTAAAAATATATTAAAATATTTTTATTATTATTTTGAAAAAAAATATTTTTAATATTAATCTAATAATAACATTTTTTTAATTTAAAATATTATTTTAAATAACTTTTAAAAGTAAGTGACAAGCTGCTAAGTCAGCAGTACGTCACAAGTCTTTTTGAAGCATTCAAGTGAAACAAGGCTAGATCATGTGAACATGTCGTCTTCGGTTTTTTTGACTTGTTCAGACAGGAAGGTTCCAGTACGGTGTCGTCTAATCACTGGCAACTGTCTCGTTGATTTTTAATTCCCAGACATATATTTAATTAGTATCAACCATTGTCAACACGCGATAAGTTTTTGTGCTTGCTTACAAGAAATCAAGTCCGGCGTTTATTTATTTATCTATTTATTTATTTATTATCATGGTATATATCTTCCATCAAAAGAAAATCAGTCATTGATAGTTTTAGTGCAAGGTTGTCCCTCTCTTTCTGGTCCAACATTACAAGGAAGTTTCTTAATTAAATCCTTCTAGAAACATACCCTGCTAGGAAGTTTCTTAATTTAATTTACTCTACTTTGTTTTATAAGATATTGTTGCAGTCTTCAATAAACATTGTGATATTTGACTGATGCTTATAATTGTAGGTGTTATTTTTTATTATATAATTAAATATAAAAATATTTGTTCAACTTGGTGGAGTTCATGATAAGATGAGTAATGTCACCAAGAGTTATCATCTTGAAAAATTTCAAAGTTAAATAATATTTTTATCATTCATCTAGATTATTTTTGAACATATCAAGTAAACGGGTCATATAGGAGCAACTTTCATACAAATTTATTATAAATCCGAGCTAAACAAGAAGTCATGGATCAAAGATTTCAAAATTAACCTATTGGGTCAAGTTTTATAACAATGTCAAACAATCCCTTTGTTTTTAAATTTCATGTTCTATTTTTTTATCTTTCAATATTTAGTTGATTTTTTAAAATATATATATATATATATATAATTTATTTCAAGTTATTTTCTATAAGATTATCATAGTTTCAAGTAAACATCATAATATTTTAATTATTACTCAATTTAGCGAGCACTAGTTTTTGTTATCAAATTATAAAGTACAAATGGTTTTTAAAAAAATTATAAACTCAACAATGTTTACGATCTAGGACACGTGTTTGACGATTTTGACCACAAAACCTTGTCGATTTAACATGTCACTGTTTCAATATTAAAAAAAAATCATCATATTTTTTTGTAATAGTTAAATTATGTTTTTACCAATCATTCGAGTTGATTTTGAAAAATTTGTTGAGTCAATGAGATTATGTCACAACAACTCTCGTGTGGATTAATTTTAAATTTACGCTAAGAAGGGAGTTGAGTCGTGAAGATTTAAGACTCACTTTTTGTGTCAAATTATTTTTTGTTGTACAACATCAAAAGAGGTTGCTCTTGCCGATATTATTATTTGCTAATTTTAATCGATTAATTTAGTTCAATTCAAAAACATTATTTCTTTTGAAAATGTTGAATTTAACAAAAAGCAATATATAGAAAGACTCGATTAAACAGGGTCATTTTTAAAATTAATGGAAAATTATATAGGAAATAAAAAATACACTGCTTAATCTTCATCATATCAGTAAGCTTTATTTTTTTAACAACTAATCTTTGTTATTTTATTTTTGTTGAGTTTGCTTTATTTATTTTCATTGTTTTTAAAATTATATTATTAAATTAATCAAGTTTATTGGATCAACAAAATTAATAATCTAGATCTAACTTTTAATTATTTTTAAAAAAGATACTAGTATTGTTGAGCATTTATCATTATGTAAAGAAAGTTTAGCCTATCCTCATTAAATTAATGAGAACTTAAGGCTTGTTTGAGAGTGTAGTTGAAGTTGATTTTTAAAGTATTTTTGTTAACAAAAATATCAAAATAATATTATTTTTTATTTTTTAAATTAATTTTGATATCATTATATCAAAATAATATAAAAACAAAAAAATAATTTAAAATATTTTCTTTTGAAAAACACACATTTAAAATACAGTAAGAAACCGAGACTAAATCATCACATTACTTAGACAGCAACCATTAGCAACGCAGGTTTACCGTGGCAGTAATCAAACGGTTTCATTTCGAGTAAACCTGGACTGGACTCTTTCCATACTGATTAAAAAAAAACGGAAAAGAATCATTAACTGTGCTAAAATTATGAACCAGCTCTCTTTCCTTAAATGATTCCCAAAAAAAAAAAAAAGAGAACAGAGAGTTTACACAAGTCCTAACTGAAGGATTATGAAACCTAACACGAATCCCATGTCAACAAGATGATTAGAAAAATCCAATTCAACTGTCACTTTTTTATCTTTTATTAAAAAAGAATTTACAAAAGAAAAGGATAAATAAACTATAAATATTTCATAAATACTTCAAATTCCAGATTCATAACATGTATTTTCAAAAATTATTTTTCTAGAATATCTTTATTTTTCTAATAAGATACTTGAGCATTAAAGTCTTCGCATCCATTTAAAACATTTTTTTGCAGTTAACTATCCTGTAAATAGTCTAGTAGTAAAAGCTTAAGACTAAATAATTTGTTATGTTGTAATTTAAAGTTTAAGTCATGTGATTGTTAATATGATAACTATCAGAAGCTTAAATATTCGTTAATTTTAAGATGCGTGAGATTAATCAAAATACACGTAAATTGATCTAGACATGCACATTAATAAAATAAAAAACAATATTTGCAGTTAATAGCTACGTTGTTTTTTCAAAGATGGATTCGATTGCTAAAATAATAAAATAAATAATCAATTACTCAAAACATAAATTTTATTTATAAACTAATTGGATTTCTTTTAGATATCAAAAAATTTGATATGACATTTAAACCACCGTCCTGTTGGAAGCGGCAATTACGATACAAGGTCACCGAATGCTTACTCACTTTAGTTGTTTCTTTGACTTTATATAAGTCAATAAATCTTGTAATCTTGGGCGTTTCAATCCAACTACTTGGTGCGAGTCCCATCATGGACAGACCGAATCTTGGTCAAGGGTCAACGTACAAACATGGAGAGTATCAGTGCAAGCCTGCATTCTCACGAGTCAATTGATGATATTCATAGCTCAGATCAGATCATAAGTAATTTGGCTGTTTGGCACTGTCTGTTCCAAAATTATTTTTATTTGTTTTAATATTTTATATCATTTTGATATGCTAATATTAAAAATAATTTTATAAAAAATAAAAAATATCATTTTAATATTTTTCTAAATAAAAAATATTTAAAAAAACAATCTCAAATAGTAACCTTGACTTGCATTCACTATAAGCTTTTTGCCTTCTTTTTTAATTCTATGAAGATGATTGGTAGTGTGGTGGGATCTATGGTTTGAATTTTTTTTGGGTGTTTTGGTGTTTGGTAAATGAAAATATTTAAGAAAAAACTGGAAAAAACTAATTATTTAAAAAATAGAATCTTGAATAAATAACTTAAAAGACAAAAAAATAATGTATTTCTTAATTAACATTAAAAAACAAGAGAAAAAAAAGTGGGATAAAAAAATTGATAAAATAAAAAATAAAAAGAAATATATGTGCATATATCTTTTAAAGTAATTTTACAAGTTGAAAGCAGTATGAAAAACTTGGTAACGGTAACCAAGTACTTGAAACTGTTTATCATTAACCTCAAACTCAACTACAGTTTTAACCAAACACCTTAAAAATTATTTTGAATCACAACTAAAGTGTTTTTTATGAAACTGTTTTTTTAAAACCTCAACCACGAAAGTAAAAAAAATAAATAAATACCAAACACACACTATATCTCGAACATGTTTTCTAAGTTTGAACATGATTTGCTTTTTTTTTTTTTTTGACATCCAAGTATTTTATCAAGTATATATTCATCACATTACACATAGCTAAACATAAACGTACAGGTAATTTTAATACTCAATGGTGCTTAGTTAGCTATAGAGCTTGTTTGGTATTGATGTGGTCATTATTTTTTTATTTAAAGATATTAAAATAATTCAAAACTATTAAAAGCAAAATTAATTTTAAACATAAAAAATATTACTTTATCACCAATGTTTGATTTCAAAAAGGGATTTTAATTTGTTTAACCTCGAGCCATCATTGCCGGCATTGATTACATGGCCACTGATTGGATCACCTGTCTAACCAAATATGAAGACTGGTCCACGTGACCTTTTTTCTAAGGAGTGGATGAATGCACGAGTTGTATTTAATCATGGGACAAATGGGTATCTTTTTTTTTTTTTTTCTATATAGTTTTGAGTATGGTTATTTCATATTGTATTTTAAAAATATTTTTTAAAAATATTTTTTTAAAAAAATATTTTTTATTATTTTTTTAAAATTTAAAAATAGTATTTTTACATTATTTTTATGTGTTAATATTAAAAATAAATTTAAAAAATAAAAAATTATTTTAATGCATTTTAAACGAAAAATACTCTTAAAATTAATTACAACCACACTCCTAAACAATTATTATATCCTACTACTGGCTAGCTCAATTTTTTTCACTGCATAAAAAATATGTTTAATGCCATGTAAGTGTTAAAAAAAACATTTATTTGATTAGGTTTAATAATATTATATGATTTCTATAACATGAAATGAAAAAAAATCAACAACCGATTAAAATATTACAATGAAAAATAATTAAAAAGATTACCGAAAACCCAACTAGGTTAGTATACCAAATTTTTTACTCAATTGTGATACCAAGACAACTACTTGAAAACAAAAATAATAAAAATTAATTATCAAACAACCAAGTAACAAAATATATAATTGAAAAAAAAAACAAGAAAGAATTTAAGTCGGTGTGGGTTAACTTATTGACCTTGAGATCATGGACATAAAATTGTTATAATTCATAAATAGGAAAGCAAAAAAAACACAAAGATTATTGAGATTTGAAAAAAATTAAATTTTAAAAGAACATAAAAAACAAAGAAGTAAACTCTTGCTAATACTTGAAATCTACAACCCTTGTCATGTGCCCGAGGCTAAAGCCATAGAAGATAAATTCTTAAAAATAAAAAAAAATATCATTCTCAATCAAAAAATATCAAGCAATGAAATAAAGAGAAAAATACAATAAAAAAATAATTAAAACAAGATAAATAACAATCAAAAGAACAAATATAAAATCTTGCATAAAAATAAATCAAAATCATACACTAACGAATGATATTAAAAATACAATTCATTTAGAAAAAACATGAAAAAGAAAATAAATAACAATTAAAATAATAAGGATTAAATTTGGCAAAACAATTAAATGAAATGAAGTGATAAGGGACTGAACTGGAAAAAAAAGTTATAAAAAAAGATAAAAGAGAAATCAAATAACAATCAAAAGAATAATGGTTATTCTTAAACATATTTTTTTGTTTATAAATATATTAAAATAATATATTTTTTATTTTTTTAAAATATTTTTGATATCATCAAATAAAAATAATTTAAAAAAATACTTTTAAAATGTAGTGGGAAATACTTCTAAATGCAATAAAAGCTACAAGATGTTTATTTAATCAGATTTATTGCTTAAATTCCATTTGCTTACTCCTTTTCTTTTTCTGTCCCTCGTTCGCTTACTTTTTTCTTTTTTTTCTATTTCAGTTTTCCTCTTTTGTCAACCTCCCCTCCCTTTTTTTTTTTTCTTTTTTCCTATTATGTTCTTCCTTCACATGCATTCTCAAAACCTTAAAAATGTGAAGTTGTCAACCTATAGTTATGTTTGGCAACTCTATAAAGTATAAACCATTGCAAATCGAGTCAACAAGAAGCCAACTAAAAATTCCTAAATGTACTGTATGTTATACACACACACGTACGTACGTACGTATGTATGTCAGTATGTGTATTCTTTTAGCTGGGTCTTCTTTTTGACGAATTAGCAAAGGCCCCACATGCAAATATATGTCCTGCAAATCAAATCGTAGTAGTAAAATTTGAATCCTTTGTCAGATTATCCCAATTGGGTTTCGATGATTCTTCGTCAATCATCGCACTCTTTTGGGCTATTAACAAATAAAATCTAAATAAACCAAACACGTTTCATATCTCTGTACAAATTTGACTTTGAAATTGCGTACAATTCAAGCAGTTCTCAATTCTTAGCGTATTTGTCTTTCATATTTCTTAACATTATAGACCATCTCGAATTCCTTTCCTAAATTCCTAATCTTTTGCACATAACTATTTTCTGTTCACTGGTTTTCTTATAGATTATATTCTTTTATACACAAAAGAGACAGAGAGAGATATAAAGGGTGGTGTCAGCAGCAGGAAAATACCTTTTTCTTTTTGACACTGCAAATTTTGTAGCTTTTTGAGCAAATTGGGATCTAATCTGATCTGGGTTTTTCTGCTTCAGCTGTTTTTTTTGTTAGAGGTGAGTCATTCTTCCACTATTTGATTCTTTCCATACCATATACCTTTCCCTTTCTCTTTAGAACCTGAAATCAAAAGGTTATGTGTCATGAATTTGATGGGCATGTTGAGCTGGAAGAATCATTCTTTTTATCTCCCTCTTTCTCTTTTATATTGATTTGAGCTTGTGGGCATTGGAGACTCTTGATGTTCATTTACATATTTTGTTGCTGAAACTTTCTGGGGCATTACAATGCGTGGTTGGTGATTTTGCTCGATATAACTAATTCATGTTTCTGCATTGGCTGTTGAGTAGGAAAGCAATATAGTTACAGAGCTGGTTATCTCAGTACTGGGATTAAGTTTCCTGGAAACATTATTCACTGGGTTGCAGGGATGCTTAGCTGTTCTTGTCGTATTGAATATTAGTATTGCTTGCAATGTAGAATGAAAACCAAGTTTGGAACTTTCATGTCAAGTGCAACCTTGCCCTTTTCGTCCCTCTATCTTATGAAAAATTCATAATAAGGAAAGAAAACCATAAAATTTTTGCAGTTTCGTTTCTTGGCAGTATAATGGCGTGAATGCCTTCTGTTTTCTCGTGACCGCTAAGCCCATTGCATTTTGTGTGATATACATACATACATACACGCACGCACGCACACATATACATATATTTTTTTTATCGGTTCCTTTGGTTTACTTATTGCTTTCTTTTGCAGCTAAGAAATTAATTGATGATGAGCAGATAACCATACACGTTATGGGTTGGCTTAGCAAGATTTTTAAAGGGTCCAATCATAATATTTCAGAAGGGCATTACTATGGAGATTGTGTGCAGGATGCTAACTATAATGCACCTTCTACTTCAGGGGTATTCACCAATCTGATTTAATGTTTCTTGCTAAACCATTGTGAATTCTAAGAGTAGATGCATGTAACTATAATTCTCTTTTATTGACATCTTTTAACTTTTACCTCAACTATGACATATTAAGTGTTAGTAGCCTTGATTGAAAATTTGGTGTTAGTTAAGTCTAATCCCTGATCTGCCCTTCTTGCTTTGACATTTTTCAGTTTGGATATTAAATGTAGGAAGCATTCTTGGAGCAGGAAAATGAGGATATCGATCGTGCTATTGCATTATCCCTTTTAGAGGACAATCACAATGCAAAAAATGTCTTCGGTGAGTAATATCAGTCTGATGCTATCAGCAATACTTAATGGATGTCTCACTACACTCAATTTTTTTTTTGCACTTTGCTTTGATCCATCTTCAGGATTCCTTTGCCAATAACTCCTATTTTCTGAATTGATTTATATATTTTTTCTACTTCTTTGCTATTATATCAATGTCATCGGAGAATCAATATCGCCTTTTCAGCTCTGTTCTATCATATCATTTCATTCTCTGTATATATTTTGATCCAACACACCAGAGTTTGATAATATATTTCTCAAATTAATGAATAGATATTGAGATTCAATTGAAAGAAGATGAACAACTTGCCAAAGCTTTACAAGAAAGTTTAAGCGTCGAATCTCCTCCTCAATATGGAAATGGAATTCCTCGATATGGAAGTGGAATTCCATATCAAGGAAATGCATATCATCCTTATCCTGTCCACTTTCCAATGGGATTCAGGTATCTTATTTCCATAGCTGATTAATTCTGGACCTTAAATTATTTGCCAATTTCCCACACTATCATTCAACCCCCCCCCCCCCCCCAACAATGCACTTCTTTGGGCACAAGAATATGTGAAGAATTTCTTAATTCTTGGTTAGGTCATGCGCCGGTTGCAATACAGAGATTGGTCAAGGGAAATTTCTAAATTGCCTCAATGCATTTTGGCATCCAGAATGTTTCCGTTGTCATGCTTGTGGCCTACCAATTTCGGATTACGAGGTGTAAACTGAAATTCCTTGTTATCCGCTAATCTATTTTAGTCAATTGTTGATTCTATGGAACCCGCCATTGCTTTTTTTTCCTTGAATTGTTATTTTAGTGGTGTGCAATGGTTAACATTATTTGCATTCTTTCATTATAGTTCTCGATGAATGGAAATTACCCTTATCATAAATCTTGCTACAAAGAGCGTTACCATCCAAAGTGTGAAGTCTGTAAGCTCTTTGTAAGTAGCTTCCCCAGAAACTTTTTGTTTACTCATCTTCTTTAAGTTGTGTATTTCATCCATTGAATAATTGAACTGTTATTATCATCCTAAGAATTTTGTTCCTACCCTTTTCTTTTATTATAAACGAAACTGTTCTGCTAATGTAATAGATCAGAACTACTTATGAATGTTCTTGAATGTCAAGCCAAAGTACTCATTAGAATGTTTTTTTTTTTTTAAAAGAGCCCATACTTCATTATCTTACAAAATAATTGATGCTTACTGTCGTGGATGATGTTTTGCATTTTACCCTCATATTCAACAAATTCAGTACAAAGTTTTCCTATTATACATGTACACTGTTAATGAGAATTTGCTGAGGTCATGCTACAAGATGGAGGGGGAGAGACAGAATTTGCAGAGGTTACAGATCCAGAAAGTGTTATCATATTATAAATTAGTGCGATATATCATTTTTACATTGATAAAATTGCTATTTGTAAATGTACTTATTAGAATTTCAGATATATTACCCATTTACAATCAGTGTTGCTTTTCTGAATATATATCCTTTGACAGATTCCAACGAACCCAGCTGGTCTTATTGAATATAGGGCTCATCCCTTTTGGATCCAGAAGTACTGCCCTTCTCATGAACATGATGGTACTCCTCGGTGTTGCAGCTGTGAGCGAATGGAGGTAAATCTGGATGAATTCCTTGTTCTTTAAAAAACTGTCTTTTTAAGCTTTCTAATGAAAATCCTGGTGAACTGGTTTTGTGAATAAATAAATAAAGGATAATGTTTCTTATCATCACATGCAGCCACAAGACACGGGATATGTTGCCCTTAATGATGGCCGGAAGCTCTGTCTTGAGTGCCTCGATTCTGCAATCATGGATACCAAGCATTGCCAACCCCTTTATCTTGATATACAAGAATTTTATGAACGTTTAGATATGAAGGTTGAGCAGTTCGTTCCACTATTATTGGTTGAAAGACAAGCACTAAATGAAGCCCGGGATGGAGAAAAGAATGTAAGGGCAAATGCATTCATCTATTTGACACTTGTCTTGGGAAATAATTGGCTAACTTGACATTTAAGCTATTATCAACCTATTGTTAACTTTTTTAAAGGTATTTCCGGCCATGTGCAAAATCATGCTATTAATAATGATATTCTGATATATCGAGTCATAAAAACACCTGTTACATTATTAGGATAGTTGACATCCAGTGCTCCTGTAAGGTATTCTTGGCTCCATCTTCAGCAAAGGCAGTTTTACATCTAAAATAAAAGAATTTAGTAAAGAGAAAAAGGAAACACAAATGAGCAACTGTCCTTCTGTCTACATCTCATCAAGTAACATGTTGAACATTACTGAATAAAAAAAATTTTAAGAAATTAATTGTTCCACGGATTTTAGTTGTGGAGTTCCTTTTCAAGCAATACTTCTGCTCTTTAATTCTATTAAGTTGGTCTCGTATTTTCTAACTCTTGAACAGGGACATTACCACATGCCAGAGACTAGAGGACTTTGCCTTTCCGAGGAACAAACCATTAGCACCGTAAGAAAATTTTGGAATTTTTCATTTGCATTTTGTAATGGACTGATTAATTTTTGGTTTCTTAAGTTGGCACTCAGAATTTTATATTTCAATGGCCATGGATCATCAGGTATCGAAGCAGCCAAGGTTTGGAGCAGGGAACCGGGCCATGGGTATGATAACAGAGCCTTACAAACTGACTCGTCGTTGTGAGGTTACTGCAATTCTGATTTTGTATGGCCTCCCGAGGTAAATCTTTAGATCACTTTTCTATTACCCTTTTATCCGTAATACTGAAGAACCAGCAGATGATAGGAAATAAAAATGAATGTTCATTGTACGTATGCAAGTATCCAAGTAATACATAGTTCAGCCACAATTTTTAACAATGAGATGCAGAGAGGAACAAGAAAATACTGCATCTTCATTTCTTTGATATGCTGCATGGATATTTACTTGAAGATATTTTTATGCATTGGTTCTGTGCTGTAATAGCAGGTGGTTAATGCTTGTATTGAAATCTTAACCAATACAGGTTACTTACTGGGTCAATCCTAGCCCATGAGATGATGCATGCGTGGATGCGGCTGAAAGGTGCTTTTACATCCCGTGCTTTGTACAGTCATTTCTTTTTATATTTCATATATTGACACCAAGATATGAGAATTAACCTTCAAATGATGGTTTATTTTTGTTCTAGCTTGCATAAGCAAATGTAAACTGATAGTTTCACTTAGCAATTACTTCTTTTAAAGTATTTTTTTATCCTGACACTTTTTTCCTTAAGGTTTCCAAACTCTCAGTCAAGATGTGGAAGAGGGTATTTGCCAGGTGCTTGCACACATGTGGTTGGATTCAGAGCTCGCATCCACTTCAGGAAGCAATATGGCATCGTCCTCTGCATCCAGGACAACAGAAAATGGTACAAGATCTCAATTTGAGAGAAAGCTTGGAGATTTTTTCAAGCATCAAATTGAATCAGACACTTCCCCGGTTTACGGAGATGGATTTAGAGCTGGTCAGCAAGCAGTGCAAAAATATGGTCTCGTAAGGACACTTGATCATGTACGAATGACAGGGAAGTTTCCATATTGAAATTCTAAAAACTAGTAGACCCTGCACAACATGACGCCCCATGTTGAATCGCACACCTTGGTGCATGGAGATGGATAAAGAAACAGCTAGCAAGCAGTGAACAAATAGGGCCTTTGAAGGAAAGCTGACCTTATTGAGATGAAAGGGAGGTTTCCGTATTGAATTCTTGAACAGTGAGCTCTCACACTACCTTTCTATCCATAGTTAAAGCATTGCCTTTTCGTATATGAGCCCAGGGCCGAAGCACATGGGTTTTGATTCTATAGAGTAGCTTCTGGAGAACTGATTTTTATGCCTTGCAGGCTATTATAGAGACATTGAATATTATTTTTTAAAAATTAATAACCTCATGATGGAATTCCATTCTTTCATCTCTGTCTTCACTTTGGAACTCTGAAATGAGAAAAGCAATTTACTGGACAAGTTAAAAAAGAACTGGTGGGGGATACAATGACTGATAAAACAACCTCCATGCTAAGAACTATTATTTTGAAATAGCTTCTGCTGTCCAATCAGTTTCACCTGTTGATAGACACCATAGTTAGGCTACCTCGTCAACTGGTGTCGTTTGGAACAGCATTTCACTATATTTTGATTTTTTTATACTTAAATTATTTTTAATACATATGTTTTTACATCGTTTTCATGTGTTATGTCAAGAATAATTTTTAAAATATAAAAAATACTATCTTGATGGATTCTTGATAAAAAAAACTTTGAAAAACAATTAAATAGCATATTTAATGATTATGATTTCAGTAAATTTGCCTGAATTTCAACAGAATCGATACCACTTCCTCCATTCTTGGCCTCCTCACTAGTTCTTTCATCAAGCACGCTACGCATACTTTAGTCAAGCATAAGGCGAAGTTTGTTCCACAAGTTCCTTTAAGACCAGGATCAACATGGAGATGGAGCTCCGCTTCCGGGGTTTTCTTTCTCCAGGATAGAAAGTATTGTCGTTGAAAGTAGGCTTTCATTTCCATCCTGTGTAAAGCAGCATCTTTCCATGTAATTAGTTCCAGCAGAAAGACTCCACTAGCATAAACCTCGCCTCGTTCCAGCAGGTTACATGACACTCTGCAGTCCCCACAACATGTTTTGTCTAGGCAGCTCTTGTTTCCCTTGTCGCTGCTCTCGCCTGACTGAAATCTGAAATCTTGGCCCTTAGATTCGGTGAGAGCTGTGAAGATTGTGAAGCCCATTAGGAACATGCAGAGCAATCTGAGTTCTCTGTTCATTTTCCACTTTCTTTGGACAGCCATTCTCTCAGGGACCCATTTCCTATAAACTCCAATACAACATAGAAACAGCCACGATTTTCACACACTTCATCAAGTTGAAGTGGCTGAATAGGGTTCAGCTTTCGATGATGGCTGGTTTATCGTTGCTTGACTTGTCTTTCCTCAACTTGGTTTTTGAAGAGATTATTAGTCTTGAATTTTTGAACAAATTAATCTTGACTCGACAGTCCATGAGTATTTAGTCTTAGATTTCTAACCCGTCCCTCACTTTCATTTCTCTCTGCTACTCTAGAAATTAGGCTGGTTTATCGTTGTTATTAGTTTTTCATTACTGTTATTTATATTCAAATTTCTTCCTCTTAGATTTTAAACATATCAGTTGTATTTGCATGTTGCATTTATAAAAATAAAAACAATTTGTATGTGACGATTAAAGTTAACATCTAAGATAAAAAAAATAAACTATAACATATAAATAAAAAGAATATTTAAAATAAAATATCTGCATGTATATTTTATTCTTAAAAATTAGATCCATGCCTTATTCTTCAATTAATGTTAATAATACTTCTTTTTTTTATTTTTCAGCTCACGTATTTTTTTTTAATTTTTATGATCAAATCTAGACGTGATGTTTTAATCAAAAGTCTTAACCCCGCAATTACATCAATTAAAATCCAAATTATGCCTATATTGAAGAAGACAATATGTTATGAATAGACCGACTGGTTATTAGCAGTAAGATTATAAATGATAGAAAGCACACGTGTGCGTGTTCGTGTGGAGCAACCAGGAGATTGATTAATATCCAGTCCAATAATTAAAAAGAGGAAAATCCTAAAAGTGAGAGAAAAAGCATGATGGTAATGCTGGCAAGCACGATGGGCTCCTTGCAAACGCGTTGCCACATCAACAAAACGACAGCATGATTTCTATTTTTTCATGGATCAAAGACTTTTTTTTCCCTCTGATTTAATCAAGAACAACTCCTAACGTAACAAATACCGATCTTACCGGTTTTTTTACTGAAATTAAAAAAAATATTTTAAATAAATATATTTTTGTGTGTTTTAAATCATTTTGATGTACTGATTTCAAAAATAATTTTTAATAAATAAATAAAATATTATTTTGATGTATTTCGGCACGACAAACGCTTTGAAAAGCTAACACAACCACACTCTCAAACAATACAAAAAAACACCTTATTTTTTACAGAACAAAGCTGTCCGTTGTTTACCAACTCTCGGATCGCATGAGATAAAATAAATACATTATGGTTTTTAATTTCAATTTTATTTATTTATTAATTTTTATAGTCACGAACTACATGGATATATTAAAAGCCTTATTCAATTTAATATAATATAAACAAAATGACTCATTATACGCCCTTGTACATATATAAGACTTTCGTATCAATGTTTTTCTTAGTCCGTACCAATAATTGATTCCAATTTCAACGTCCTATGCACATTCACCAATCATCTTTTAAGGTTTTATTTATAGAAATTAAGTTTATGTATAATCTTATTAAAAACATACCTATATACAGAGATAAATAACATTTATAAAAAATAACCGAGAAAGGCTATAAAAATACAAATATTTTTTCAAAAGCTACAGAACCCAGGATGCCAAGTCGTTGTGACTGTTTGTAGGTCATCGAGATTATTTTTTATTGAAATATATATTAAAATATTTTTTATTTTAAATATTAATATATAAAAATAATCTATAAATGCTAAAATAATTTAAGTTAAAATAAAATATTCTTTTAAACTTATTTTCAAAAACGTGAAGATGACATATAGTACCGATTCCACGAAAAGGTGAGTAATGGAGGCCCAAAAAGGTAACACCGACGTAAAGTCCAAGCTGCTAGATTCGTCATCGCGTGCCGTACATGAGACTCGTCTCCTTCGGATGAATGCCACGCGTCACAGAAGAGAAAACAGTCCAAGATCCACGTACTTGTGACCTTCCGTAGCCTATCTTTTCTCTACCGACACTTTCGTGTTTGACAAATTATTATTGGTTTAAAATATAAAATGAAGGGAAAAGGAGGAATTCTTACAGAGTGGCGTTTTGAAAGTTCTCCGTAGACCACATGATTATAATTGAAGCCACGATGTTTATTTTTAAAATATTTTTTTATTTAAAATTTATATTTTATAATAAAAATAACACGAAAAGTAATTCATTGAATCGTAAAAACAAACATAGGAAAGGAAATCCATACTTTTGTTGGATAAAATAATAAAAACTAATTATATACTAAGCATCCGATTCATTTTTTTAAAAAAAATAATAATTTAAGGCTGGTTATTCCACTTTATCTCTTTAAATCCATATATCGTTTCATTATGAAACTCTCTATTTCAATCTTTTTTTTTTATCAAATGTAAGTATATTAAGACCAAAGATAAACAAAATTGGAGAGCAGAAACCAAAGCAAACTGAAAAGGGAACATGCTCCCAATCAGCGAACTAAAGGGCAAAACAACAAGAAAACAAAACCATGCATAAAAGGGAACACATCAAGCTCACAACAGAGCAAATAATTGAAAAATCATACAAGCGGACCAAGAAGAAGTCCACAACAACCCACCAAACCCATAAGACCTGCAAACAGCTCAACCAACATCGATTGAGAAGTGATCTTTTCCATGGAAGTGAAACACTGTGAAGAACAAAACCTGAAATCTCCGGAAAATTTTCTCAACCGAGGTGAAAGAATTTTCAAAAAGCCGTTTATTTCTCTCTTCCCAAATTAGGTAGACTGCAATACTCAGGGAGACTCTTCTCATTCTGTATTCCATTATTTTCTTCTTAGAAGTTAGCCCTCGGATAGCACTGGATAGAGTAGACATCTGACGATGAATATGAAGCCAACAAACAATGTTACCCCGTAGAGTTGAAGTCCAATGACACTTAAAGAACAAATGACCATGTGATTCCTGGTCCTGATTACAAAGCACACAACTGGTATCAAGAGAAATGAAAGGCAGATGATCCTTAGTTTTAAGCTTCCCAAGCACCGCAAGCCGCAAAACAAAACAATGCTTGGGCAAGGACCATTTCTCCCACACCACCGTATCCCAACGGATCATGCGACCTTTCACTCTAAAGTACTCATAAGCATTAGCTAAAATGCAGCTAGAGCCAGCATTCCAGCCATGCATGATGGAGACAACAGATTGACTACTGCCAAAGTCATGAAACAGCTGGTCCTTTAAGGAAATCAGAGTTTTTCAAAGAGGAAAGGAGGTTTTCAATCTTCTTTTCTTAGATGGGATAAAAACAGAGTTGTTGTCACATAAGCATTTGCCCTGTATTTCTACAAGGCAATTCTCATCAATAGCTGGCGAGAGTGTGATTCAAAATAAGGGTCGTTGTAACCATACAGTAGTAGGTTCTCTAGAGATAAAGAATTTAAAATCAATTTTTTTATTTTATTTTTGATTTGATTATCATGATTGTTAATATAATGATAATTGAAGATTTACATGAATTGTTAGCTTCAAGATATGTGATATTAGTTGAGACACACGCAAACTGATCTATACACCATGTTATTAAATATATAACAAAACTTCTTTGTTGAATTTAATTGAGTCCGGTGGAATGACGTGGAAAATCCACAAGTGAGAACCTGATTTTGATTTGTTTTTAATTTTTTTTTGCAAAATAACAAAAAAAAAGTTGAAAAAAGCAATACATACAATCTAAAAAATATTAATGAAATAACTCTGTTTCCAGCTAGACAAATAAACATGGCCAGACCGCCTTTTCCATCCTTTCAATTCCATGCCACAAAAAATCAACCCAATAATTCACGATTAAGAAATATAATTCACAATTCATCTCCTCGACATAATTAAAAATACAAAACACTTCATAATTCACGAAGATTAGCAATTCATAGTTAAATACAATAAAAAAATCACATAATATTTGATTAAATGTAAACTAAATTATAATCCTTAAAACATTAAAGCATATAATCTAACAATATCTAAAAATCATCACAACTCATAAATAAATCTAAAGCGCTCGTGAATTGGCCTACACCACCCCAACTCATCCAATATGGATAATTTTAGAGTATGTTTGGGAGTGTGTTTGCGGTAGCTTTTTAAAGTGTTTATCGTACTGAAATACATCAAAATGATGTTTTTTTTTTATTTTTTAAACATTATTTTTGAAATCATCACATTAAAATGATCTAAAACACATAAAAATATATTCATTTAAAATGAATTTATTTTTCAAATTTCGACCAAAAACCGATAGGATCGCAATGCCAAACAGGCACTTAGCCATTCATGGATGAACTTGCCTCCCTACCTCTAAATTTTTATTCATAATAAGTGATCTCATATCAACACAAATTAAATATATGGATGACAAGGGCACATCTCATTCATGCATACATAACAATCACTGCTTTTTGAGCCTTCTATAATAGTTAATGCACCTAATAACTACATTAAAATAATTGACATCCATCATCTATAATAACAAAAACAATATTTAATAAATGTTATATACATAAAAAATAGTGCACACCAATTAATTTTGGGCTCATGTGATTTGTCCAAGCCTGAGTGTAAAATAGCTTCAAGCACGAGTCGTATTTTATTAATATGAATACACTTTCTAGTATTTAGTTATGCCATGAAAATGAGGTGGAAAATCAATTATTGATTTTTTGTTTTTTGTTTTTCAATTTTATCTACCATTTGATTAAAACGTATGATTTTTGTATAATATAAAATGTTTTTGGATTCAAAAGATTTTCTAGCAATATTATCTAAATTGATATCAAATTAATATAAATTTATATTGTATAATAATAATTAATTATTTTCTAGCAATACAAGCTGAGTGTAAAGATGAACGATTTTTATGATGATGCATGTATATTTATATTTATAGGATAGTAAATGATACAGTATTTAGTATATTTAAAGAAACAGTAGCTTTTTTAGCTCCAGTTGTTTCAGAAAACGAAGAAACAATTCATATCATCTATCACAATAGCAGTGATGTGATGCTTCCAGCCATAAAAATCGTTTATGGTGCTTGCAAGAGAGAAAGACAGATACTGCTAGCTGAGCAAGGATGACACGGTTCAATCAAACTCTACAACACCACCAATGGCAAAAAGTCATTATCTTAATCGATTGATGTCCAGGAAATAATTCCAATAGTATTTCCTAATTAAATTACAGGAACAGACATTATTTACAGAACACATTTACTCTTATTAAACAAAATATTGATTCATGAAACCGCCCAAAAAGCTCTTGCACTATACAGTTTGATTACAGTTAATCACAAACCCGAGATGGACATTCATGAATCCTTCTCTGTTTTTTTTTTTTTTTTTTTTGGGGGGGGGGGTTCAAATCTGGATACAAATCCTCCTTAATAATACATATATAGTTTCTTAGTTAATGCGTAGACTTTTGTATAATTTCAACAAGAACATACCTAATCACCTTGAATTCACTGTAACTTGGCCTTTTGTCAGAGACATGCTCGGATTTTTGTCTCTTAAAACCCTTCAAGATCTCTCCTGGCACTAACATCTTCGAATCCATGAGAGCATATTTGAAGAAAAAAGGTAGTGATTCACGTTCTCTGAATGATCTCTTCAAGAATCCAAGGCAAATGGAGTCTGCAAGAGATCATAAGGTGCCCAAAGAGCATCCAAAGGACATGGCCGATTGGCGTCAAGTCTAGCCCATGGCTTCCCTTTACCACTCCAATGTAAGAGACTAGCAGGACCAGGATGCAAATCTCTACAAAGTCCTCTAAAATTATCCCCACCAAGCCCATGTTGATTCCACCTATGATCAACTGGCACGATATCACCCGCAAAAACCAGCAAGAATGGTGGCAATGAACCCAGCTCGTAAATTCTTATTCTCTTCTGTAGTTCCATCCATTCTTCAATCTTTGTTGTGTAATCTCCTTCCCTCCATCGATCAAGATCGATTACCATGACACCGGTGTTGAAGTAGCAAGGTTTTCTATCCGCGAATGTCAGTGATAGAGAAGGATTGGACCAGAAAGTCGGTGTGAAATATGAAGTGAAATTTGCATTGCAGTATTCAGGTGCTGCAAGAACTGATTGTTCACCAAGCGGGGTGGCTGCTAGCTTGGCAATGTCATCGACAAGAACCAGGTCCGAGTCGAGGTATACAACTCGTCGGACGCACAGGGGTATGATATTGGCCAAGTAGCTGCGCGCGTAATTCAGAGGACAATCGAGAGCTGAACGGATTGATGTAGAGATGAGCCTCGACACAGATGAATCGTCGAAAGTATAGACTCGGAAGTTGAGGCAGGGGAAGGAGGATGAGATGGCGGCGCGTAAGAGTGACGTGCTAGCCGAGGCAGAGGCGACGAAATGGAAAGCTATGTTTTGGGGACAGGAAGTGTGTTGCAAAACCGAGAGAATTGCTGCCATGGAGCCACGGATGTAGGCTGCGTCTAATGTCATTGCCACGTGGACGGCGTGCTCGGAGCAGAAGACGGTGCTATCACCATCTGATTCCGGGTCTATCTCGTCTTGATCGATTGACGGGCAACCGGGGGAGTTGTAAAATTGGGGGGCTTCCTTGAATTGTTGAGTGATGGCAGTGGTGGCGGGGGAGGCATTGGTCGGAAATGAGAGAAAGAGGAAGAGAAAGGTGAGGAGTGGTGCGAGTTTGCGGATCAGTCCAGGCATAAGCACGTTGCGTTTTCAATTTTCAGAATTTTTTTTTGAAGTTGAGAAGGGGAAATTATAGGTGTTAAGAGTTTATGAAGCTCTTGGCAGTAGAGTTTAATTATTGTTTCTGAAGAGCTCAAACATGCTTTTGATTTAATAACAAAGGAGGCTTGTGTGTATTGAGTTTTTATTTATTTTTGGTAGTGGTAGCGGGTTTTTTTTATAAAAATAAATAAATTTAATAAATGATATATCTTTACTATTTTTAAAATTTATTTTTAACATCAAAATAATATTGGGAAAATATTTTTTTTTAAAAAAAATTAATAAATGAGTTTAGCTTGACCTTTCAGCATGGCAATGGCTCATATATGTGGTCCTACATCCCTTTCAACATTTACTATCTGCCTGCATCTTCTTCTTCTTGCTTGCTTGCTTTGAATTTGGAAATTACAGCATACATTTCCAGCAAAATCAGCGGTTCTTTTGGGTTCATAAAATCAGCATACCCTTAAGATCTTATTTATATTAGCCCTGTCCTGTAGTGCTTGTGCAATCTAGTGTAACCTAAATTTAGTGGGCATTTGAAGGAGAAGTATCTTGTCATTTTCTAAAAAATAAAATAAAATTGAGTGAAAAATGTTTATGCTAAATAAAAGAAAAACGCGGGAGGCTTGCATGGCGCTATTATGATATTTCAATCTCCTTTCTTTTCTGCGCAGTGGCTCTGCCATGGATGAGGAGGAGGAGGAGGAGGAAGAAGAAGAAGAAAGTTTTTAGAGGAATGGTTTATACAGCAATGGTCAGGGTTGTGATATTAATTGTTGATGCTTCATCACCGTCGCAGTCTCTCGAGAGACCTCACCTCGATCTCTCGGCAGATGCGTTAAGCCATCACATTCTAAGAAAACTATGTTCGAGCAAACCCTCAGGATAAAAATGGAAAAAGTCTTCCTGAAATGCAGATATAGCTGAAAAATTGTGTTGCGGGTCTCGTAAGCTATGAAATTCCAGTTTCTTAATTCATTACAACCTCGAGAAATTCTGTATCAAATGGGCTGATTTGTTAGACCGATCGATGTTCAATGCTAAATTACAGGATCACAACTGTGATTTTGATATTCTAAACGAAGCATCACCACCCATCGTATCCAAGTTTTAGCTCTCCTGGTTCTACGTGTCTTTTACTTCAAGCCAAGGTGATGTCTTGAAGACAGTCCAGTTCCTGAGCTCTAAAGATTTAATAATCTCAGGAAATTATGAAACTCATGTGAATCAACTCATAGGAATCATACTAGTTAACACTTGGATATCTCTTTTATCAACTGAGCTGGTGATGGAGATCGACTCACTGGACAACTGAGATCTCGATTCGAGAAAGGGGAAGCTGTCATGCATGAGCGACGAGACGAGACATGATATGAATGGTCATGTCATGATCACAGAAGGAATATGCGTAAGCAAAACTAAATTCAATGAAACCTTCTCTTCCCACCATCATCAGCCCATCACCACATCGATCCCTAGCTAGCATGCACCAGCAACAGTCACCACTAAAGTCAACTTTATATACATATAATAGGGTTAGGGCTGGAACTTTATATACCAATTTTACCACTATACATCATGTTTTTTTTTTTTCATTAACATCAGTATCTAGATTAATTTGTTTATATATTGATTAATTTAAAACTAAAGTAATTACATTATTCAAATTTGATTTCTTTGATCTTAAGCTCTTAGCACTCGAATTTACTATATGGTTAATCTTAGGGCTTTTTTTATCGCAAATATGAGGATTGTATAAATTATAGGTAACGTAGAGGCAAGACAGAAGATAGATTTACTTCTTTGTCGTGGTCACCGATACTTGTCCCGCTACCAAAAACGTGCGAGTCATGAAAAAGCTTAATGTTGTCTTTAAAAAAATTATTTTTTAATATTAACAAACCAAAATAATATAAAAATATTTTTTAAAAAATCATCTTTTTTCTTCAAAACTATAGTTAACCACCAAAACAAACACTACGTAATTAAATGAGGAGCGCACATGATTTAAGCCTTTGTCTGCCTAAATAAGTCGTCTTAATTATTATATTGCTAGTGTTATTTTTAGGTTTTACTTCTTACATATAGGTTTATAAATTCATTTGTTTTTTTAAAAGGAATTTGGATTATACATTGAGTTGATAATCTACAGTGATACTATTTGATATTGTAGTAATTTTTATTTTTTATCTAATAACAAAGAAATAATTATTTAATTAATTAAATAATTTTTCTTGTAATGTATTCCATATATAATTGTGTTTTAAACCTTGATTTTATTTAAGTTACAATAATATTATTTTCATTCATGAAAACTTTTAATTTATATGCAAAAATCTATGTCACAACAGTTTTAATCAAATATGTATTTTCTAAAAATTATAATTTAAAGTTATTTTTTAATTTTTTTAAACTACAACCACAAAAAATATATAAAAACAAAATCAGTAAGTCACAATCAATTGCTGCACAATAACTCCAAACAAAGCTACATTAGCAACCTCAGCCAAAAACAAAATCAATTAATGCTGATTAAACAATTATATATAATAAATATAGAGATAAACTATATTATATGTCTCTTTCTTTTTGAAATCTTAACAATCATAATTGTGAGTCCCACCAATGTAAACTCATTTTTCTTCATCCATCAAGCCTTCAAAGTAACTTGTTTGTCAATCTGACACCTCATATATATATATTCTGATTAAAAAATGGTATTTCAATTTGGATCTTGTCATGTGTTTTAAGTATTTAAGGATTCTAGAAATTACAACATGAATATTAACTGGAGTTGATATTACATTAATTTAATTTTCTAATTAATATTCTACACGACCTTTTAATTAATGACACAGCTTATTAAGTGTTTAGTGAAACTAATTTTGACAACTCAAGAAAATAAAGGGAATAGAATTGAAAGTGGGGGGAAAACCCTTCTCTTCAAAGAAAAAAATAATTAAAAAAAAATTCATTTATTGCTTAAAATTAAATTTACTTTTCATATTTCGCAACAAACTCCATAATATCTAATTGTATAAATGAATCTATCTTTCATGTCTTGAGAAAAACAAATATCCATACAAGGGCAATAAAATATATATCTTTTCTATAACTTAACTTGATAAGAAAAGAGTATGTACTCTCTCTCATAAGCAGCTTTGATTTAAGTGGTTTTAAGGTGCCTTAAAGAAGTGCTTCTACCCCTGTTTTTAATTGTTTGCTTTAAAAACATATTAGATTTATGTTTTTTTAATGATTTTGATTAATATAATAATATTAAAAATATCTCGATATATCTTGAGGCTATAAGCTATGTATTCCCATCAACTCAAAACAATACTTTTGGGACAGCATCGAGTCTTGGTCTGATGGTCAAAAAGATTTTTACTTACTCTCATTCTAGGTTCAAGCCTTGCCAAAACGTCTGTCACCCTCGCATGATCTTGCATGCTCATTGGGCTATGTGGTGTTCAGTGATCCGGGATTAATTATGGCGCGAGCAAGCTGGTCCGACACCCTAGTTATAAAAACACATATTTTTGATATTCAATCAAATTATAATTTCAATCATATTCTCGTCATCGTCAATTAAACAAAAATAGTAGGCAAGTAATCTAAATTTATTCTCTAAAAGTCACCAATTCTCATAAATTTTAAAATTATTAGAGGTTTATACTGTCATCAATTTTAATATTCTTGGAATTAACCAAAGCGCACAAAAGTTGACAAGAACAGCTATATTAATAATAATAATAAAAAAAACAGCCAGGTGAACGGGGTCATAGGCTAGAAATAATTAACTTTGTTTTTCCATAGTTGAATTGTATGGAACGTTCCTCTCTCCGTAGGACCTGGTGGCTTGAAAAAAATGAAGAGGATCATTGAATTCTGAATTTCGCTTTTGTCTCCATGCAGTAACATTGAAGCTTCTGAATTTCCTTCCATTTACAAATATCATCGTAGTTCTCTTCGATCTCTATCCCTGGAAAATGGATGGCGTATAATTTGGCACATGAATTACATTTGATCCAGCATTATGCATGCTGCTTCATTATTATTTATATTGATATATGATTTATATAATCAATAGATTATGTTCATATAATGTTTTTCTTTAATAATTCTAAATAGAGTTTTAACATGATTTTATCATATTTATGATTGTTTTAGCTTTTAATTACACATAAAATATGGATATACTATTTTTATATGTTTTGTTAAATTACTTTGATAATCATAAAATGCCTTTAAAAAAATCTAGTTTAAAACCCTGGCTCGTTGAGATAAACAAGAGATATATTAATAAAACAAATTATCTTATATAAAAAAGATAATCACTATTTGAAATGAAGGGGGCAATTTTATTATTTTTTTACGAGTCTCCCTCAATTGTTTTGCGATCTATATTCTTAAAACAAAGAATATTTATTTTTCTTGGCGATCATAGTTCCTGAATTTATTTTATTAAACACACCTATCAGCTAGCACCTGACATGATTTTTTTCAACTACTCCCGGCGGGCACCCTCTCTAAATGTTCAGCCAGAGATCACAGAATTATGCCCGCGTCAATTATGAGCACTCATGTTGCAGGCAACTGGGATTGGAGAAGATCTCTTGTACTTTCCCCAGTAAGAATCCACTTTCAATACGTTTTATAGCGCATTGAAGTCATTAATTCCCGAGGGCCAGTGGCGATGTCCCATCGACATGATTTCTTCTTGTGTCTGATCATGCCCCTGTTAGAACAGCAACCTGTACTGTCACCGGGGGCCAACGTGCGTTATGAGTCCTCGACGAAGCTGTAGCAGCTTCACCCTGCATGCCAAGCACGTCTCCAGCTGACAGGGTGCTGTGAGCATATCCGTCCATATCTGTTAGGTGCTGTTATTGTCCAAATTAGCTGTAACGCATTAATAACATGTAAAACAAGAGTCGTAACAAAAAAAAAAGGTGTGTAGTTAATGATTTTGCTCTGGCTGGGAAGGAAATCCATCGTTGCAAAATTCCAACAAGGGGAAAGTTCTCCAAGATCCCACTCTTGTTGATCACGTTTCTTTTTTTATTGCAGATGGAACCTCCAAGTCCTGATTACTGGGAGAAATGCGAGATTTTACAAAGAAGAGGACGGGCAAAATGCTGCTTCTGTATTCATATCATGTTAGTCAGGGTGATCTCTAATCTAAATCAGTTAGGCAGCCCCTGTGACAGAAAAGAGATCAGTCTGTGGTATTGAAAGAGGCCACGATCAAGAATATCTATGAACTGGTGGATGAGTTAACTGGCAAATACTTGCTGATGGCTCCTCGGCTGATAAAACATTTTAGGACCACAGGCCTTTAGAACATTAAGACACGCAACGTTTATTGACTCGAGTATCCTAAACAAGGACCGGTGGGGGCCACTAACTTTCTACTGGAACCCACAATCTCCGATCGGCGGTGGCCTGTTCCTCTGAAAGAGAAGAAATAGAGGGAGCGCCGGCCTATGATTGGGAAAAAGTTCTGGACCCGGCATCAACTGCTTCCTTGTTGAGGTTTAAACTTGTTTTTGTGGAAAACTAGAGTACCAGAGCCTACTGTAGTCATGGCTTATTTTTTCCCTTCTTTGGCGTTTTCTTTTACCAACAATTTGGCTGCAAGCATGAGACTTTAACCTATTTGCTTGATTTTTTTTCAAGTTTATGTATTTTTCAATTTTATAATTCAATATTTATATCCCAAGCAATTAAACCCTATTTGTTTTCTTTATCTACCTTTTATATGATTTTTTTGTGAATTTTCAAAACAAATTGAATTATCTCAAGTCTTTTTATTTATTGTCTTTTGCAAGTTTTTAATTTTTTCTATATTTATGCCTCGAGTTTATTTTAAAAAAATAAAAACATTTGCATATCCTGAACATCGTGTTTACTTATTAAAAAATATATTATATAGCATGCAGCATGACACAGTCAGCCAATTTATATAATCGGGCTGGGTGCTGTTATTAGGGCTCTTGCTAGGGCCCATCTCAGCTTTTTCTTTTTCCTCTCTCAGGTTGGCCCTCTATTTTGGGCCTAGTTAGCTGCAGTTCTCGGGAAAGCTTGTTTTCCCTTTCTTTTTTTCGGTTGTTCTCAGCCGCCTCTGTATTTCCGTTTTTTTCTATATATACCAATTTGTTCAAAAAAAAAAAAGCATGACACAGACCCACAAATCTAGTATCCACTAATCAAAATTTGTGGTGGTGAAAATAAATTTTAAAAAAATGATTTTGTTTTTAATTTTTCATCTACAAGTCCTAAATAAATTATCACTTCAAAATAGAAATTTTCCCGACATAAAACTCTGAATTTATTATGCAGTTGTTCAAAGTAAATCACAAAGATGTGTTTGTAAAAAACAATGTCATTTAAACAGTTAGTCAAAAAGAAATGACAAAAACGGAATAGAAATTTTACATTATGGTCCTCGCAAATGCAAAAGTTAGGATTTGTCTTGTGATCGTATAAATTAAACGACAAATATATATATATATAATTCAAGACATGAATCAATCCAATAAAATATGCATTCCCCAATACCCCAAATTCTTTACCGAGTTAAACTCAGGACGAGATTAAACTAAGAACATGCTCGACAATGCTATGGTTTGTTTTTTTTCAAAGCATTTTTTATTCCGAAAAAGAAAAGAACCTTGTTTCATGATGGGTTAGTAGAATAGCCCATTTAACCGGCCTTAACCCATACAGACAGCACGGCACGGGCTAAGTTATTTCCGTTCAATAAACAGGTCTTATTGTCATTTCAAGCCCGGTCCGATCTAAACATAATATGGTACCTGGATGGCCCAGTGCCATGGGGTTCTTGTTGTCATTTCACCAATGAGGCATTTTCGTGGAGGGTGAAACTGGAATCAAGGAAAGTTAAACCTGATGCGTCTCGCATACTATCGAGTATCGGGAGAGTAAACACTATAAAAATCCACCATATTACCACGTCAAGAAAACATCAAAAAGATGACTAACAATCTTCAGACATCCCTAAACACAAACGTAAACATCAGTGTACCTCATCCCAATTGCAAGTCCACTAAACTTACCTCGACAGAACCTGCATTCCTGATAACAACAACCACCCTTTAAAACGTCAGAAAAGTTCTCCTGTTTCTCTTCCTTCAAAATTCACAAATCACAGAAACACCTATGAAACTAAAACATCGATCTATATTTAATCCTTTTCAGATATTCCAGGTACTGGAAGCATTGCTGGGTTATAGAACTTCCTATGTAGTAAAATCAAATAAGATCCGCAAACAATTCACAGGAAACAAGCAAGCAAGATTCCGGTAGCATTGTTAAGTCAACAACTGGAACCTTGCAAAACAAAACAAGAACAGGTATGCTGCCAAACTCGACAAGTCATCCACGAGGCTGTCTGTGCTTGTAATATGCTTCTACCTAAACAAGCATTAAGGAAAATTTTCTAAGTAGGCTAAAGAGCATGGCACAAATGGGAATCAAAATAAATGTTTCATAAACCACGCAAAATGAAGTGGCATTTATAGAATACCCCTTGATGTGAAGTTAATTCTTGAACTAAGAACGGACACTTTAGCATGTCAGTAAAATGCAAAAAATTCTAGGTGATTGAATCAGACGAGGCTCAATCAGTTGAGGAAAATTGGAAAAGAAATGGATAAAAACTGAAATCACTTAGCTGAGGAGCAAAATCTTGAAATCAAGAGCAAATTTGTGGCTCAAAGCAGACATAATTAGATCTTGATAGGACAAGCTGCAAGAGAAAGTAGCACGGATAACCTAACATACAGCATCACAAGAGGACTCAAACCCTATGGAAAAGAAGAGATATACACAATTACAGCAACATCATTTTACTATTAAATCTTGAAGTAAGAAAAACACATAGGTTGAGTTCCATGCACTTATGACACAAAAGAAGCTACGATACTGGTTATGGACAATTTCCTCAATGTATGAAACGGGAGAAAGAAAAGGAAAAACACGAAATGCACGAACAGATTTACAAAGACTTGGATATGGACAGCCATAAGCATCTGTTAGCAGTTTAAGCTCTGAAAGAGGATCAGCTCTTATTGCCAAATAAGAGCAAGGAAGACACAACAACCAATAAACAAAAGCAGCCTCTTCAGGTAATAATCCTGTTGTCCTTGACCATGGTGCGGGTGAAATCCATGCGGATGCCCGCCATTAAATGAATTAAACCCATAAGGAAAGCTAGCAGGACCATACATGGCAGCATCAGGATATCCATGCACTTGAAGGTTAAAAAGTGAAGGGATGAGACCACCAAATGCAGCAGAAAATGTAAAATTCCCAAACCTGGCAGTTGCCATTGGTGCAAAACCTCCCAACCCTCCCATAAATCCAAACCCCTGCTGGCCAAAATGATTTGGTTCTGGAGGAGGAGCAGTTTCAGGTCGCTGCCCTGCAGGACGGTTGGGAATATTAACACCAGGAATGGACTTTGATCTCGGATCAGTCGACGTTTTCCCTCTGCCATACAAAGGAACCAACTTCTTCTCTTCCACTAAGGCCTTACAAACCGGACATTCCCGGGATTTTGAGTGAAAGTGAAGCCATTTGTAGAGACATGGCCAGCAGAAAAGATGGCCACATAAAGTTACAATCGGATCCTGAGCTAAGTCAAAACAAATATTGCATTCAAAATTACCAGCGTCACCATTTCCACTGTTGCTAGTAAATGTAGTGTTTTGAGGAGCCCTGCTAGTCGATCCCCCAAACCCACTTGCCATCTCTCAAAACCCCAGCCAAGTCCCTACAAATCACATAAAAAATAATAATAATAATCAACACCGGACCAGCTCTTAAAATCCCTGAAAAACACAATTTTCACAAACTTGAAACCTTTAACAGATTACTATGCCGAATTAAATGAACGAATCATAAATGGTAAAGGGCTATATTTTCAAACGATAAAAAATGAAAAAAAAATAGAAAGGGTCAGGAGGGTTTTGTTTCGCAATTCCAGATTTTAATGCATTTGGCAATTTTACCATGGCGTCAATTTCAATTACCTGACAGCAAGTTGAATATAATCCAAGCCTCCATTAGATTCATGACAAGAAGATGAAATCTTAGAAATTAAAAACACCAAATATCCTCAGATCTCTCTCTCTCTCTCTCTCTCTCTCAAAATAATAATTCCGGGTAGCAATAAGAAAAATCTAGATCGAGACTAATACAATAATTCTAGAAGATCCACACATTCACAAAGCATCAAGAGTGCAAAAGGGAAAATCTGTTTATAGGAGATTAAGAGGGAGAAATTACTGACCTTTTTGGATAGAGATGCGTCTCGAACGAGGCAAAAGAGAGAAAGCCAGAGACTGCAAATAAATAAAACAATACATCTAAAAATATCATTTTGACAGTAAAAGAAACAAATCTGATTATTCATTTTATCTCCCTTTCTTTTACGCCAAATTTTTGTCCATGTTTAACTCCAATTTGTCTATTCTATTTTTAAATAATTAGTATATTATAGTTTACTTTAAAAAATAAAATAAATTAGAATAGATTTATCCTACTTAAAATCATGACCTGTTTTTGTAAATTTTATTTAAATTTTCATTAGAACGTTTCATTTTTATCCTAGACTCCTAGTTGTTATGAGCCATTCGGCTGAGTTCTGCCTCATCAAGAATTTTTTTTTCTCATTTCAATATATATAATTTTTTTATTTTTTTATTTTAGTTTCCATCCTTTTATTTTTTTTCTATTTTTAGGATAGTTATTAATTTTTTTGTTTGTATTTATGTTTATAAACTCTTAGTTTTGACTTTTAATTTTAATTGTAATTTATCTTTGTATTAAATGCAGGTTGTGTTAAAAACATAGTAAATTTAGCTTTGGTAGCGTGAAATAAAAGTGAAACTATCTCTTATATATATATTGAATTTTTTTATTATTAGTGATTTATTGACCTCTAACCACCATAAATGATGGTAAATATATTGCCTCATTGTATTATGAACGAAAAATGATGTTTGGTAGTTGAATGACTACTCGCGCGCTACCCGAAGAACCGGGGGTCATCTACACGTTGGGACATGCGTCATATATATCAACATGTTTTTTTAGTTAGATTTAATTAATGTAATTTATATTAATACATCTAAGAAGTAAAATGACAGAAAAACCATTGGATGACACTTTTGTTGTTTTGTTTTCAAGTGTATTAAAGTAGTATCATTATTTAAGAGGAATTGAAAATAGAATCATACCCTTGGTAGTAAACATTTAATTTTTTTCATGGTTAATGAATAATTTTATAATTTATTATAAAATTATTAATATAACCCGTGAAAATCTAAAAAGACCATTGTGTGTCATGAAAGACCGTAAAATTATTAAAAATATTATTAATATAACCCCAAGAAAATCTAAAAAGACAATTGTGTAATTAAAAACCATAGAATACCAGTTTTAAAGTTTAAATGACCAAGGGCCAATATAGTAATCATATTATATTATAAGCCCATGTCTTGGGACATAGTAATATCACTAAAAAGAAGTTGTTGTTTTTTTCTTTTTCTAATATCATTAATCTACATACACCTAAAATAATTAAAAGGATTACTTTAAAAATAATTATAGAAAGAAATCAAGCTCCGGGAGCTGGACCACCACCCCTTCCTCCTAGCTAGTTAATAATTATAAACAAGTGAGATGTGATGTGATACCCTCTGTTCCCGAATCTAGATTCCAAAACTCTTCCTGTTCTATTGCCCTTGGCTTCGTAAACATGCCTACACTTTTCATGTTTCTTTCGTCTTCTCGCTAACGACTCTTTCTTTGAACCAGACTCTTTCGGCTCTCTCTTCTCTCTACAGACACAGAGGTAACGCATCTTTCATTTCAGCTTTCCTTCATTTCACAGACCGTATTAGAATTATGCTGCTGTTTTTGTATGTGTATATATTTTAAGGTTTGAATTGGTGGAACTTGTGAGGCTTAGATTCCATGTTAATTGTGAATGATGCGTATCGGTTTTGTGGTTATATTGAGAGTGATTGCTTGCTTGCTTAAGCGTTAATAGCTTAACCAAAGAGGCACCTTTGCTCGTTTATGGAAATTAGGAATAATGATGTTAAAATAATTGTCTGTGCTAATTGTAGTTTTAACTGGCGATCAATGGTTTTGCTGAACCGGAACAATAGTTTGATGGCCCAAATTAACTCATGGATGTAAAACAGTGAGAATTTTGGGTAATTCGAATTAATATTTTTTTATGTATGGCCACTCATTTTTTTGTATGATATTAGTGGTTTTTTATATGGTCCCGAAATAAATTGTTTGAAATCAATACCTAATTAATATATGACTGTCATGTATGAGGTTAGTGCTACTGGTTTGAATCATGCTTGAAAGCATTTGCAAACTTGGGATGACTGGTTTAACACAAAATAAGGATAAAAAAACTTGGGATGACTGGTTTAGCACATAATAAGGAACGGGTGCACCAACTAAATTTGAGCTTCCAGATTAAGGGTCAATTTCGTGTTCAGGGAGCTTGGCTATCTTAACTGAAACTCTGGTTTACCCCCCTTTTTTTTGGTTAAGCATTTAACAAAACAGCACCAATAGTGGGCTAGTGCTAGTGTCTTTATTTTTGTTGTTTACTTGGTGATGTTAAAATGGGCTGTCTGTTTTAGTTGAGGAACTGGCCTCAACTGGATGGTGCCCGTCATTGTGCAGCCAAAGAATTTCTATTTCACTGACATCCAAGAGCCTCGCCAACTGTGATTTACTCGCATGAGAAGGTTTTTATTGAAGAAAGTATGCATCATTGTTTAGATTCTTGTGACTTATATTAGCCTGAGAACTGGAGTTCTTGTGCTGTAACTCCAGTTGGTGTTATGTGCCTGTGCGCATTTTTGTAGATTCTGTTATCATTTGGATATTTAGCTTCTTTGTGAAATGATGAGGTTAAGGGTTATCTCCATTGACTCTCGAGGCACTTTGTATTGCAGCTGGCTCTGGGAGGGAGGTGGTTTTAATCGAAAGTGGAAGGAAATGGAGGAAACTTGCAAGCCTCTCAAAACCGATGATAGACTAAAGCATCACCCTTTAACTCCTTTTAGGTTGATAAGGGGTCTGATATGTTTGCTGGTGTATCTTTCTACTGCTTTTATGTTTCTCGTATATTTTGCACCTGTTGTGGCTGTCCTGACGCGCCTTTTCAGCGTACACTATAGCAGAAAAACAACATCCTTCCTCTTTGCTCTTTGGTTAGCTTTGTGGCCCTTTCTATTTGAAAAGATAAATGGGACCAAAGTTGTGTTTTCTGGAGATTTAGTACCACCAAAAGAACGTGTTTTGATAATTGCTAATCACAGAACTGAGGTTGATTGGATGTACTTGTGGGATCTGGCATTGCGGAAGGGGTGTCTGGGCTACATCAAGTACATTCTCAAGAGCAGCTTGATGAAACTACCTGTCTTTGGTTGGGGATTCCATATTTTGGAGTTCATTTCAGTTGAGAGGAATTGGGAAGTTGATGAACCTATCATGAATCAAATGCTTTCGACTTTCAAGGATCCTCAAGATCCCTTGTGGCTAGCACTTTTCCCTGAAGGAACTGATTTTAGGTACTGCGTTTCTTCCCTTTAATCTCTTTGAGTTTTCAATGTGCAGCCATGTTTACCCATATTATCAAGCTTAATTTTTTGCCAAGAAAAAAAACATGCCCACATCATTACCGACTTTCCTATTTTGTCTACCAGCTAAAATCAGATATCTTACAGAGTAATTGATAGGTTCTCCTGTTCTTGATTTTTGGCAGTGAACAGAAATGCCAGAGGAGCCAAAAGTTTGCCAATGAAGTTGGACTTCCTGTGCTTAAGAATGTGCTGCTTCCTAAAACAAAGGGTTTTTGCTTATGCTTGGAAGTCCTAAGGGGTTCCTTGGATGCAGGTACTTTTAAGTAATTTCATTCCTGTAAGTGTGATGATCACATGCATTTGATGAAATTGTTTGTGTTTAATCCTCTCAAGTAAAAACATAAACACATTTGATTCCAAACTGTTTTAGAAAGTAGCCTGTCTCGCTATCAGTGGATCACTGCTGCTAAGTATTATGGTATTAGTTCTGGAATTCCTTTCAAGTTCATCCTAACATCACAATCTATGTTTGCATGAAGAGAACGATTCTGTTTTTCCCTTCTTTTTATTGCTCTTGACATTTATTATTATACTTGTCATGTTTCCAATGCATGCAGTTTATGATGTGAGTATTGCATATAAGCACCAACTGCCTACCTTTCTGGACAACGTATTTGGTACTGATCCCTCAGAAGTTCACATTCATGTTCGCCGTATCCCAGCCAAGGAGATGCCGGCTTCTGATTCTGAGGCTGCTACATGGTTAATGGATAGGTTCCAGCTCAAGGATCGTTTGCTCTCAGACTTCAAAGCTCACGGCCATTTCCCTGATGAAGGAATAGAACAGGAACTGTCTACGCTGAGATGCTTGGTAAATTTTACTGTGGTGATTTCACTGACCGCATTGTTCATTTACCTTACATTTTGTTCATCCATTTGGTTTAAAACATACGTGTGTTTAGCGTGTGCCTGCCTCGCTTCAGCTACGCGCTTTAAATTTCGACCATTACCAGTTACCAAATTGTTATAGCATTGCTTAATCCAAGAAATGAACAGTTTTTCTATAGAAGATGGCTAAAATTACATTTAAGGTCTCTTGTGAACATAAGCAATATGATCAAATGTTGTATTTCAGTATTCTGTTCTGATATATATTATTTGGGCAACATGACCGGGCTGTTTTGAGCAAAAACTTTCTTACCTTTTTGTACTAGAATTCTAAGAATAGGGTCTCATCTCAGCGGCAACCGCCCTGCTCTGAAGTTCCTCGATTGTGGCTTCTGTTCTGTAAAGAATCAGCCCTTGTCAGCTCAAGTGCCCACCAAGAGTCAGCTCTCAAGTTCTTCTGTGGGTTGAGTAACTCAACTTCATGGACCCGGGCTCTCTCTCCCTCCTAGGCGTCAGCTCTCAGCAAGTTATTTTCCCTGTCTATATCCCGTACCTTGCCTTTTCTACAGGATTTCTCAGAATAGGATTTCATCTCAGCGACAACCATCCTACTCGAAGTCGATGGCTTGAAGCTTCTGTGCCAATTGGATGGATTCACGATATCTTAGATTCACACTAAAGTGTGGATTTAAGTCCCGTCCAGTCTAATGATAAGAATTAGGAAAGACCTGATCGCTAGACGCCAGCCCAGACCTGGTCTTCTACCGAAATCCCATGGGTTAAATTAAAAAATATAAATGATATTGTAAAACTATTTATTAGTTAAAAAAATATTATTTGGCTGGAACGGAACGGGCAAAACGAAACCGAAAAATTATGGGTGGAATTTCCGAAATTTTAAACGAGATAAAAATTGTGTCGTTTTATCTCATTCTTTAATTGATATGAAAGGATTCGGCCAAAACAAAATGATATCAACAACACTCTTGAAGTGATGGGTTTGGAAAAGCAAGGATAAAATGATTTTGGAATGGAGGGTTTGAAGCTGAGAGAAGATTTATTTTTTTTGTTGTGCATCTCAGTCCTGTATATATATGGATGAGTCTTGTTTTCATGCTAGAATGAAAATTATTTTCTCTAGTTTGGAAAATCCTCAAAGAATGAACTTGTTTATTGGATACCATATCATGTCGAAAAGAATGTCAAATGATGAAGGTTGATACCGGCTGTACATAGCACTGATTGATGAGATCATTTAAATTGATATTGTAGATGAAATCTTTGGTTATAAGGGAGAGATTTCGACCCCTTTTCGGGACAATTTCTTGTATATTTACTAACAAATGTCTCTAGCTTTTTGATATATATGAAGAGAACAATGGCTACAATAAGTTAGAGATACATGGCTGTGCGCAGGTGATTGAAATTAAAGAAAAGACGTTGGTGGTTAAGCGGGCAGAACAGAAAGAGATGGCGGGAAAGGCGAATGGCGTGATGTTTGGGATTAGTGGAAGGGAGCCCATGCATTTGCACCGCCGATGTTTGCCGCGTGAAGGGTTCACCCTCAACACTTAGTTTCGAAGCTCCGATAACATTCACAGCCCGCAGCCAAGTCTATCTGATCTGATTCTCTCTTATTTTCTGATCGATCATCTTTTTTTTTACCACTTTGAGAGTCGTCATTGTTAAATCTTTCGTCATTGCCAGCGAACATTTGTTTCTCTCCATACTATTATTATTATTAAGAAAATGACTTTTGCATTAGGAAACAAGTTATACAGGAAGCAGCTGTAAGCTGCTTTTCATGGGATGGTGTGCTTTGAAGGTACATGTTAATGGAGTGCGGCCCTCCTCTTGCAGAAGAAGATAAGTGAATGGCTTGAAAATAGCATAAAGTTCAAAACAATTGACGCATGGAAGAAGAAAATAAATATTTATACAAAAGGCCAATCAAGCAAGTACTTCTCTTACCCCCCTCGTTTTCCTTTTTTTTTTTTTTTTTAACAACGTGTGATAGCCGTTAATATTCTCTACAAGCGGCTTTCCTTTTTGAAAGCCAATCCCCGCCCGATTTCCTTAATCGAGGGTGAAGCCCACGAACAATCTACATCCAGAGCACGTGAAAGTGCGTGCCACCTACCCTACAATTGAGCCCTTGAAAAATTACAGCCCAAAATTAGGCAACATTACAATCTACAGCTGCCTGTATTTTACAGACATTCCTCCGGACGAAGCAGAAAACAAACTACTCCGCAGACGATTAAACCACGACACTTTCATCTCACCAGAGCCCGTGCACTGACCGTCACCTTCCTCCTCACTGCTAAAGAGGGTTTGGTCTGAGCAGTCAAGTGATGCTCCACAGGCTAAATTATAGGACTGGCATGCTGAGTGGCACACCCGGAGCCTGTTGTCACCATCCTTGTCGCACTTTTGGATGGAGATCTGGCCGTTGAAACAAGATACATAAATCATCATATCATGCATGACTAACTATTGAAAAATAAATAATGGGAGACTCCTGGAAAAAAGTGTGGGAACCCTACCCAGCAGGCTAGTCGCTTGGCAGCTGCATCACAATAACCGCTGCCAAGTATATTAAATAACTTGCGAGCACCACCCGGGAACAATCGGTGATAGTTGGGGATGACAACAACTTCTTCTACCTGCTGAAGTGTACTTGATTCACTGGGTGCACAGTGTTGGCCAGATATGTCACTCTCCAGTACATTTTTGCAAACTGAAAGGCTGGAGAGAAGAGTCGAGCTGTTCTGACATGTGTAGCCTGCATAGTCTGAGCAACGGAATTCACAAACTCCATTGTCGCAGACCCCGCCATGGAGGCTGCATTGCTCGTCACAAACAGCTGCATATCACACAGCAAAGAGCAATTTTACAAAGATAACATTTGAAAGGAGCATTATCAGGCTTCTCCGAGAAAGATCACATTACCAGTAGAGCAGTCGATGCCGGTGTAACCATTTTCACATCGACAGATTCCATTTGAAAGGCACTTACCCTGGCCATTGCAATTCCCTGGACATGAACCTACAAAAGGATCGAGGAAATGCTTGACAGAATTGAAAATTATAATTCAATGAAGCCAATAATCAATGGATTGCAAAAATATAATTGAATGAAGCCAAGATTCTCATCCATTGATTCCAAACTTGAACATTGAAAAGGTTAATAGGAGCTTACGTTTACTACAATCATGACCATGAAATCCTATGAAACAGTGACACCTTCCATCTACACAGTCCCCATTAAAATTACAAGAGCTGGGGCACTGTCCAGGTACAGGGACTGAAACTGTACTGCAAAGCTCCTGGTAAGCAGGACAAATCAGCTCCCCTGCAGACAAGAACAAAACACAGAAAATTTAGGGATGGACAGTTAACAATTTAATTCATTCAATCAGCTTAAAAACAAATAATTAATTACCATTAAAGCCAGGGAATTGTACTGGTCCTCCAGCTTCCGGGCATACTTTCCAAACATCATCCACAGAAACCTAAAAGGAGGACTATCAGAATTACATTATAACACACATCCTGCTTATAATGGCAGCGTGAAAACTACAAATTATTTTCAAAATCCTAAAAATAAGACATTCAATCTCCCTCAGATCATCCCCCTGGTAAACAACAGTCATTCAAGAGGCAAGAAGCTCATCTTGCGAAATTTGTTGTGTTATTCCATGTTCCCAACAGAAAATTGGACAGAAAGGACATCCTACAGACTCACACATCCCAGCTGAGAATTGGCTAAAGGCTATGATTGAGATCCTCAAGCTGGCCATTTTTTTCTGGAAAGTTTAGCAAATCTTAAAAACTACAGCTAATGAGAACAGTGATTGCAAACTTGCAAATCTCCAAATCATAACTAAATTAGGGTTTACGCACTTGCACAGATTTCATTTATCCATCTTTCAATCCTCTTAAAAAACTCATCATTTGCTGAGAAAACACATTTATATGCACTGAATAGATGCTTACATTGCACATGCAAGCTTCCATAGACAACTGAATGGACTTCACACTAGCATATATTAAACTACAGCATGACATGCGGGGGGGTATTAAACATAACAGAGCTCGGTGCATACCTCGAGAGAGTTATTTACACATCTGTGCTGATAACAACCATTTCCTTGGGTCAGTGAGCCCCTGACAAATCCGGTACGTACCAGTGATGAGACCATGCACCTACATGCATTATTTTAAAACATCTGATCAATATATTGTTTCCTAAACTCTTCAAACAGAATGCTCCAATCTCAAATCTCACCTGGAGCTACTCCCCCGCACTTCACCTAACATTCTGTCCGGTGCTCTTGCGCTGTTTGTGTCTGTACAAGATCCATCAGAGTACGCCACAAAATAAGTACAGTAGTCGGCCAACGAGGACTGCCCGCCTGCAATGGCCATTAATAAAGTTAAAAGGAAAATAAAACTAATGGCAAATATATCTGACTCATTGAAGGATATTGATATATTAAAACAATCACAGCCTTGTTCAACAGGATATGTATTGCAGGTAGTTGAAATGTCCAGCTGTTGCAGCTTGTGACACACAAAGGCTTGTGCAGGAATAATTGAGAACAAAAAACATTATCTTGACAAGATTTTCAATCAAAGCAACGTCTCTCTTAGTTGAAGCCGCAGAGGATCTCATATGAAATGTGGAATAATGAAAAAAAATCATAATGGTTAAGGAAACGGGCTCCTGGTGTTCTACAATTAATCACAAACATACATGAAAAGAGAGGCTTAGCTGCATCCTGAAGGACAGATTGTTGTGACAATATGTAGACAAGAAACAGGGTTTAAAAATATTTGTTCTACAAAGAACATTAATTTTTTACTTTCACACAAGTAGCAAATTTTCTAAATCACTCAATCATGGACTGGAGGAATTTGAACACATGGAGCATAAGTGCATGGCTAAATACTTCAAGCTCAAGAACCCACCTTTATTTGCCTGTGGAAAGTAACGAGCCCATTGGGGGAGATCCCCGGTGTAACTTACAATCGGACAGTAACCCTCTGCCTCCCTGTTGTATGTACAGCCGGACAACTGGGTAGCATTGCAATGATAAGCCCCCTTCCAGAGGTTGCAAGGGAATGTAACAAAGTCGGTTCCTTGATTTCGACCCCAGTCAAGACGATCTGCCATGCTATAGTTAGCCTGGTACCATCCACTATCTTCCAACAGAGCTAGTGTCATTTTTGAAACTACCGATCTTGTATCCACAGATCCTGTCATTATTTCATTCATCAAAAGCCTCTTTTCCCAATGTGAACCTGCAGCCAAGTTTTCAAAAAAAATATTATATGACTAATTTGCTAAGAGTTACCCCGGTTTTTAACTAGAATATGGCTATATTTCTGATAGTAACAACAGATTATTGCTTCTCAAAATGGTCAAAAAAATTTATGCCATTCATTCAGTATTTCTGTTCTTCCCATAAATAAACATCCTGCCATATACTACAAGTCAATTTTCAATGATATTTATTAATTTAAGTGCCTAAAATACAAACCTTGCAACCAATAAGTCAACATATTAGATATAGCCAAATTACATATAAAAAATAAACATTGATTGCGAGTTAAAAAAAAAATCACAGAAAATAAAAGGAATACCTGATGTGCCACGTCCTCCCCCATCTTCAAGTTCTAAACCTGTTAAATTTTCTGAGAATGCCTGCTAGAAGGAAAACTTATCAAAACCTTAGTTGGCTGTTGGGATGTGACAGGCAGGAATTAAAAGCCACATAATGTAAATAAAGAATATTCTGACAACGCAAGCATTTCCTAGGAATACTAATAAGCTGCCCAATACTTGCCCCATAATGATTTCGTGAGTGCATGACAACACGTGGAAGAACCACACGTGTCACAATCCGGCCAAGCTTTTCATCCATGAGCTGTTCAGTGACCTGAAAATCATGCAATGGCAAGCTTAATGTTGAGTTCATTTGAAATTCCCATAAGCGCGCGCATATAAACTCTGAAGTCCTTTCAACACCATTTTGTTTTATGGAAGACAGCACAGATAGTTCCATTAACAATTCAGATAATGTTTCAATAATTGATCCAACAGTATATTTGTCACCAACCTGACTGCGCCTTCGCTTTCTGTCATCCCTAAAATGGGCAAAGGCATGAGGATCAAAACCTAAGACATGCATAACCTGCATGAAATTAAACATGTTAATCAGTACAAGATAGATCATTCCACAGGTTGCCAATCTTGTTAATTTAATACAAAACCACCTCATGAATGAGGGTAGCTGAAAGTAAAGTCTCTGCTTCAGCTGTCAAATGGCGAGGGGCAACATTCACATGTCCTGCAAAAGAAATGAAAAGCTCAGGTTTATTATCTCGTGAACAATGAGATGATGCTCAATGCAAAATATATAAATAAATAAATCAAAAAATGCAGAACTACTTTACCAGCAATTGCACGGCCCCATTGATCGCGTTCACATGCCACTGCCCATGCAAGAGTGTTGCCAGTGGTTGGTCTTGTAGTCACCAACAGAACCAAGTCCGCATCAGCAACACCCTCTAAGAAGAAATTAAACAAATATAAAGGTTACCTCAGACTTCCAATTAAACAACCTCTGAGAATGGCAATTTGAGCAAATCACAAAGCAAAAGGGCAACTGAAATGACATACCTTCAACATATCCACGTGGAAGTTGTACACCTCCATCTTGCCCACATGCCGAATATCCACTTAACCGCAAGTTACCCTTTACAGGCTCAACAGCCAATGCTCTCTTAAACCAATCACTTGTCTGCCCCAGAGCCTGTATCGAAATCAATTACAGAAAGAAGTTCATTTTTATCAAACTTTTTGCTAATATAAATGTTAAATGCAGTTTCATTCCTCATCAAGATTTAATAGTCATCTCAAAATTCGCATCACGGAGTAGATATCTTGAAATTAATTTTATGAGTGCTAACCTTGCGAAGCCGATGCTTTTTGTCCTTTCCAGAAATATCATCCACGGTGCAATTGTACCAGCAATCACCATAAAGTGGAGGATCACCATAGGGATTGCAAGCAGTGCCAGGAAGAGAAGCCACTGGAGGCTCCCCTAGCTGATAAGAACGAAAGAAAAGAAAATATCTGTTATCAGCAGAATCTAGTACACCCAACTGAGCATGTATGTGTTTGTGTTTGGGGATATGGTGGATAATGTTTTTCAAAGTATTTTTTTTCCTGGAATTGCATCAAAATATGTTTTTTTTTGTTTTTTTTTTAAATTTATTTTTAATATCAGCCGATCAAAACAATTCAAAAACACTAAAAAATGAAGAAGAAAAAATATTTTTTTTTCAAAAACACGATTAGACTGAAAAAACAAAGTAAATCACATATCACACCCACCTTCACAATGTCACCAACTTTTCGGCAATCTCTTTCAGATGAGTGACCAACCGCATCGTAATTTAAAAATATCCTAATTGGCTGCTTTACATCTTTTTGCTGTAACGATGATTCTGGAATTCCAAGCAACGCCCTCCCTTTGCGATGAAGGGGTTTAGTGATACCAGACTGACCATAAATCTGTGGGGTGACAGAGTACACCTGGCGACCAGGTCGTTTTCTCTCTTCAATAATCTGGTCGTGAATGCATGAATGTGATATAATATTTTCACTGCCCCTCTCTGCACTTTGTTGTTGCAATTGGTGGTCGTGGCTTTCGGCATTAATAGCTAGAAAGCATAACAATATCAACGCAATCTGTTTCGAAATCATAACAACGGCATATTGTTGAAATTACTTGTCAAGCTCAAACAGATAAATCTGGCTGTTCGTATGAACACGAACAGAAAGCTTCGATTTTCAAATAGAGATGATGATGAAGATGAACAAATTTTCAACAAAATGTGGCCAAAACAAATAAGAAATTAAGAGATCTTGCAGCTCCAAACACGGGGTAACAAATACAGAGCAAAGAACAAAACTTTGAACTTCATAAGTTTAATTAAGCTATAACTATAAGCTAATAAAGCAACTAATAATACTTCCTTAACAGACCCATCTTATTTCCAAAGGCTAAGCAATCCAAATTCAATAAGGAAGCTTGTGCCCTATAAAAATCAGGCGAACCGTTCCCGAAAAGTAATTTCCATCAACAAAAAAGAAAACTAAGAAGAAAGAAAGAAAGAAAGAAGGCGACTAAAGAGGAAATCTTCACAAAAGAAAATAATTACAAGGAGAAAATATAAACTAAGAGGAAAACATTTCGGCATCGGACAATTACTTGAGGGTTAAGTTCAGTAACTAAACCCCAAAATTTCCTTTTTTCCCCTTCAAATTCCCAGGAAGCAGACAGAGTTGGTGAACTAAAACCCTAAATCTCACATTCCCAAGAACAAACTTAAGACACAGACAGCATTAAAAAGAAAAGGAACAGGAACAGCTCACCTCGAAAACAACAAGTGTGAATCTGAGCTTGGTATCAAATCTAGGTACGGAACATGAACTACACTTGTTTATAAGAACCTCCATGAAATGTCCGCAACTGTAAGACTAGACAGTACGGATTCCATCAAATCGCCAGCGATTTTCCCATCGGCTTGAAAAATCGCTGGCTGTTCCGCATTTCACTCGCCCACATAATAAATATTCAAACAAGCATGTCATTACTTTGTTAAAATCAAAGAGAAATAATTTTTAATTGTTGCTCGTGATTATAAGTAGTACGGTTTTGAATGGTCAAAATATTACACCAAATAAAAAGTTTTTTGAGTGTTTTATGTACTGAATCAGAAAATATATGGGTGGTGCTGGGTGTAAGAGCAAGAACTGGCTTGGAACAGGAGATTTATACATGAAGGAGAAGGAACAGTAGCGGTGAAGAGAGAGAGTACAGAGATATTATGAAAACCAGATGGGTTGGGTGGAGATGATCATAACTCTTTTTATCTTTTTCTATGTTTAATATTAAATTGTGATCTTTTTTATTAAAATTAAAATTTATTTTTTTTAATAAGTTTTTAAAATAAAAAATGCACTACCCTCTCTGGGTTTTGAGGTGGTAAACTTGTGGTTGCAAAGTCGATTTCGCCTTTTATATTTAGCTGAAACAACGAAAATGCCACTGTGCTGCTTGCTTTGCGTGTGGATGAGAGCTCGGCGATGCAGGACCGCAGTCTGGTTGTTAAATAAAAGTATTTTTCATCAGCCACATCCCACGTGGATGGTTGGTTTTCGTGTTTATCTAAGGACGCTACGTGCTGGGGCTATGAATAGCAGGGGCGGTACGCCGAGCGACATGTCTGCTTTCCCCCTTGCTGCCACATTAATTTATAATTAATTTATAGTTTAATACAATGTTTGTCACTGCTTTTAAAAAATATATTTTTTATTTTTTTAATATTTTTAAATTATTTTGTATCAAAAATTATACATAAAAAATTAAAAAACATCATTTTCAAACAAAAAAAAACATTTTAAAAAACAAAACAACCACTCTCAAACAATCACATAATAATGTGATTTGATTTGTAATAACTCTAATTAAATAAATGCTCGTTTTAACATCTCTCCTTAAAGTATATCTTTATTCACTGACAACGATGAAAAATTAAACTAAATATATTAAACAATCCCATATGAATTTATTAAATTAGAATGCTTTTGCGTCCAAATGTAGAAAATCCTTAGTTCCGATTACGAACTATATAATATATTACATAGAAAGTTAAAAGAAATAAAATCAATTACTTTTAAGGTTATAAATTCAAGTTTTGTCGATATTTTCGAAGTGTTAGGTGCATCTTCGTCTGATAAACTACATTCCCCTGCATATTTTTAACTTTTATCCTTTAAGAATGTGTAGTTATATAAACTAATTTGCATTTTAAACCATGTGAAGATGCACATTTGGAGACCCATGATCGTTTATTTTTTTATTTTTTTTCTATTTTAAGCATAGATATATATTTCTAACACTACTCTATTATCATAGGTTTTTATTTTATTTTTAGTACATCAATTTATTTCTAACATAACCTTGTCGATTATTCATGTCATTTTGGGTGTTTATTTCAAACTATATAATGATTTAACAAGCTAGCATAAAAAAAAAAATTGTCGATTGACAAATCCCTAGAGATATTTTATATAATTTTTTTTTTATCAAGATCACCATTTGAAATAACTGGTTTTATAACAACTTCTATTTTTGTTCGAAACTTTTAATGACGAGTCTTGTTTTATACTTGTCAATAGCTTCATCAACTTTCATTTTCCTTTTGAAAAATCATTTATAGCTTGGTGATTTACTTGTGAAAAAAAATATAATATTTTTTTCATGTATGATTATTTGTAATGGATTCAACATGTGAGCATGTATGTTTAATTTATAACCATCCAATATATAAAAACATGTCATTCTCGGTTTCATCACAAAATAACTAGCATGCTTACCAAGCTACTATATAAACTTGCATGAAAGATTGAAATGCAATCATACCATGCAAACTTATCATTCACATAAACTAAATTCTTATTTATTAGCAACTGGGTAAAAGAAGAGTTAAATTCTATAGCAAGAATATCCAAGAAAAATGAAAAACAAATTGACTATTTGAAATTATTTTAGTATCTACTCATAATTTGTTAAAGATCTATTAATATTTTATACTAAAGACCTTAATGTTGAATATTAAATAAACTTTTAACCATAAAAAGAAATGAACTCCACCTTAATATGGTTTTAAATGTGTCGATTAATCATGTTTTAAATAGGTTTTCCCAGCCTATAAAAGGGACGTAAATATGTTTTGTTAGAAAGACAGGGGTAAAGGGATAAAAATAAATATATATTTAAGATGGCTTTGAAGTTAATTTTTATTTTCCCGAAACACAAAGGATAAAATGTCTAAATTATTTCTGTATTTTTTTTAAACAACCGAGCTCTATTGTAATAGGGATAAATAATTTAAGTATATTGATATAATTTTTTTGATTAACTTGGATATTTGTGTTAGCTTGCTCGTATTTCGACTAATTTTACGAGTTTTGAAATCAACAATCATATAAATTTTTAGTGATCATCGTATTAATAACTACAAAACTCAAACTTAAAATAAAAAAAGAACAAATTTCTAAATATCAAATGTATACCACCGGATACCTTTTTAGATGGTTAAGTCTATTGATATTTTTTTTTTATAATCGGGGTGTCCGGGCCAGCTTACGCGCGCTACAACTAATCCCCGGGCTCACTGAACATCCTACAAGGCCAGTGAGCATGTAAGGCACCGCGGGGGTGACAAGCGTGCATGGGGGACTTGAACTCTAGTGCTGAGTAAGGAAACAAATCTCTTCAACCGCTAGCCCAAGACCCCACTTGCAAGTCTATTGATTTTTTTATGGCCGGGATGTCAGGTCAACTAGCGCGCACTACAACTAATCTCCGAGCTCATCGAACATCCTGCAAGTCCATGAGCGGGTAAGGCACGCAGGTGACGACATGTCGACAAGACTGAACACGAGACATGCTCGACAAGACTTGAACACTAGAATGGTAGGAAGACAAGTTCTCTCGACCAATAGGCTAAGATTCTTTGATAAGTCTATTGATATTTTAGTTTCATTGGATGGTGTTGCTGGCCAAACAAATAGCCAGACTACAACGTTAACAAACCAATCTAATCATGTCCTAACGAACATTAATATTGGCACTTAATAGCATTAAATAAATAAAACAACCCTAGCGGTCCCTGTCCTGGGGCTCTACTTGCAGTATCCCATTTTTATATTGAGATTTGACCCCAAAGCTTCGCAGCGCTCGCGATTTCCCTGGAGCGTGATTTTTAAACATGATGAGGGTTGACCTCCAGTTATAAGTTAGTTTGAAAAAATAAATACATATATATATATATATATAAATATAAAAATATAAATATTAATGAGTTTTGATTGATTTTCTCTCTCTTTAAATCCACTAAATTATATGTTAATCGAACGAGTTGCACTGTATTGTTTTTATCTTTATTTTGAGAAAAACCTGGCGTGGGCTAGAACTTGGATCACATGCCAATCGTCGAGTTAGGTCAAATTGGGTTTTAAAACATTGCTCCAAAGTTTTGACTACACGGTAGTCAGCAGAGGCCAGGTAGCAAGCTTTAGCTCAAAATAACAAAAATGAAAATATAATGATTTTATAAAAAATAAAATAAAATAACTCAATCCCCGTCAAAATCAAATATCAAAGGGAAAAAACAAAACAACAAAGAAACCAATTTGGATCCACCCGAGTCAACTAACAAAATATATGATTTAGTTGCGAGACCAATATTGCTTTATTGAAAGCAAATATCAGACAACTCGATATTGATAGATGAATTTTGAAGAAAAAAAATCCAATCTAAAAACCCAATAAAAAAAGACTAGAATCAACCAAAATCAACTCATTAAGTCTTCAACTTGAAATATGAGATTAGGATAACATAACGAAAAGAAAAGCAACAACGATTACGAATTTTAATTCCCAATCAATCAAATATTAAATAATAAAATTAAAAAAAAAACAATTTTAAAAAATAATCTAAAAATCAAAGGTAGCTCTGGTCATGAGACCAGGGCTAGCCCTATTAAAGACAAACCCAAAAAAATCATTAAGTCAAAAATATGCAATGAAATGTTAGCTTAAACTGTCGAAACCTATGGGTAGATGAGGTCGAGATAGTTCTTCTTGTGGTGGTGGTTTCGTCGTATATGGCGACTCGTGGTGACCGACGACAACGTTGGAAGGGTGCAATACTGTTCACCGACCATAACAAGAGCTTCAACTGCCGATTTCGATAGAAAGAAAAGACCGAGTTGGTTTTTCCTGTGGTGATGACGTTGAATATGATAGCCTGTGGGGGCCGTGAGGAATATGGAAAGGTATATAGATTTTTTTTAGTGAGTACTATGTAAATTAATCTATTTTTTTTATACATTACCAAACCCTAGCTTATGGTTCCGGTGGATCGCGTGAACAAACTCCCTCTTACTTTAGGATGTGCGACAAAAGCGATCCTTTTCCTTTTCCTTTTCTATTTACTGGATACGATTTGTTGCATGTGGGCATGCAAGCACCATGTTTGCTCTGTTGCTTTCCTGGGAAATGTCATTAATCGAAGCTTGATCTCCAATCCTTTTTAATTTTAATTACAATTATTCCCTTCCATTTTCTTTTTCTTAACGTGGAAAACGTTATCCGTGCCAGAAAAGTTTCGCACCTTCATCGGCATCGCCACCGTTGAATGCCTTAGTGAATTTGAGCCGTTGGTTATCAACACATCATTTAGCTATGAGTTCTTTATTCTCTTTAATTTTCTCGCAGTCTTAGCATTAGGATCCCCAATCTGATGATATTACAGTGATTAAACTGTTAATAATTATAGTTTTGATAATAATCATAATAATAATATTAATTTATAAAGAATATCAATAATGAAAAAAATAATTATAATAATGCTAATAAAGAATTTTATTTTCATTATAACAATTATAATGATGTTATCAATAATAACAATAAATCATAAAAAAAATTAAATTATTAATCTGGATATTAGATTTAAAACATTATATATATAGAAGTTGCAAATCTTAATTCTTAATAAAAATAATATCGAATAATAAATTACTTAAATTATCAATTTCATTATTATTATTATTATTATTATTATGATTTAAAGTAAAATAAAAAACAATCCTAGTCCTAGCAGCATTATAAACAAAATTGATATAAAGTACAAATGAAAATATTTGAAGAACAAAATTAAAAGACACAAATAAAATTAGTATTATTATCATTATGAGACATTACCAGATTATCAAATAGAATCTAAATTAATGAGTTATTTTCTTTTTTGTTTGTCTATTTTTTTTTATTATTTAGTTTTTTTATATATTCATTTTATTATAGATAAGATGTTAAAAATAACGATTATTTTTAAGTATTTTTTCTTAAAAATATATAGGTTAATTATATACATATATAACCCTCTAAATCAAGTTTTAAAATAAATAAAAAAGGGCGTGACCAGTTGATTTAACAAGTATATTCTCAAAACCACCTCATAATTTAGTGTTTTTGTTTTAGAAAAAACAGCAACAGCAACAACTGAACAACTGAAATTGTAATGTTTATGAACTGCCATTTATAAACAAGCACAGAACAGCACGGGATGCAGTACCAGGTGCCAAACAAAAACCTCCAAGGAAACACTACATCAAATTATGCAAGAGATCTTTCAACAAAGTGATGACACTATAGCTCATCTAGGCTGGTCCATTCATATGCAAATTATTGTGGTGGATGGCCTGGCCATGTAGTTGGATATATTGTGTCCGGATAGGCTTCCATCCTTCGTTTTCTTTACTGACTAACCAGGGTCAATTATCGCCGCATCTACACCCATTAAGAATTCAAGTGGAATCTTCCATGACAGTTAATCATCCGTAAAATTAGTTGAGATGTACGCAATTACTGAATATCCTGATTTTGCCATATTCAATACATTTGGCTCCTGATTTTAATTAGGTCTTTGCAGTGTGCGATGCTGCATCAAGGGTGTAATTGGAAAAGCATTGTTTAATGGCTATAATACACGATTACATGAAAAAGAAGTGTAAATTAGTGTTAGAGGACAGATTACTTTTGTATTAAGGGTTTTTCGTCTCATCTCGGTCCTTTTACGCTCATTTCATTTGAGTTTGTGAAAGACGTGCAAGATCGAGAGAGGGAGGGAGCGAGGGGAGGATCAAGATATAAAACAAGAAGAAAAAACGTTACCAATCTCAAGTTCTTGGAAAAAAAGTGAGGTTGAAATATTTGCGTATTCAATCATTACATATATTATTAATTAAAGAAACTAAAATGTATCGGTCAATCCCTGTACACATACATCTCTATCCACTATTCACTGGATATTTTCTCCAGTGATTCGCAAATGGATGTGCTCCTCTTTTATTTTCTTTTTGTGCTCTAAAACGCTTCCACGTTTCTGGACAGGAAGACTTGCAATGACTGCTCATTTTTTTTATTTGTTTTATCCATCCCTAACTTTTATTTGTGCATCATTCTCTTGCCCGGTTTTAGCATTTTACCTCCCATTTTATGATGAGCCATTCTCGCGCCATTCTCTTCATTTGTTACCTGCAATAAAGATTACCATGCAAGAAAATAAAAAAGAAAATAAATACACCATCCACTTAAAATTGCAAACAATTTTAAGTCTCGAGATCCCAGCTTTTGAAATTTAATTATTATATCCTCCGTGGATTATACCTATAACCTTTTCCCCCTATAATTGTTAGTTCGTCTAACAAATTCTTCAGATAAAAAATTAAAACTAATTATTATCACTATTTTAAGGTGTTAATATAAAATAAAAGCAAAATATATAATTAGTCTAACATATTTATAAGAAAAAAATTGATGAATAATTATTATCATTATTTTGAATGTCTTATCTACAATAATTAGAAATTTCAACACCTACTAGTATTTTTTTAAAAAGCAATTAAAACATAAAATAAATGAAAAAATAAAAAAAATTATTATATCTTAAGAAATTATTTGATGTGAAGAATATATAAAAAGAAAAAAGAGAATAATAAACCAAAAAATTACGACACACCCAACCGCCAATGAATGCCCAATTGACTATAAAAAAAATTAATTCATCTCTAATTGATTTTATTGATTGCATTTTTTTAATCAACCGATTATATAATTATCACAACAATTAAGACACACCAAACAATCAATCAATTGCAGTTTTGCAATCGACACACAATAGTAATCAATCAGAAAATAATCAATCTTTGATAGATTTTAGCGGTTGCAATTTTGCTATCTGTTGGTTAAATAATTCATTACCGTTAAAATAAACTCAACCATCAACAAGTTTGATACAATAATTTTACTAATTAAATATTAAAATCATCAATTATAACAATTATAAAATCAATCAGTTTTCTACATAAATAGAACCCAGCACAACGCGCGAGCAAGTTCGCTTGCTGAAGAGCTAAAGGAGATCAACCCGTTCGATGTGTTGTTACTGTGGACTGGACATTTGATCTGCTACTTCGTGCCTACATGAGCTCGGTTTTTTTTATTTAGTCAAGGCTTTTATATATATATATATATATATATATATAGTAGAAATGACAAAAGAATAGTTGTGGCTAAGTTGTTGTCTATGCGTTGGCAGATTCAACGTGCGAGAGTCCAAACTGCTCAGACAACAAAACTGATTTTGTTTTTTTTTCCTTTTTTGTTTTTTTTAAAAAAACTGGAGTTTTTTTTTAAATAACTAAGATGTTCGGGCTAGGTTACGCGCGCTACGACTAATCTCCAGATCCACTTTTTTATACATTTCCCTATTTTGTTTTGCCACTTATACATTTGTTTTTGTTTCTTTCTCCAACCGAGGTATCCGGGTCAGCTTATGCGCACCATAATTTTTTATTATAGATAACACATTCAAAATAATGATGATGATTATTTCTAATATTTTTTCCTTTTCAATATATGAGACTAATTATATATTTTGATATTTATTTAATATCAACACCTTCAGTATATATATATATATATGAAGGTGTTGATATTAAATAAATATCAAAATATATAATTAGTCTCGATATATATTTTTCCTTATCAATATACGAGACTAATTATATATTTTGATATTTATTTAATATCAACACCTTCATATATATATATATATATATATTACCTATTTATTATTATTGTAAAATATTTTTAATATAATAATATAAGCAATAAATTTTACAATCAGTTTTCTACATAGAAAAATAATTTTAACAAATTTTATCAAAATAATTTTGGCAATAGCAACATTCAATCACTTTTTGATGGGAAAAACATCTATTTCTAATAGATTTTATCATTTATAATTTTATTGATTAAATATTAAAAGAAATTATTACAGCACACATAAAATTAATCAATTATTTATATAGATAAAAAAACTCAGCTCATCGAGCGGGCATATCACTCGTAAGAGCTAAAAGAGCTCGGCCAATCCACTGCACACACACTCAGGTGCATTGTGGATTGGCAATTTTCAACTTTTGCTTCGCACGAGTATGTGCACATGTTTTTTTTAACAAAGCGATGCTTTTTATAGTTTTGATGGTGGAATTACATGAAGAATGGCATGTGGCCAAGCAGAAGCGCTAGGCGTCTTCGGTCCAGCTACGAGGGTTCGAACTTCTGCGCCAACGTATTTGAATTTGGTGTTTTTTTTTACAAAGAGATGCTTTTTATATTTTCTATGGTAGAATTAGATGAAGAATTGCATGTGGCCAAGCGGAACCCCTGCGCCAGTAGCATAAGGCATGAGGGTTCGAACCCAGTGACAACATATTTGAATTTGGTTTTGTTTTTTTGCAAAAAATCATTAAAAACAGGAAATCATTATTTTAATCCACCCTTCTCTTTTTGTTCCACAAAGTGGTCGGAAATTCCTCTCTTTCGCTTCATTGATTTCCATTAATATTGATTTCGATTTCAATAATACGATTGGAATTATTCAATCTTATCTCCTCTAAATAATCCCCAAAATCTTCACGTCATCGAACATTTTAGAAAATTGATTTTGGTATTATCGTCTAAAAATATATACATACGAGAAAAAATACCGTGGCTTTTGTCAAGGAAAAAATTTATATCAATATTCTTAAATACATTTAGTATAATAATATGATGAATAAATGTTAGAAAACTAACATAAATTGGCTCCAAATTACGAGTATTTTGATTTGAATATTGCAGATTTCATATGATTGAGAAAAATATACAACTCAAAAAAACAAAATGCAGACAAATTTACCTCCACTATTTGCAATTCAAAAATATACGAACCACTTCCCGTCTCGATTACACTGTTCTTTTAAGACGGCAATTAAGTAATTATAGCATGAAAAAAAAACTCAATTTATTTTTAAAAATTAATTAAAATATTTTGATTTATAATGTGCAGGATCTAATATTATTGGGAATAAAAATCAAGTAAAACAAAGAATAAAATTACAAGTTTACCTCCGTTATCTAGAATTTAAACATATACGAACCGCTTCCCATTTTTATTACTCTATAAAGTATGTGATACTAATTACATGTTTTAATATTTATTGAATATTATCGCCTATATATATATATATATAAAGAGAGAAAAAAACTTGACCTTGGATTTTAAAACAAAAAAATTTATATCAACATGCTTAAATGCATTACATATAATAATATGATTAATAAATCTTATTCAAAAAATGTTTTGAATTTAAATTTTTTACTCTTTTCTTTAGGTTTATTTTTATTTTTTTTCCACTTTTCCCATGTTTAATATTTCAAATCTGATATTACTGGAGAAAAAATACAACTCAAAAAACAAAAGGTGCACAGATTGACCTACATTATCAACTTAATTTTTTTTTTATTTTAACAAATTTACCTCGATTATCTACAATTAAAAAATATGTGAGTCACTCTCCATTTTATTTATAATGTGTCAAATCTAATATTACTAGAAAAAAAAGACAACTAATTTTTTTTTTTAAATTTACCTAAGTTATCTCCAACTAAAAAATATACGAACCACTTCCCTTTTCGATTAAACTATTCCTTCTACGTTGGGAAAAAAATTATTTGTTACATATTTTATCGATTAAAATGTTACTGATTAAATATTTAAACAACTAATTACAACATGTAAAAAATCAATTAGTTTTCTACATTAAAAAACTCATTTCTAACATATTTTTATTTGTTGCAATTTTAGTAATTAAACATTGAAATAACTAATTATAGCACGCAGAAAATATAAGTTTATTTTTGGGGAAAAAATTACAATATTTTGATTTATAATGTGTCAGATCTAATATTACTAGAGAAAAAATGCAACTAATTAAAAATAAATTATCTACATTATCTACGATTAAAAAATATACGACTCACTTTGCATTTGGACTATACAGATATTATCAATTATCATTTTACAAATTAAATATTAAAATAGCAAAATACAATACATATAAAAACAATCAATTTTCTACATAGATAAAAAAGCCCCGGCGCAACGCGCGGGCATATCACTAGTCTAGCCTAGAGGGACATGGCTAAATAGTTCTTCCATTTTAGTTCTTACTAGACATGGCTAAATTTAAAGGGAAAAACAATATATATAAATTCTTAACTAATTAAATATAAAATCACGATTACTCCTAAAAAAACCCACAAAGTCCATTAAAAAAAATATTGAATGAAAAAAAAAACTAAATAATACCTCATGTGTGGCTGACAGTGCCCTGATCAAGCCGGTCAAGGGGTCATCCAGCACCAACATATGTGCTTGCATTCATGTTTTGCGTGAATTGATGTGTACTGTACACATTTTTAGTTCTATTCCCTTCCAATCAGTACATCAATTTAATCAGACAGCTTGTAGGCCCTTTAAATAAATTCCCTGGTCAAATTATTCAATTATAATTCGTTCAGGAAATAATAATAATGGAAACCCACTGGTTTTTTCCAAGTACAGGAATGGTTCCCTGGCTTTTGAACCGGAAATATGTTGGTGCTTTGCTTGATACACCACCAAAAACTGCTAGAGCGAGAGAGAAAAGTGGTTAGGCGATTAGCTGCGCTAACTTCAATCAATTTAAACGCCTTCTAATCACACCACGCATAAGGTGATTTGGTGGGGGTTTCTTCCTCATTGAAGACTTCATATTGCAATATTGTCGAGCTGGTGAGCTGATCGAGACTTGTCTGCTGGCCTTTTTATCAACTTTTTAAAGTAGCTGGGCAGATCTGCTCATCCCGGATTAAAACCATACAGAACATCCTTCTTCGGTGGGTCATGGCTGCTATATAAAGTGCTTTTGGATTGAAGTGAGATGTGGGAGGCAGGGCCTGATGATATTCCTTCCCACTCGAATGATGAGATGGCCCGGGAAACGGGATTGAAACATCATTTTCAGAGATGGGTCATTGATCTATCGGAGCGTTCCTTCCGAAACAAGCACCGGGAAAGTTGTTCAAGCTGCGCGTGAAATTCCGGTTAAAGAGGCATCTTTTTTTAATGATGCAAAGTGAAAGGAGGCTCAAAGAGATTTCTTTGAGTGTCGCTGCCTGCTGGAGAAGCGCCGCCGTTACAGTGCTCATGGACCTCCTCAGATTCCAATGGCCGGGTCATTGCACCACGAGACTCCGCCGTAGAGCTCAGCCGCTCCCCACGTCCAGCTTTTTGAGTTTAGGGATCCCGTGTGCCAGCTTGGCGGGCTTAACACCGTCGTCATCAGAAAAGCGTGATAGCGTGCCCATCAAAGCCTATGTGGGCAATTAAGCTCAAATAGCCTGTTTGTATAAATAAATCATTTTATCTAAAAAAAATTAAATTTTTTAGATAAAATATATTTGTGTACAATTTATATTATTTTTTAACATAAATTTTTAAATAAAAACTATTAAAATTTAAAATTTATATAAATTTATATTATTTTATACTTGATTTTTATAAAATAGAACAAGAATTATAAAATTCAAATAAGATACGTTGCCCAGCAACTCATCGGAGACCCTTTTCTTGGAGGCCGGAGCCTCAAAAGTATGGGTTCAAATATTATTGTTAGGCTCAAAAGACATCAACGGTCCCTGCAGGATGTGTTGAAGATGCAGCTCAATTACCAAAACACTAAAATAGCAAAGACTTTTACTGTTTTATCGACCCTACATTCTTCCATAATTGCATTGTGGTCGCATAGTGTATTTTTTTTTCCTTTTCAAATTGGTCACTCATGTTCGTTTTATTAAAGCCTGGTCCTTGTAGTTTATTTTATTAGTCTTGGTGTGGGGTTCTTGTGGGCCAAAAAAAAAAAGAGTTGTCATCGTGCTGCTTGATTTTGAAAAATTGTTTGAATTTTTTATTTTCCAAACGAATTGAAACTAATTGAAGATAATATAATTGAAGATGGCGAAAATCTAGCTCTTTTAGTCCTTGGAGGGAAGAAGATTTGTTTTTCATTATAACTTAAATAGTTTTTCCAAGCATGTCAATTAACAGCTGGCTGTGGTCAAAGCATTGACCTGATTTGAGTAAAAAAGGCATCAAAGCTTTTTGAAAAGTTTTTGATCGGCAATATTAAATTAATAATGAAAACCATTTTCTTAAAAAATACATATAACATGGATATTTTTGTCTTTTTATCCCTATTTTTTTAATTGGATTTACCTAGAGGTGATCATTTCATTTAATAAATATAAATAATATTAAGATAAATAAATAGTTGATATATGTGTTTTTTTTTACCGGGATGTCCGGACTAGCTTACGCACACGCCAAGCTCACTGAATATTCTGCAAGTCCAATAAACATGTACAACATCGCGGGGATGACAAGCTCACATGATAGTACTTTAACCTGGTTGATATGTGTTGCTTGCTTGCATGGGTTGTGGTTTTCTCTGTATAACACCAGCGGCCACATCCTGATTTTCAATGCATTGTTCGAATCATTTTGGTAACCTCTTTATTTATTGACAGCGGGCGTTGTCTACGTATATCTACTTTGGTATCGGAAATATTTTTTTATTTTCTCTCTTCCCCGTAATTTTTGCCCTTAACCCTTCAGATTTTTAAAACAGCCCTTCATTTTAGTTTTTTTTAGATTTGATTCTTTTTTATTATTTGTTTTATATGGGATAATTTATAAAATTATAATTTCATTTTTCTTTAATTTTTTCATAGGTCAGATTTGGTTTTTATTTTTTATTACTATTTATTTTATATGAGATAAGCTTTAAAAATTGATTTTTTATGATTTTTATCCTCATTTTTGTTTTTTCTGTATCATATTTGAATCTCATTTTTATGATTTTATCCTAATTTATTTTTCTCTCTCACACATAACCAATCAACCGGAATTTGAGCTTTACAATTTTTTAGCAGCCTAAAAAATCTGCCGGCACATAAAAAATCTGCCGGCAAATATCTACCGGTCGTCTCTGCAGTTGTTAATATTTAGCAAAAGCTATTTTTGAATGGTAATTGGTTGATAGTCTGACCAACTTGCGCGAAAAGCAATTGGAAATATTAGCAATTACGCCACGCGCAATTGCTAATAATAGCACCTATCCATGTGCGCGTGTGTTTTGTCAATCCAAATCAATTGTAATATTTCTATAATTATTGCTTGACAATTTATTTCTTCAATTAGGCCGGTCTCCACGGTTTCAAATGCCAACGACACCAAACTTTATGACGCGCTAGTATCTATCAAGAAAATGAAGTTGCAAGATTCAAAGCTATAAGCATTCACCAAAATGCGTCTAGTAAAGGAAATGGAGCATGGCGGATTCCCACCGACTTTTGATATTTCGTTTGAAAAGTATTTTTTTGTAAAAAAATGATTTTTTTTATCATTTTAAATTAATTTTTTTAATGTCTTTAGATTATTTTGATGAGTTATATCAAAATTAATTTTCAAAAAATAAAATAAAAATTATTTTAATACATTCCTAAATAAAAAATATATTAAAAGACAACTTTAACTACACTCCCAAAACAGTTACTCAGTGCGTAGAGTTGAATTGGTGGTGGATAATATAAGCTTGTTAATTCTATTTTATTTAGTGTTTTGTTTTTTTAATTGGAATTGAACTTTTATTTTGGGCTGTACTATTTTTATATATAATTAAATATATTAATTAAAAAAATCAAAATAAAAATAAAAAATCAAAATTATTTTTATTTCTTCCCGCTGTTTTCCCATACATGGATAGGTTAAGAAATTAAGTCCCCGTCCTCACTGTGCCCGGGCTATTTTTATGTAATATTCGTTTTGTGGTAAACCATGACCAAGGCCAGGGTAAACAACTTTGCGAAATCGGTTGTATTTTTGGACATCAAAGCCATGGATGTTCACGAGTTTCTTTTGTTGGGCCTTGAAGCGTTGCTGGAAGAAGCCTTGAAGAAACCGTAGGCTTTTGCGAAGTGAAGGGAGGTGACAAAGAAACACATCGGCTCCATGACATCCCAGTTGAGTTCCCAGAAGGTGGGCCTCATGGATCCAAGTGGTTGGATCATCAGAAAGCCCAGCCCACATTAGAGACCCCCCCGGACCTGGTTCAGTTTCTCCATATGCTCAAGGTGTTTTCTTCTCGGATCATCATGGTATCGCCACCTGGTGCATTGAAAATAAATTCAAGATGAACTGAATAATATAAATTAGCGGACTTAATCATAATATATAATTAGTGATCGTTGGCCTTGAATAATCCAATCTGCTTTGTCATTATATATAATTTAGATTTCACGGGACACAAATTACAGCATAAAGAAAATGGAAGGACTGTTGTTGGTCAAATAATTAAAATTAACTGGAAAAATCAATACCTGCTCAGGCCTGAGACACACAATGTTTCCTAAAACGATGGCGTTTCCGGACGGGTCAAACAACCTGGCAAAACTCAGCACCTTGACCTTCATTTCCACACTCATCTGCACAAATTTTGACAAACTCCGAATAACAAATCGATCCTTCCTTTTGGAATCTCTCTAAGTTTGGCCTTCAACTTCTCCACGAGAGAAACCCTCAGGATCTTCTTCGCATCCTCGACAGAAATTCTCTTCCGGAAGAGTCAGACCATCAAGGTGGAGCCGGTCCCCGGAAATGAGCTTTTCTCTTAACTTCTCTCCCACCGGCATGGATATGAATTCTGGTAGATGGATAATATCATGCAACGTTGCACGTATTAAAAAGATGATATTTTTTAATATATATATATATATATCATACTAATCTCTTCAAAAATTAAATAAACACACCCAATATAACCAATATATATATTAAAAGGTCAAATAATCCAAAAACAATACAAAGAAAGGCATTAATTCAAATGTATACTTAAATAATATTTAAAAAATGCATAAAAACAATTGTAATAGAATCTATTTTGCACTAATCCCATGTCTTTCAATTTAAAAAATATGCAATGAAATGTTAGTTGAACTAAAAAAAGCCAAACTGTACATGACAGATTTAAAACAAAATTGAAATGTTTTAAAAATGAGCCCTTCAATTTCCATTAATATATAGAATGGCGGGCAGTGATGGCGCTACAGGGAATGCAGTAGCTATTTTAGTTTCTGAAAAATCAATTAATGCAAAGTCAGCTACTGAGGAAAGATCTGGTCTAAAATCGATATCAACTTCTATTGTAACACCATCCTTCCACTTGCTCTTGCTCTGCATGAATGTCAAATTTCTCTTTGACCGTAAACTCTCAATCATCACGGCGTTGACCCAAAGAGAACTGGTACAAAGAGGGCGGGCTTCTATGAAATAAAAGCAGTGTTTAGCTTTACGTAGGGGGATCAGGGGGTCGTCACAGCAAAAGGCCTAGTAATATCACGATGAAATAGCGAGACAGGTGGGTCCCATTAAGATACGCAAAATCATGCGATTTTGACTTTCCTGAATCCCACCATTGATAACTAACGGGCACATCATCATCTACAATCAAAAAGTTGCGAGCACGTAGCCTTTGCATTCACCGAATGGAAAATGGCGTTCACCGCCTCTGGTCCTCGACGGGGGAGGGATGGATGGCATGGAGTGGCAAAACCTTCTCAGTTCCCGCTACTTTTACTGTGTGCTTAGCTCTGACATGCGTGGTTGTATGAAATTATCGATTTTTTCTTTTTATAAAAAAACGTATTAGTGTTATCCTTTAATTAAGCAAATACTTCCAAATTACCCTAAAAGCTAACAACAAAAACAGAACATGGATTTAAACAGTAAATACACAGTAAAATCACAGCTACTTTAGACTCAAGTCGCTTTAGATTAATGTTATCCGTTAATTAACCAAACACTTCCAAATCTATAATTAAAACAAAACCATACATAGCTTTAATATAATGAAGCTAACTAGCAGTTCTTTGACCTAGACAGTCCAGATTTGTAAAGTTTTTTTTTTTTAACTCACCAAGTATGGGGTATGGACCCTTCTCCCACCTCAAAGCTTCCAAATGATCTTCAGAATTCAGAAGATCAGAGTTGAGAAGCACAGTACCCATCTGACGAGATCAGACTTGGCCAACAAAGAAAGTAGAAAATTGCCAGGCGAATATAATTAATGTATACATTTTCAGATACCCTTTTCCCTCAAAGTCAGCAGCAATACATTAATTAAACCAGGCTTAGAAGAAAGCCACGGAGAATTCTTAAGAGGTCTAGCCACCTCACAGGTTTTTACATATATTCACACGGGTACACTAACAAAAAGAAGGAACCTCTATAGCTCTGACGGGCTAAGTACTTACTAACCTAGGGATAGATACGATGATGATAAACAAGCCAGGGATACATATGTTACACGTTGGGAAGAAGAGGATTTTCAAGTGCAAAGTATCTGTTAGCAGGACAGCGAAACTTAAATCTCTAATTAATCTCGGGTCATTTGCAGACAGTCTTCAGTCTTTTTGCTGCCTGAACAAATCCTACAATGACCTGCAACTCGTCCATTTGCTGCGCCACCAGCAAAGGATCATGTTCAGATTATAATATTCAGAAAATTCGAAAGCTATTAATAAACTTCCATTACAAACACTAGTCGTTCCAGAGCAAATGGGAAAATAAATTCTGAGAACTGAACCCCAGAACACTAATGTTCCAGAGAAGTAAGAACTTGCTATCACCAGGTCTAAGAACCTATTTCAGGAATACGAGAATTATGGTTACCTACTTTCATCTTCTTCTTTTTATTTTTCTTAAAAAGCATCTGATTCCCAGCCCCACACGATACATTTTAAATTGATGATAATAGGTGGAGATAAAAAAATGAGGGGAAAAGAACTACAAGAAAAATCTGCACTGTGAATTTTTAAGAGTACCTGTGACATAAAATGCCTCTGGATAACATCAATTAGTTGCTCCTTGGATGGGTTGGGAATGGATTCAACCTAGAAAAATCGATGATGTTAATTATGCTGACATACTACAGAAAGAATTAAGTTGCTTATTCAAGTTTCCCTCCGTAAACAAAACTCACAAGGTTAAAGTGTCGCCAATATCTCCACAGTGCAGCCACCTCCAACTTGCTGAGGTCAACCTTCTGTAGTGGAGACAGTTGCTAACAAAATCAGATACTAATGCATTTATGCACCCATTTCGTGTTAAAATTAGATCATGATAAAAAAGTAAATAGGAGTACGGATTAAAGATCACATACTGTGGTCCCACGAGGCGTGGAAACAGAGCTCTTAGACTGCGAGTCACAAGAGAGAGACCTGCTCATGGTCTTGTGAGATGATCCTGTTGATTTGTGTGTCCGATTCCTTGATCTATGGGACTTTTGAGTGTCATCGGATGCTGGAAAATTAAGGATGACACAACCAGAGTTAAAAGGATGGTGGACCCGGCAAAAAGAAAGGTAATAACACAGGGGGAGCTTATGGCAATAGCGAAAGTAAAAGTGGAAGACAGAATGGATCATGTGGTGCCAAACTTGACCACTTTCACCCATAAAACATACTGTTAAGAACCCACTGCTAGAGAATAAGCAAACATTTAATTACACCTTAAAGATTAAAGATTCCCCTAAACAATGCCAAACGATTTTACTAAGACAATTTGGAAAGGACATAGGTATAACAAAGAGACACGGCTGCGATTAGCAAATCAGCACAGCGGGGCATGTCAACATGAGATTGATAACTTGTTTTCTCTTGAATAGCGGGCTAGTTTCCACAACTTTTAACCGAGTTACGCTACAACAAGTCTCACCAAAATTTCGGGACCAGAAGACAGTACTTAAGAAGGGAGATTTACTAACCAAGCTCACCCATATCCAATCCATTCCAGTGCACATTCTCAAATTCCAGATCATCATCATCCTCATTGCCTGTGGGAGCCTCGATCACACTAAGTGCATTCCTCTGTAACTTTACTTCTATGCCATTTGTCAGGACCTGTAAATTTAAAATTTAGCAATCGGAGAATCAGAACCATAAGAAGTGCCTAGCGGGATGGCATCATATGCTAAACCGGTACATGGACAAGTTGGTAGACATCAGGAAGAAAGAAACAGCAGAAATGAAGCAAGTGAAATAAGTTCAACATTGGAGTTAGACAAAAATAACTATTTAGACATTTTATAATTATTACACTAAAACAAATCATGACAGGAAATTCACTTGATAGCTAAAATGCTTAATCAAGCATAAGAAACACGAACCGCGGCTAAAAATAGGAACAAAAACCAAATCTTTTCCCCCAGTAATAAAAACCCGGTTGAAGAGAGAGTTGAAATGTTTAAAAGATAATACCTAAAGTGAAGTGGGAACATTCTAAAAAAGAAGAGCTTTATTTATCGTCTTTAGCCCCATATCAAAAGATGTGTCAAGTTTCAGTCAGCCAAAAATATGGAGAGGGGAGCGCACGCGCGCGTGTTAACCTATCTCAGTAGAAATTAGCTACATAAACAAATACAAGAGTTCTTTGAAAACAAAATCAGGGAATTCCGTCAATAATCCAGGATGAAAAACAAGGTTTTGCTTGATTTTATGCTGAGACTACCTACCTTCATTTGCAGAAAACAAAAAAGAAAATTCAAACATGCAAGAGAACAGAGAAATCTAATAAAATATAGCATATGCAAAGCAATAGAAATCAATCCAAAACAGAGAGAGAACCCAAAAACAATAACCATTTGAAATCACGCATTGCAAAAAACACCAGATCCATTGGTAAGAAATCCAAATGCAATGAAAACCTATTTTCTGAACTATAACTAGCAATTACCATGAAGCTCCTTAATCCTAACAAACGTATACTCCGGAATTTCATCTTCTGTCAAAAGAAGATGCAAAGTTAAAGCTACTGATTAATAGATGGAATCGCTTTTACACAAAGTCCAAACCCTAAACCATTACAGTTCCCTGCATTGCTAACACACACAACCATTCAAAAGCAAACCAAACCACGGATGACAGCACATAAAACTCGTTTCCTTAAGACGGGAAAAATTACCAGCCAATGCCACCCGCCAAGTCCAACTGCCTTCTTCACGACACCTTGAAGGCCCACAAGCACCGACTTAGTACGGTTATTCCCAGTAACTACCACTTTAGTATGACGTGGCAGCACTGAAAGCTCTTCTTCACTACTGTCAACGTAGCTCTGTAGGTGAGAAAACCCTCCCACAACTCCTCCATTCACTGAACTCTCCATTGCCTCCAACATTATAAGAAGTGATAAACTATATCTATAAACAATTCTTTCTCTCAGCTCAATGAGTCAAAATTCGAGTTTCAAAACTCGAAATGAAGATCATGCATTGCAGAGAAAGGCTGTGGGCGTTATGGGGGGGTCAAGAGAGAAGAATTGAAGTGAAATTTATGGTTTTTTGCGAAAGAGAAAAAACACAGTTTTATGAGAGAGAAAAAGTTTTATGTGCTTTTGTGTTTGTGAGAGAGAAGATGAGAGTGACTCCTGGTTTTGTTTATTTTCGTGCTGCTATGAATCCCGACGAGAGAGAACAGACCGGTAGGAGGGTGACACGTAAGATGGGAAGATGGTGACGTTAATCATGCTAAACAGCACTTCCTCACTAGCGGTTTTGGACTGGATGGAATTTTAATTAAGGAAATTGATTGAGGATGCCATATAAAGAGTTGCTGACTAAAACTTAACTTTAAGTGTTTGTTTTTAATTTCTTTTTGTTATTTTTTTATATTAATATAAAAAAATATATTTTTTTTCTAAAACATTTTTGAAATACCGAAAAGTAAACAAGTTTCTTATATGGTGTTGCGTTTCAAATTATTTTAATTTTAAAAATTATTAAATTATTGTATTTTTCTTTGATACTTCTCAATTATTTTGATATTAAATCATTGTAATATATTGTTAAAAAAGATATCGAATACCAAACACAAAAGAAAATGTGCCCATGCATCGTGGCTGAGTTGTCAAAAAAATAATTATGTCAAAAGTAGATGTTTGATAATTTTCTAAAAACCATGATGTTTTGAAAAGAAGTCTTGATTTGAAATTTGATGTTTATTTAAGATTATAGTCGTAGATGCAAATCATGATCATTAAACGAAACTTTAAAATATAAGAGTTATTGGTGTGAGTGTTGAGGGTATTTATTTCTCTTGTATATGGTTAGTTATTTGAGTGAATATTTTCATTTCTTTAGTGTCCATCCAAGTATGAACTTGGATTAATTTAGATCAATGTTTGAAAAACCGCGTGATTTATACCCAAATAAATAAAGGATTAAAAATTAGAATGTAGTTAGTGAAGAATCTGGACACTAATCTTTTTGTTCTCATGGTATATTCTATAGAAAATCATCCAGATACTATTTTTATTCTTACTATCTTGAATTGATCATTTTAAATTTTAAGACTTTGGGTTTGAGATTTTTATATATGAGTGAAGAACAAAATTTCTTTCGTTTGTTTTTCTGGGGTGATCATGATTTGTTTTCTTAAAAGATGTAAGGATATTTGTGTGTTTTAAAATTTAAATTGCTTTTTTAATATATTTTTATTGTTTTTATGCGCCACGCTGGAAAATTAGTTTTAAGAAATAAAATATATCTTCTAAAAAATAAAAGGTAATTATTAAAAAAAATACCGATAAAGAATAGACAGTAAGAGCAAACGGGGAGGGGAGAGGAAAAAGGAAACGGCAGAATGGAAACGTAACGGAAACCTCTGCGGGGCCCACGTGGAGGCACCTGCCGTCGGTGTTGTCCTACTGAACATGGGCTGCCAAACTTATCTTGCCTCCATGCCAAGAATTATAAACTCTAGAAAAACATTTTGCCTTTATTTTCCCACCGGATTTTCCCGCCACAATGAGGCAATATCAACCGTCCGATTCCCGATGTCAATGTTCCAGCCATTGAACCATTACTGGCACCATCGCTGCTGTTGGATTTAGGGTGTTTTCATTTAAAAATATTTTTGAAAAAATAAAAAGAATTAGATTTTTTTTATATTATTATTAGATAATAATTTAAAAATAAATATATAAATTTGAAATAAAAAACACTTAAAAAAACAAACTCGAACACATTCAAACGTTTTTTCCAAGCAGCTTCATTCAACTGAGCAGAAGTCGTAAGTTCAAGCTCCACGTGTAACGATAACCATATTGATGAAATAGCATTCTTTTATACATATTGTTATTGAAAAATATATTTTTTGTAGCTTCTCGCTGTTTACAACGGCGACATCCAATAAAAAATATTAAAAAACCACGAGAGAAATAAAAAAAGAAAAATACGGCAGCAAGACATGGGGCCCACCGTTGTATACCATCCTTTTCTTTCACTTCACACGCCCTCTCTCTCCCCGACGATGATTCCGTAATTCAGGGAGTATTAGGAATTTAAAATTAATTTAATTGAGAGGCCACTTGCGTTTAACGACACCCTTCGTTTTCAAGCCCCTTGTCAGCTCACATTGAATGTTCCATTAATTTGGTGTCCAGCTAGCCACTCCCTGCAGCAACGATTTGATTGGAGGTTTGAAGTGTATAGGTAATTTTATAAAATTATTATTTTTAATCTTAGGACATCCTGAAAAGCGTTTAATATGAAATATCAAATTAACATATATTTTTCATACCACTCCTACATCTGTATTTTATGTCGTTACTTATGTTTATTTTTTCCCGTCGAACACACGTGACAGTGCAGCAAAAAAAAAACCTTCACTTCAAGAACATGTTACATGCTCCCCGCAAGGGGACTTGACTTCAGCCCATGCCAATTCGAAGAGTTAGGCATGGACATGTGACCATGGATACATTAGGTCAACAATCACTTCTGGGTCTTTTTTGTTTTTTTCATGGCAAGGTGGATACACGCCTGGTTCTCCGTTTTTCCGTTTTTTTTGTTATGATATAAATTGTTTTTTATTACATATTAATAATTTAAAATTCTTAAGGAAACAGAAAAAACCAGAAACAATAATTGTAGCGTAGTAAATGCATTTTATGGTCTTAAATGCATCTTGTAGTCAAATGTTGGACCGCTGTCATGGACTATTTATGTGCACCATAAAAGGCAATTGAATTACAGGGCTCGCCTCTTCTTCAATATATTCCACATTTCATAATTGTCAATTCTGTTCAGTTTCATTAAAAAAACGAGATAAAATGATATCGTTTTCGTTTTGGTTTTAATTCCAATCCGTTTTGGAAATTTCGGCCCAAACATCTCGGTATCGTTCCGAGTGCTCTAATTTTGAGATTATGTTTGTTTTACTTTGTGTTTATATTGTATAATTTAAAGTTAATATATCTTGATTTTTAATTATGCTTGTTAATTTTTTTTATATATATATATATATACATACACGAACAGCACAACCCCGAAACGCTCCGAAATCGGAACGTTCCGTTCCAGTAGAAAAACCGAAACGACGACTGGAATGGTACTGACAACTTTGATCTGTTCAAGATAGGGTCGGAGAGAGCTAAGCAAGGGTTAAAAATATTGTTTTAAGATGTGAGTAAACTCTCAAAATTCTTCGGAAATTATATTTTATAGATTTAAGTGAGCAATTAAAATCATGACTATTCTATATTTTTAAAAAATATATATCTTGACTCGAAATCAAAACATGTTATATAGATCACAAACTTTTTAATATTATTTATAAACAAAAAATATCATAGTTTTGATAGTAAATAAATAAATAAGGCCCTCAATATTTTTTACAATTTATAATTTAAAAATAATTACAACAATAACAAAATAGATATTTCATTCTTAAGTAACATTTTAAGAAGATTTTTTGTATTAAGTTAATTTATAACCATTCCTGAAACAATGGCTAATATTATCATAAAAATATAATTTTATTTAAAATTCATGGCATAACCAGCAATGTTCTGAATGCCTTCCGAGTAATTTTTCCCAGGATTATTAAATAAAACAATTAACTAAAAAAGGAAAATAAAAGGTGAAGGGGGCAAATCTCCTTAAAAAAACAGGCAATGCACTGTTGAGCCTTAAAAACTAGACTCGTGCGCCTGGTCTGAAAACAAAAAGCTCAGGCATGCATATGGCAGGAAGTCATGCTTGTTTTTTAAAAATTAAAAATAGACAATATGTTATCGGTCTGGACAGATGACATTCACTAATTTATTTTTTAATTATCTTTCATGATCTCCTAAAACTCTAATAACCCAAATTTTAACCCTAAAACACCATTTAATCACTTTAAAAACAATAAATAAAATCAAATTCTAAGAACTCTTACTAACTCTGATCTGTTTTTTTATAGCGTGATTAATGGGTAAAACCACTTCAATCAAACTCCTTGAAAACAGTAAAAGTCTTGTTAAAGGGGCTATGATAGAGGACATAGGAGGAGGGGAAGGCCCATCATTCGTGGTCTGTAGGCCTACCATAGCATTCAATTTGTGAACAGGGCCCATAAAGTTGGCCCACCAGCCCAGCACCCGGACTAAAAACAAGTGATTCAATTTTCATAAATCAGTATAAAAGCACTCTCCGTAGAGGTTACTAGCAAATTGCCCGCGCGTTGCCGCGGGTATTTTTTGTGTATAATTTAACATAATTAAATTTACAATGATAAATTTATATGATATAAGAAAAAAAAAATTATAAATTAGATTGACCTGCAATCACAGCCCTTGTTGTCCAGTTTACACAAACAAATCATAACTTTTGCTAATCCTTAACTGGTCATCATACAACATCAAGATACTATGAACCATTCACAATTTCTCAAGCATCTACAAATCCAAATGAGGTTGATTTCTGATCATCTCACAGGTAACTAAAGATGCCTCAGAGCTTTTAGCTTTAAAAAGATCATCCTCTCCATTTTAGGTAAACCTAATAAGAGCATGCATTGTTCTATGCCATTACCCAAGAAGCAGATAATAAAGAAATTCAAAGCTTCAAATTCATTACTTGAAGCTTTGCGACAAATAAACGAGGGGCATACTTGTTTCGATCAAAAAATTTATTATTTCATAGGATACATAAAAAGAAGCAATATAATAAAGTGAGAAATTTTACCTAGCATGAATGATCTTGACACTGGGTTTCATGTTTGGTTTCGACCAATTGTAGGCAACCGAACCCGTGATACCACTAAGCCATATACACCCTTCATCACAAAACAATCAAGTCAAAAAAAAATCCCCCCATCACAAAATCAGGAGAAGAATCAAAGGAAAAGAACTCTGATCCATTACAAAATAAAGCAAAAAATAAAAACCTCTTTAAGCCACACCATCAAATCAAAAACCCATATCAACCCATGTCACAGAATTTGAAACAAAAAGGAAACAACTTCGATCCAATTGAAAATAAAGCACTCAAAAGAAATTTAAAAAGAAATCCTTTTTACACCACGCAATCAAATCAAGAACCCATATCACGGAATTTGAAGAAAAAGGGAACCGGCTTCGATTCAATTGAAAATAAAGCACTAAAATAAATTTTAAAAGAAATCCTTTCTAAAACACGCAATCCAATCAAAAAACCATATCACAAAAATTCAGAAAAGGAAGCCAGTTAATTACCAACAGTTTTAAGCTTATGCTCAACAACCCATTCCCTGATAGATTCCACTTTGGTCTTAGCATCAGCCATTTCAACGAAAGAATCTTGCGTCCAAGAGAGAGTTTTTATTTATTTATATACAGCAAGAGTGAGAGGGGTCTTTGTAGTAGCAATCAAATCTCCGATTAGCTTCGTCATTTCTTTCGGACTAAAAATAATCAAGACCTTGTTTGCTTTCCTTAAAACTTCAGTTATTTTCAACTCAAAGTTCTAGTTTGTAATTACTCAACACTCTAGTTTCATTGCATAATTAATGTAGTTGGCAAACAATACCACATGTTTCTTTAAATGGTCAAGAATCGCAGTTAGCCATACCTTTCTCAGGTTAATGCTTTGTAGAGATTTTGCTGTCAGACATCCCTTTAGTATTAACTCAGCTGGTCTCTGTTGCGCTTCTAATGTCAAAAATATATTCTCAGTTCCCTTTGTTCCTACAGGTAGGATGAGGTCAGAGGCACTCGCTTCTACAACCTTTAGTTGTTCCACTGCAGAGAAAAATAGAATATGCACAATTATATCAAATTCACATAATTTGGTTCGAGTCCGATTGCATTTAAGAAAGAGGTGAAAGTAAAACAAACAACATACCAAGATCTATCATAAACCGCCCGAGTAGTCTTCCAGACATGAGCAGTTAACGAGTTTTGGTGAAAATTTGAGAGAACAGGTCAACAATCAATTGATTAATGAAGCAGATCAAGTATTTTAATAGAATAACTTAGTAGTGGAAGTAGAAATATTGTTGAAGAACCAACCAGCCCGCATGCAAATAACCCAAATCAAATCCAACCCAAAGTTAACCCGAGACTGCAATCAACATTAAATTGAAGGGAAAATCGAACCCCAACCCAATTAAAGCAATTACCCACTATCCAACACACACAAACATCAAAAAAAAAGCAATTCGAATCGAATTAAACGAAAGGAAATATCCTGCCCCCACTATACAGGAAGAAAAATTTGAAAATCAAAACCAACCCAACAAAACAAACCAACCAAAACCCATCCCAGAAAAACCATAAATCGAGAGAGAAGAAGCAAAAGAAAAACAATAAAATCGAACCCATGAACCTAGTGAAAATAAACTGAGCAAACCCACAAATTTACACAAAAGCAGGAGGAAACATACCTAATCGATCCATGAACCGAACCAGTCGAACCGAGGCAACAACACATGAACACCCCTCTCGTAACATCCGACCAGGCTCGAACTCGTCTCGACCGAAAACAAACAATGAGAATGAACGAAGATAAAAAACTCATCCTTTTGTTATCCGTGTTGGCGCCGCTCGCTCTCTGCCAGATGAATAAGAGGCAACAAACCCGAGTTGCGTTTTTAGGTGTTTTGCAAGAGAGGAAGAGACGAAGATGACCCCAATGCACCCACACCGTTTGTCTGCTCATTAAGGGTAAAACAGCCCTTACACTTGCTCCAATCCACGGTGTTTACTTGAGGGAGCTACAGATGTTTCGGCGACGCCTTTATTGTTCTTGTAATATTTAACTAGTAATGCCATGGTTGACATATGAACGCCACCATATTTTTCTTCCTTCATTCGTATCAACCCTGTTGCTTTAAATCCATACATTATTGGCATCTAAATTCAATCCATAATAATAAAAAAAATCATTAATATGACCAAATAATTGCTATTTAGATTAATTTAATAGATTTTCCAGGATTATCCCATACCAAGTTTCAAAAACACTAAGGAAGAGTTGACATATCATACTGGAATAATCCTATCAAAACTTGGATTTACTTCTAAAAAAGATAAAAAAAAAAACTAGGGGAGAGCCATGTGGTTACTAATATGATGACCACTGAAAAATTACATGGTCGTTAATTTCAGTGACTGTGGGATTCGTCGAGTGCACGCAAGTTGACCAGTATACCCATAATAATAATAATAAATAAATAAAAAGAATCACTAAACCAACTTACCAATATAATATGGTTACACACAAGATGCTCAAACTGCAACACGCGCGGTGGCCTGATGATGTCCCTGCAGCATGAGAATTTGATGATGGACCCTCATCCCCGTAACTTGTATTTTGATCTCAGTTTCTTCAGCGCGTGGCTTGCCTCCTCCTATGCTGATAAACCATGGAAAGCCTTACGCTTCTCGCATTCAAAATTTTATAAAGCCACGTGCATTGGACTTTTTCTTTCTTTCTTTTCTTTTCAATTTGAGGATTATATGTGTTTTCCAGGAAACTACAAAACTACAGGATTGTCATATAATACCAAAAACAAGTTTTTGGTAAAACTCTTAACTAAAAAATAAGGACACAATTGACATAACTGTATACATAAGGACTTATAAGACACAATAGTTAAAATATAAATACACATGGGTTGCTTTTCTTGTTCTGAGTAATAGATATTTTTTTATATTAAAATATATTATGTATTCTAATAAAAATTTAAAAAATATTTTTCATAGGATGTATATGATAAAAAACAAACCAGATTAAAATATGTCTATCAAAAACTAAATTAACAATAAAGATATCAGAGTAAATTAGAATTAATCGGTTAAAAAATAAATCATTAAATAAAAACGCAACTCAATTTATATTTTTTGTTATTAAAAGTCAATTCTGATAAAATACAGTAGAATCTAAATATAAATAAACTATTTTATGGAGTAGAATTGCTTCGACTAATAAATCTGATGATCCAAGTGAAAAGGGGAGAGAGAGAGTGAGTTTTGATAAAGTTGACTGGGCCCTCCCTGGTCCAAACAACTGGGCTCATCCATCCAAAGGCAAGAAGAAAGAGACACGTTCTCAAATGTTTGGTCCCATCCTCACCGGCTCGGGCCCCGTGTCTGAATTATTAGGTCATTACGAGAGAGGTGCATGAAACATTCACACACGTGGCAAGTCCCCCACCTCCACCCCTCCTTTTATTTATTTATTATTTAGAAAATAAATGAAAATTCCACCACAAGTCACATATGCACGGTCCCTTACTTTATATAAAAACAGCTTGGAACAGTTGCGGTAATTTTTTATGTTAAAATATATCAAAATAATATATATTTTTTTTATTTTTTAAAAATTATTTTTCAAATTAATATATTAAAATGATCTAAAAATATAAAAATATATTTATTTTAAATTAAAAGGTATAATAGTTTTTTTTTCGTTCAAGTTAAAATGACTGATATGTCCTTAGAGGTATGGCGTTGGCTCAGTCAATTTTTCACCCTTTCATTTCATATGAACAGTAAATATAATTGTATATATATATAAATATAATTATTTTTTTCGCCCTTATGTTTTTTTAATATAAATAAATATAAAAACTCTTCATGCACTGTTATGAACGCACCCCCACCGCCACCGTTTCTCATAACAGACTTGACTTTTTCTTTTTCTTTTTTATTTCTCTATCATCATAAGACTTATATTGAAGTATTAAATAAAAAACGACCCAAGCACAGACCGATTCTTCTATTATACTTCACAGCCAATTAAATTTTTAAAGCCTCTTCCTCGTAACCCTCTCTTCTCTGCTTCCCTGCTCTTTCCTTTCTAGCTGAGAGAGAGTTAGAGTGTCTGTTCTGGGGTGGTCTGTTGTCGGAAAATGACGTCAGATGGGGCAACTTCTACATCAGCTGCAGCGGCGGCAAATATAAGGAGGAAGCCGTCGTGGAAGGAGAGAGAGAATAATAGAAGGAGAGAGAGGAGGAGAAGAGCTGTAGCTGCAAAAATATTTACTGGGTTAAGGGCTCAAGGGAATTATAATTTGCCCAAATATTGTGACAATAATGAGGTTTTAAAAGCTCTCTGTGCTGAGGCTGGTTGGGTTGTTGAAGAGGACGGAACTACTTATCGCAAGGTATGATACACGCACACGCCCTTGTTTTTCTTTTCATGGATCTGTACTTATTGCTTTTGATTCATCTTGTTTTTCCTCCTTTCTTTGTTAGATCAAGCTTTTATCTCAGCTGAACACACTCTTTTGTATCTGTTTTCTTTTTTCTTTTCGAGCTTGATTGTCACTAGGTTGTGATTTGAAGGCATTGGTGAGTTTAAGATTTACAGCTGGTCTATTGAAGCTCATATGTTAGTAAAAAAAAAGGCTTTAATCCGTGTCTTTTCTGTTTTAAGAAACCTGAAATTTAACGAATCCAGTCAGTGTGATTAACCATCAATGATCAATTAAAGAAGATGGCCTTCCTCTGTTTTTAAACCCAATTGATTAAGCTTGAATCGCTGTTATCTTATTTTAATCACTTGTTTTTTGCTCTATCTGAAACCATTTCACCAGTGTTTAAGGTTTTTATGACCCTTTGTTGTTCTATGTTTGATTCATTTTTATCGTCCAGGGACACAGGCCACCTCCAATAGAGACAGGAGGTTCTTCGATGAGAGTAACCCCATACTCATCCCAAAACCCGAGTCCACTATCGTCATCGTTTCCCAGCCCGATTCCTTCCTATCAAGTCAGCCCCTCCTCCTCGTCATTTCCTAGCCCCACTCGTGGTGATTACAATGCCTCTTCTAATCTCTTTCCATTCCTTCAAGGTGCCGTTCCGTTGTCTCTTCCTCCTCTCCGAATCTCAAACAGTGCACCTGTAACCCCGCCTCTCTCGTCCCCGACCTCGAGAAATCCCAAGCCAATTCCTAATTGGGATTTCATTGCTAAACAATCAATGGCCACCTTCAGCTACCCTTTCAATGCAGTGTCTGCCCCAGCTAGCCCAACTCATCGTCATTTTCATGCTCCAGCCACTATACCTGAATGTGACGAGTCCGACACATCCACTGTTGAGTCTGGTCAGTGGATAAGCTTCCAAAAGTTTGCTCCTTCTGTGGCCGCAGCAATGCCCACCTCTCCTACCTATAATCTTGTGAAACCTGTGGCTCAGCAAATTTTGTCCCACAATCTGGTCAAAGATAATGGAATGTCAATGGATTTTGAGTTTGGTAGTGAACAGGTGAAACCATGGGAAGGAGAGAGGATTCATGAAGTAGGGTTAGATGATCTAGATCTCACACTTGGAAGTGGCAAGGCTCGGAGTTAGAGAGAACTGGCGCTATGTACCAGTAAAAGTGATGGCAATGAAATGCAGGATTGAAAGAGAAGACGACCCTTTTTTCCAGTTTGTGGTTCATAAGCATGGTTTGGAAGAGCATTTCCAATGCATGGCTTTGTTACTTTAGCACGAAGTGCATTTCCTGAACCAGTCTTGGTTCTTGAAAGGAAGTAACTTTTCACGTCTAGTTCTATGTTTATCTAGTTTCTGTTTCTCTTACTTATTTGATGATTAAATTTGCCAGTTGAATTGTTTGGAATGTTTCACAAGCATTACATGTAGATAATGTGGGATTCTTCTGGGTGAGATCGAGAAGTTTCATCTATTCGTTATGAACTTTGAAAGAACCTGCTGACAACATTAAACCATTTGTTGATGTTTTACTCACAACATTGTATCCCGGTGCTGCTTTCTTTTTCTTTCAAATCTATTGCCATGGTTACTGTATGTGATGTTCATGATCCTCACAGCTCATCAAATGAGGCTGGCTTTTGAATGACATTGCCCGACAAAACCCACGTTCACTCCTGGAGAGATTCATCAATATTATAACAAGGGAATGGGAATTAGGAGTTTAAATAACGAGGGATGCGGATTCTGTGAATGGTCGCTATGTAGCAGTGTTATCTGCTGTCTAACCAGAGGGTTCTGTGTTCTATCCGTATCTATCTACTTTAAATTTCTATATAGCTTTATCACTTGGACATGTTGCTTGTGTTTTGCCGCTGGAGGAGCAGTGTTTTTATGTAAAAAAAGTACTTGAAAAAATAAAAAAGCAGAAAAATCAGCATAAATATAATCAAGAAAACCCAAGTGAATATTCTAAATACGGTGTCATTTTAAAACCTTGCAGCTTGTTATATTTTGAACTTGAGTTCAGTCAATAAGTCTAAATGTTATTCAATTTGAAAGATAGAATTGTTGAAAAAATAATAAAAAAAAACATGTAAAAAACGTGACAAAAATAATGAGTATAAAATTTGAGAGAAAAGCATCAAAGGAGGATAAAATTTGAAGAAAGAAAATAATCCCAAACAAATTAAATAATAATTAAATGAATAAGTATCAAATCTAAAAGATTAAAAACTCATAGGGGTGAAAATATAAAATATTTGTAATTTAATAAAATTATTTATATATTAAAAAAATGATAGGGATGACATTGAAAAATATCATGCAAAAACTGTCTTCTCCAACTTGATACCATGTTCCCTGTAATACTTCTCAAAAGAACCTTTGTATTCGCCACTATTATCAGCTCCAACACATTTAAGCTTTCTACCAGTTTCACTTTCAACTCTGCCATAGAAATCCTTAACGACATCAAGCACCTGATCTTTGAATTTCAAACAAGTGGCCAAAATTTTTCTAGAGTGATCATCAATAAAACTAACAAAGTACAATGCACCTCCAACAGTCTTATCAATCATAGAGCAAACATTAGTATGAACTAGATCAAGAACATGTGATCTTCTATGTGAAGGTGATATTTGAAATGCAACTCTATGTGTCCAAATTTCAGCTCAATCTAACGGTGAACGAGCTGAAAATCAAAGAAAGAAATGGATTGTTCAGCTGCAACCACTTTTTCTTTCACCTTCCCTTTTCTCTTTTTATCTCTTGTTAAGTATAAAACCCTAATCCCACTTTTTAAGTGATGTGGTAGCCCCCTTTTAATTTAAATGTGGTGGTTCCATCATTACATGGTGCAGGACCACACAACAAATCTTCCCCTCACGTACTATGTGAGGAATTCACCATACTGCGATTAACTTGTAAACTTTAATTTATAATTAAAAGGGAAAACATAAGCTCAAAAAATGGGAAAACAAATTCAAACAAAATCAGGCAAACTTCTTATAACGTATCCTAATATCTAAAACCAAAAACTTGTGAAGTCATAAACTTAGGTTCAATGAAGAAACTTAACTCTTAATAAATTTAATTTTTGAAGAAAAAAATTGAGAAAAAAATAATAATAAAAACTTGCAAAAAAAAAAACAAAAAAATAAGGATACGATTTGAAAAGAAAAAACCCAATGAGACGGAAAATTGAAGGAAAAAAATTGATCCAAAATAAAATAAATTGCAATTAAAAAGAATTAGGACCAAATTAGAAAAACAATTATAAAGGGTGAGATTGAAAATTATTTATAATATGATAGATTATTTATAGATTAAAAATGACAGAGAGTGAAATATAAAAAAAACAATTGTAGAGGGCTAAGCCAATATAATTAATTGAAAAAAAATAACAAAACAAAAAGTTCAAAAATAAGAAAACATTGGTTTGTAAAAAGAGCAAAAACTAAGCAAACCCGATAAACCTTTTAAATTTGATATAATCTTTAAAATTTGCATCCTGTGAACTCCTTGACCTACATTCCATAAAAAAACTTAATTCTTAACTATTTTAATTTTTAAGGATGAAACGAATAAAAAAAATAGTTGTAAGAACAACAACAAAAAATAAAGATAGAATTTGATAGAAAAAACTGTAAGGAAGATGGAATTTAATGAAAGAAATAAGAAAAAAATATCAAATAAAATACATACATAAATAAATAAAGACAAATTTTCAAAAAATCATAAGGAGAAATTAAAAAATCTCCGCAAAAACCAAGTGAAATCGGGCAAACATCCTAAATCCGATCAAATTTTATAAACTAAAAGACAGCAATACCATCAGTGGGAGAGGTTCGGTGTTTTTGAGAACTGGCACCACATGGCTTCGGTCATCGTGTGATCCTCCGAGCTGAATGCAATGATTCGCCAGTACAAAAGATTTCCAGGTTCGGGCATTGCATGGAGCCCTTTGCCAGGCCCCTCATCAAACCCACCTGCATGACAATGACTAAAGATGGTGAGGGCCTGACCCTCATCTCTTTCAGTGCAAGTTTTAGAAGAAAAAAAACTTTTGATATAGCTGAAGTTATATTATATGGCAATAAATTTCTTGAAATTTACCTTTTCCCATAAAGTGTACTGTTAGGCCCCAGCTTAAGTTACACACACACACACACAATCCACGAGATTCAGCTCAAAATTCATTTTCAACTCAGCTAATCAGATCCAACAACAATAGCCTTTCTTCCCTTAAGAAGCCAGAGGGAGGGAGGGAGGGCCGGGTGCACACTGCTAGCTAAGAAGAAACAAAAATAACTTCTTTCAGCCAAAAACACTGCGTCATAGCTAGAGGATGTATAAACTCGTTTACAAAAACATGAGATTTCTATTCTGTTCATCATTTGCACCAATTGCCATCGTCCCCCGGCAAGAACCTCCATGCTTACTTACTGTTACCTAGCAAGTTTGAACACCAAGTTTATGAAATTTAGTACTATCACGTTAAAAGGATTATTTTTATTACAGTAATATTCGGAGTGGGAAAAGGATGCACAGGTGGAAGAACAAGCTAACGCAGCTAGAAAATATTACAAGAGACCTAGTTTGATCTATAGTTTTGTGAGTGTGATTAGTCAAGGACGGAGAGAAATGGTTCAGTCGCGAGATACGCACGTGTTCCCCGAAGCTTCAGTAGCTATCTCTGCCTCTTCGCTCCTGGGTTTGAAATTCGTTTTGACTTCCGCATTGCATTCTTGGTATCGGAAGCAAGCTTGAAGATGATCATTGACAAATCCTGCCACCTGCATAAATGAATAAACAGCTGTGGGCCCAACACAGCGGAAGCCTCTTTGCATCAGATCCTTGCTCATCAGTTCAGCTTTTGGGGTCTTTACAGGTACTTGACGTGCATAGCGAAAGCCATTTCTTAATGGCTTCTGGTTCACAAATCGCCAGCAATAGTTGCTGAAGGAACCAAATTCCTGCTGAATCTGCAAATCACAAGCAAAGTGGAGCTCATTAAGTTTCTATCACATGAATTTCAACTTAGTGCGGCGGTGGTCTAATTGTTAAACTTAATTCTCTCAGGCGCCAGGATCAGGATTCCCCACCTCCTCCCTCAAACCAACCAAAAAAAGAAAAATTCAATACTCTCTTGTTGAAACAGGTGAGTTGATCTCCTCTGTTTTAACAGTTCTGGTGTCATTAGAATGAGCCCCTTAAACTTAACAGATATTGTTAGTTTGAGAATAAGAAAGCTAAATTTGAAACCTCCATTAAAATATCCTCTTGTGACTTTGATAAACTAGGCTTCCCACAAGCATTTATGCAAATTATCCTAGGAGGCTGGTTGGATAAATGACTTGACCTATATGGTTACCTTGAGCATCTGTTTGGCATTCTCCACTACTGCACGAAGCTTTGGTTCAGATAGCAATAGGTTCCCATTAAATTTCAATGATAGAAGCTTCTTCTCAGTAAATTGTGCAATGGATGATGGGTCAAAGCTGTCAAACAGCTTCCTGACATTAAAATTCAATGAAAAAACATCACATACAAATCATAAGGCCATTTTTCTTGAAACAGATAAACATACAGAGTGGAGAACAATATACCGAAATATGTCTCTCATGTGAAGAATTGCTGGCCAGCTGAGTTCTGCTAATGCTTGTGAATATACAAGTAACTCAAACAGTTTCCTGTCATCATAAACTGGAACTCCCCATTCTTCATCATGGAAAGACATATAAAGCGGGTCTGGATAAAAAGAATGATAGAACAAACCACAGAAGTTGATTTAGTTTCCCATAAGATGAGCTCACAATTCAGGCAACTTGGAGAAAACAGCGGAAAAAATAACACACAAATTTAGAACATTGATCCATTCTAGATGAATTCAATGAAATTACCCGTGTTATTCCACTATCTCGTAGACCACTGCTACTCTGCTGATTACTCATTGACATGCTATTAAAACATTTAGCATATCTATGGCATTGGTTTTCAAGGACTAGTTCAACCTATCCATTTTGTCAATTAAATGAAAACAATACATGGAAATATTTTGCACTTGCTAGGTAACTTGCTGATCTTATCCATGAACTCAGAAAATACATGTAATAACTAACAAACTTCGTTCTTTTACTCCAGTTCATTGAAGCACTACTTGATGAACCCAGCAATCATCTTGCGGTATGTATCAAGAATTATAATATGAAAAACAAACAATTTAGCGCTGATTCAGCATGAAACTTGGTATGTCTCAACCTCAGTACAAAGAGCCTCATCTTTCATGACGACCTTGGCATTGCTACCAGTCACATTATAAGTGATGAACCCAAAACCAATTCATGGCAATACTTTGGCCCAATCTCGTTTATAGTAAGAACTCGAAACCTATCAAATGATGCTTATTTAAGATGTTACGACAGGATGAATCCCAAGCTCCACATCAGGCAAACAGATGAGCATTTTTGACCAAATATTGACATAATTGTTATAACTTTTGGATTTTCAGTCATTCTCAATCTTCAACAGTCCAAGAAGCTATGTCAAATAAAAACTTCCCAACAGCCTCATCATCTCAAACTTCAACATCTTGGCTGAATTCTTATCTTCCAGTTCACCACATTTATTTATTTATTTAGTATTTGTTTCATAGTGTGTTTGTGGTTGAGGTTGCTTTTTAACATATTTTTCATTAAAAAATGATTTAAAATCACATTTTTTTAATTTAAAGTAAAATAAAAATAAAAAAAATTTATTTTTTTTCAAAATCACTTTTCAAACATATTCCCATACACCCCGAAGAATCTTTACCAGCATGCTCGCCAAAGTCCATGTTTAATCATTAAACTAATTTTGCGTGCAGCTAACAAATCCACAAAGAAAGCCTATCAATAAAACCATTCCTATACTGCTAAGATATTTACTATTTTCAGCTACCATTTTTTCAACGTTCATTTACCATGCTGTATATTGATTGGACTAGATTATATAAGACTCGATTGGACTGAACTTTACAAATAACTATTTTATTTTTTGTTTGGCGTGTCTTGGATGGAAATGAATAATTTTTTATTTATTTTGAGTTTGATGACACTGGATTTGGCTACCCCAGCACTTGAAATGGTCTGGGTATAAGAAATATAAAGAAATAATGAACTAGTTAAAAACCTGGACCGACCCTCCAGACCCTAATCCAGCCTTTTTATCTTGTTCACTTTCTAATTTGAGTTTTAAAATTATAATAATAATTATTTTTATTTTTATGTCGATCCAAATCAACAACACAGCTTGACCCTCTTAACCTGTGACTCGGGTTTTATCCCGAGTCAACCCTCTAACCGAGTTTAAAATCTACAATAAGATCAATTTTATTTCTAGCCCCAGATCAACCTTTGAATAAAGTTTTAAAACAATAATAATAATTATAATTTTTATTCACTGACTCGAGTCAATAGTCATCTCAACCTGTGACCGAGCCAATGGCTAACCTGATTGATAACTCGAGCTTTGTCACGGGTGAATCATATAATAAGATTTTAAAACTATAATAATAATAATTTTTATTTTTAATATAATCAACTAAAATAAATCATTGTGTAAATAATTTAAATAAGTTTGTTCAAGATTAAAAATTAATTTCTATACCATATAAAATTACAGCAAACACTTTCACAAAATATTATAATGTACATTTCATATTTATCTCGCACAGTAAACACTTCCTGAAACTCCACTAAAAAACAAAAAAATCATTAACACTCTTAAATTCAAGCAACTACCTTTCCCCTGTTTTCTCGAAAACCCCTTCAGTTCAAATTTAACACCCAGTAACATTACGGATGCATATAACCTTAAAAATTCACTAATTTCTTACCAGAATTCGGAGTGATCCAATCACACCTCTTAACCGGTCCCTCTTTCTTCGACGAAACATCCTTAATTTCACCTCCGTTACGAACATCCTTGACCTTTTTTGTCCCGTAATGCTTCACATCCTTTCGAGAACTTGAAGACACACCACTGGAAGAAGAAGAAGAATCCGAAGAACACGTGCTATCCACTGACAAATTATTCTTAACTGCAGATTGAGACATTTTCTCCACGGGTTTCTTTGGTTTCTGCTGTGATTTCTGTAAGACCTCAATTTTCCTTCTGGCCTCTTCCAGAACCCTAGCTCTGTTTCCTGTGGGACCGAGTATTGCTCGCGGCGGCTCGTGTACCTGTTTTGTCGCTGAGTGTAGCTTAGTGGCCCCGGACATTGTTGTAAATAACTGAAATCGAGCGTAATTTGAGGCTCTTGGGGGAGCTTAAAGAAATGAAAGCAATTAATAGAGTATTTCGTGAGAAAAAAAGTGGTTTTGAAAGGAAAGTGGGGGCTGTGAGAGGGTAATATGGGACTGTAGAGAGTTAGGGTTTCGGCAGCGGAGAGAAACAAATAGCAGAGTGAGGTGTGAGCTGCGATGAGAGCAGGGAAGGACATGAAAACTGACGGGCTTCTGGAGGTTTAAAAACGGAAACTTGGAGAGGGTAGGGTACCGGTTATAGCAGGTCATGTTGTTTGTGTTGCGTGTAACTTTCCTTGACCGTTTTGGTGTTTGAAAATGATGGGGATTTGAGCTCAATTTCCAAATTTGCCATTCTAGATCGATACAATTGACAGAGTAGCAGAGAAGCTCTCCAAACATGGATTATCAAGTCCAAATTGGAGTCTAGCTCCCAGGATGCGTTTATTTTCCCGGTATAACCCACTTTTTCTAAATTAGTAGCTTCATAAATTGTATTTTTGTTTTTACAAAAAATTACTAGTATGAAAACACTATAAGTGAAAATAAGTTGCAATAATTGGCAACTTGAAAGGGCAAATGTGGCATTTAAACTTGTTCGAAGATAGAAGCAAAACTGGGAAATGGCGGTTACGAAGAAACTTAGGCTGAGTGTCGCCATCAGGTGGTAATGAAAAATGGGTGTCGTGTGAAGTGGTAATGAGCTTGGCGGTGAATTTGCTAACTGCTAAGAAAAAGAATCCAAAGACTCCCTCGCCGGAACAAAAAACGGAAGGCGGTGACTGGCGGCTTTGTGGCCTGTTCTTTCCATCATTGGGCTGCCACGTGTCTGACTAATTATAAGTTTCTAAGTGGATATTGTTTTGATTAAAGTTGAGGCCCAAGACTACTTCCATTGCTGCTGCGAGTATTGACATGCTAATTATCTTAATCGCAACAACTTGTGGCGTTGGCGGGGCATTAGCAGCTACTGACAATCTGGGTCAGGTTGCGGACTCGCCAGGCTACAAAACTCATACTATAGCTACCTTCATATCCCTTGTGGGTGTATGGAATTTCCTCGGCAGAGTCCTTGAAAGTTTTGCCTCTGCCATCCTATCTGAAATATGTGGCCTTATACATTTCTCTACTTTGTATAGTGTAGGGTCTGTTCCAAGCCCAATTGGATGTTATATTTTCAATCTGAAAGTGGCTGGTAATTCATATGATAAGGAGGCCTTGAAACAAATGGAAGATTCAGATCTTGAGAGAACCAGGGAAGGAATTGAATAGCTCTGGGGTGCATTGCTTTAGAAAGGCTTTTGTTTTGATTGAAGCAGCAACATTTTTGGGGTTTCTTGTTTCAATTATCTTGATGCGTAGGAAAAAAAGATTTTACAAAGGCGATATATACAAGAAGTTCAGAGAGGAGGCGGTGGTAACGGAGAACAGATTGTGTCGTTCCATCTGGGGAGACAGAAGCCAGAGCTAAAGTGAGTGTCAATGCTGGTAGGTACCCCACCTCCATAATCACATCCAACCAACATTGAATTACTGATAAGTTTGCTTCAGAGAAAGGGGATTTTGATTTGAGGAAAGTGGGTTAATATTGCTTAACTTCGGAATTTACGTTCTTTGTTTGTTTTCTTTTTCTGTATTTCAACGTGTCTGGATGGTGTTTCTTCTGCTCAGGGTTTAGATAGGCTATCTTCGATGGGTGCATGCTTTTCTCTGTTAAATTTGTTGACATGGAGCAAAGAAATGCCGTGGAATTTGATGTTTGAACAATTTCCGGCCATCACTCTGAGTAGTGAGAAATTGTTGCCGTATCATATCTCTGTCTGGAAGAGAACAACCTAAGGAGTTCAAAGATGCCGGTTGTTTATAACTTCGGCCGGAATAACAGTTGAACAGATGAGAGGTATCTAAGAAAGCATTCTAGCATGTTTTGGTCACATAATACAAGAAGAATTGCAAGTCCAGGAGCATGTTTTTTATTGTTATTTTTCCATCCTAATATCAGGGCCTTCAGAAAAAAAATTATTATTTTCTATCAATTCATAAATAACTAAATTTAAATCCTCTACCACATCTCCAATCCCAAGAGTTCTCTCGTATTTCAATTTTAAATCCACAAATTACTTTCACATCTTCCAACAGCAATAAACATCAAATTCAATAAATTTAAAATCAAGAGAAAACGAATTCCTTAACAGCATATAGGCTTGGTTTGGTACCTTTATTGGCCGCCCGCGGCAATTCTTAATCTCAGCAAGAGACCCAGTTCTTATGAGTGCTAATCAGAGCAGATAAAAGCCCTGCACAGGAAATCAAAAGCGGCCCTGAAAATCGCCCTCTGCCGTCACGGATATCAGCCAAAGCCATTAACCCATCAGCAAAATCCTGCACGATAGATAGTTTCTTCATCAATTTCTTCTCTCTCAGCTTCCACAGTCTCTTCTCTTCCTCTTGACACCCAACTCCTCTGGTAACAGTAACTTCAATGCTCGATTCCAGACACGCCTCTTCTTCACTCAATTTCTTCAAATCTCTAAATTTCAAAGAAATACTCCCAATATACCCAACAAACTCCGCCCACGCACTAACTTTTCCTAAACTCTTGGAGTGTTTGCTATCAATCAAACCCGATTTAGCCAACCAAACAAACTGCTCAACAAAATAATACAAACCCTCTCCCCCATAGGCAATGATTGAGAGTATGATTTCTTGTCTTGTATCAAAAGGAGAGCCTCTCAATGCGTTGACATCTTGAACAAATTTCCCAAGTCGAAATGCCTTGCGACTGAGGCCAACACTTGACTCGAAACTCTTGAGTCGTTTCGTCAAGATTAAGGTTTCCGGGAGGAGGGATGAAGCCAAGATGATCTTGGTTGCGTAGCGTGAGATCTTGAGGAGCTTGTCAACCCCATCTCGTTTTGCAAGGTAAACCTCTAAATGATTCAAAAAGTCTCTTTGTCTCGGTTTATTAGGGGTTTGATTGGAATTTTGTGGAGATGGCGAGGGCTTGGGATCCATGGTGATGGCGATGCGAAACTGAGGGACCTTATTGCTGTCGAGAGTGCGCGCGTGAGGGAGATACAGGGATTTCTCTGTCAATGGAAATCTTTCGCGAGAGAGAATTGAGCAGAGATGGAATCGCCGACGCTTGCTTACCTGCCCTTCCTTTGTCTCGTCTGCTTGCTTATTGTTTTGCCTACCACTTACAAATTAATGATTTTTGTAACTGAGTTTCAATTTATTTTTGAAATTTTGAAGAAAAACAGTTGTTTGAAATTATTTTCTTTAATATTTAAAGATATTATTTTAATATATTTTTAAATAAAAAATACTCTAAAAATTTGATATGGTTTTTAGGGGAATCTCATTATATATTTTCTATAAAAAATAAAAATATTATATTATTTATTAATTTTATTAAAATTATTTTTTGTTATATATTTATTTTGATTTTTTTTACGTTCTCTCTCTCCAATTCTTCTTTGCATGTTTTTTTAACTCTTTTACTTAAGATCAACTCTATAATACGATAATAAAAATATATTTTTCTATCTATCAATAACTAGCGATTATATGAATTACATTTATTATTATTTACACTGAAATAATGAAAAGTGACGAATCATTAAGCCTTGAAATCTCACACCGGAACCGAACCAGGTCAACTCCACGACAACAGAGAGGAACATTGAGGAGCTGGAGAAAAAATCCGCTGCATTCGTCCGCAGTGACGTGCACTGTCCGATGGGACGTGGGGGGTTACCATTGGTTGAGAGAGTCGTGTTAGCAATCGCGGTAGCTACGCTATTCTGGTGGTGTATTATATTATTTGCAGGGCTTGTACGCTGTTTTCGGTTAAGAACTTTCTGGGATTATGGACCTTGTGATATACATGCATTTCTCAGTGAAACCCCTACAGATAGAACGTTGCAGGTCTGTTAGACAATGCCAATCCGGATTCGCCCTCTGTATATTTTACTGTGTGATTCTAACTAAGATTAGCATAAAGACTAAGAACTTACAGGAATCATGATCAGGGTAGCATCTCGAATGTCTTCGATTGGAGATATATTTTACCTGGATTTTGTGGAAATCGTTGAGGATCTGAACTGGCGTTTAAAAAACAGGACCAGTGCTACTAAAAGGATCATTAAGATTTCAGAGTTCAAAATGCGTCCATGATTTGTATCTGATGAATTCAGATTTTTGACGAGGGACACGGGCAAGTCATCTTCTCAACACTATTTTTTAGGCCCTTTAATTCTTGAACTCGGGCAATTATAGCAGTAGCTTCAGCTTCTATCTACATAGTCTCTGCAGGAAAAAGAAAAAGAAAAGTGGGGATAAGGGGCCATTAATTGGCTGTGTACGTTCATGATGTTTTTCCATTTCTCCTAAACTTCATATTAAAGAAACCAGATTACTGTAGACACTATTCGTAGCAGGAACAAAATCTAAAATGCGTTTGCTGCTGTCTGCAAATTCTCAAGCTGATTCAATTGAAGAAACACAGCCTAAGGCTTTAGACACTCCTTTTAGTTTCTGTCTTGGGTTCTTACACTAGGAGTGCACGAAATCAAGTTTTTCTTCCTTTTTTGAATCTCCAGTGGCTTGTGTTCATGAATACCCTCCTGTTTTTTTCATTTACCATGTACAGGAAAAAACTACCAGAAGTCAATAGAGCACGAAATGGCAGTCATATATACAAACTACTGAACGAACAGTTTACCAATAAATGTCCGCCAAAAATGGCCATTGGCATAAAAACAGATCAAGCACAACTCACTGCTCACAAGGGTGCTCCAATGGTTATCTACCTGGCTTTTTCTCAGACTGGGGAGAATTCAATTAGCATTTCAATGGTTTTCAACAGCAGACTTGTGCTAAAATCACCACATGCAAAAACCATCCATTTGAACAAACCCACTTGGTCGGCAACAACTATGCTGAGGTATCAATGCCTCAATGGATGCAAGGAACCGTACAAGTAGTTTTCATCTTTCTTTTACGGAACCATTCATAGACCTTCTCAATTCCCACGGCAAGCAGCCTTTCAACGGTGATTGTAGTAACAATGAAGATGTTGACAGCTGCTTTTGTCGTGTTGAGATTGAAGACAAGCAACTAAAAGCAGTTCTTAACCTTCTCTTCTCGCTGTCATAAGGTTCACCGCAGGGGTCATGTCGCACCGCAGATATTTTAAGGGACTGAGGAAGTATGCAGTTGCATACTGAACCTGAGGAGTTAAAGACAATCATCATCCATATACTCTGGGGAGGTGACATAATGCAATTTAAGATTTATAGACAACTTTCTTTGGATCAACATAAACAGTGAACACTTGGGAGGCGAAGTCATGCAACATCAAGATAATGCTATCTTTGGATTCATCTCGTCCTGAAAATTCTCTTTTTTTCCCTTTAGAAATACATGAGTAAACTACCATTTTTGGGAAACCCTATTTTCAAGCAAAAAAACCCTTAGTTTCAATAAGGGACCTTCTGGAGTGGAAACAGACTTTTCCTGCGATTACAAATGCATAGAGCATAACCCATGTCCAGAGAAACAGTTCCAGGGTGGAGGAACATTTTTGCCAGAAACAACCATAACCATGGACCCTCTGCCAGTCTGCCCCCAGAAAGAAGAGATGCTGTATAAATTGTTCTGTGCAGGGATGGGAGGTCTACACGACATCTTTTTGTGACATTTACAGTAAGGTGAGTCCCTCACAAAGGTTATCAATGCTAATGGTTGCAGGGGATGTACAGTTTGACCAAAAGATAGGTTCATGCATCTTAGGTTCCATAGTAGAAACCAAAAGACCAAAGTTTATTATTGAAACTTCCCCTCTCATTTCTCCAACTTGCAAACACAACCAATTTATGTTCCAGCAAGGTCAAAAATTGATGTTAAAAGAAAAATTACTTTAGATTTGAAATATTCAGTTGCATAGATTTAGATGTTTCTGTTAACGATTTCATGCAGTAATTTTTAAATCCTCTATTCGGTAAATGGTTGGTGAAAAGGTACCTATTTTTGCAAGTCGATTTACCCACTTTGGAATTGGTTTCCCAGTCAGCTTGTAACATACATCCTTGCAGAAATGGTTGCAATTCTTAATAATCAAGTGATATGTATCACCATGATATCTTGCAGCATGCCGCTCCATGAATTCCCTGACCTGAATGGGATCGAGGCCCGTGGCCCCGATAAAGATGGACTTCCTGAACTTGAACCCTGGACACTGCCGAGGTTCAACCTCAAAAACACCACTTGTTGGGTAGTCATGTGCTCCGAATGCATATTCTATGCCATGAACTGCACAGTGGAAAGAGGGCAGTGAGAAAATATAAGATCTAAACTAGGTGCAAATTGGAGAGTGATATAAAAGAAGAAAATGCCGCAGGATAGGGCTTTAATCCATTGCTTGCATGGCTGTATTTTTAATGAATGAACAAAGAATGAGCGTTCATTAGGCTTGAGGTTGGTTAATGTATAGCAAGGATGGGAAACTAGATTAAGATATTTGGGGCTCAATTTTTCTCATTATAGCAAAGGGCAACCTATCTTTGATGATCTGATCTCCAGGCAGGAAACTAAAAAGCCTTACCTTCCACACCAGAGTGAAAGATGCCGAGGCCAGCCCAGTAGGCATAGCCATTCATGGGTGTCAAGTCATACACATTGAGATAAACTGGTGTATCACCTGCACCATAGTTCGCTGATCTTTGTTTGGGAAACAAAAAAAAACGGGAGGCTGATTTGCCTTTCAAACGAAGGGGAATGATGGATTTCCATCCATTCTTTGATCCAAATTTCATATTTCCTTAGAGTAAGACCAAAGTTCAACTAATGCTGTCCCCCAAACTGCAGATACAAGAAAATAACAAGCATCATCCCCTAGAAGAACAAAATCAACAGACTTTTTGTAGATTAACAAAAAAGCAGCTGCTGTAACAATAAAAAGAACAGCTTTTTCTAAAAAAATACATAAAAAACCAACTTGAAACCACTGCCTATTCTTTCAGCTCTTCATGAGAATCAAAGTCCTGCATCTTGTGGATCATATCCATTCCACTAAAGAAATTTATTAGTCATGTCTATTTCTCTAGTTGATCTTACTGAAACTTAAATGCAAGAGTTTTTTTTTTGGCTCTGCAGTACATTGTTTCCCTTTTTTAGTTTTTAACTCCCCTGTTATGCCATTATTTAAATCTCAGAAACAGTCAAAAACAAAATTAGTATATTTTTGGTAAATCTTTCAAACATAATAGAATACCACATTGCAGAATCTGCAGACTTGTCAAAATTACGGCTACCATCCGCATCTAACCAACTTGAAACCACTGCCTATTCTTTCAGCTCTTCATGAGAATCAAAGTCCTGCATCTTGTGGATCATATCCATTCCACTAAAGAAATTTATTAGTCATGTCTATTTCTCTAGTTGATCTTGCTGAAACTTAAATGCAAGAGTTTTTTTTGGCTCTGCAGTACATTGTTTCCCTTTTTTAGTTTTCAACTCCCCTGTTATGCCATTATTTAAATCTCAGAAACAGTCAAAAACAAAATTAGTATATTTTTGGTAAATCTTTCAAACATAATAGAATACCACATTGCAGAATCTGCAGACTTGTCAAAATTACGGCTACCATCCGCATCTCCAGTTGACTGTCATCCTAAATAATTAGAAAAAAAATAGTAGTATATTATTTTAGATTATCAAATTCACCATGAGAGATGATCAAAGCTTTTAACAAATCTTAGTCCAACTACTTATGGCTGGCAAGCCAAAGCATTTTAAGCCAAATATACAAAGGTCAACTAATTAAAATCCATTAAAGGAGTAGTGTATTGCTACATTCCTTTGTACCCTGGAGTCCAGGCAGACACTACTCGTGTACTTATATCCCCTTCATGCAGTTAAGTGTTAACAGATATGAAGTTTATAATGAACTTCGACTAAAAAGCATAACTACATTGTACTCCAAAGAGTCATCACTTCAAAACAATTACATCTCCGAGGTAACGACTTTCACAGCATGGCTTTTAGGAGATAAATTTAACAGTTAAGTTACACAGAATCCAGTGATTTCAAACTCCGAGATTCTAGTCATGAATTCTCCCACAAAAATTGTTTTTTACCACATTCATCGACAAGAGAAACTGGAATTGCAGCATTGCCTCTAGATTTAACAGTTGAAGGAAAAAATGTTACAGATCTAGTTGAAATCACAAACAGTAACAGCACAACGATGTAATAGATCAAACAAAAACCAGAGAGCCTCGATAACAACCAAAAACAAGATTACAAGAAAAATAATTATACAATGTGGCTTGGTGATGAGTAAAGAATTCCAAGAACTATTTTAAAAAGAGCGAACCTTGGGATCCAACAACATCTAAAATGAAGCAACAAGACAGCAAGTTCTCTTCTTTTTACAATTCTTTTTCAAAATTCCCCAGGAATCAAGAAAGCCCTTAAACCAAAAAAAGAAGAAGAAGAGGGACCAAGTTAAGAGAAGAACTCACGGATTTGTTATCAGAATGAGCAGGCATTAGAGCCCAAGAAAACCACCTTTATAAGAAGCACAATTGAAATGAAAACCACAGTGAGTTGAAAGCAATAATTACTCCCTTAACAAGAGAAAAGGAGGGCCTATCTGATTTTGAAACACTCGCTCCTCCACAAAACAACAAAAAGGCTAGAAATTATAAGAAAAATAATAAGGGCCCGACACTGTATTGCAAGGTAAAAGCCATCAGTCAATTTCTTTTCCTCTCTCTACTGCGTATCAGACTATCAGTGTAAGGATAGCCTCACTACCTCAGGTGCTAAATGACAAGGAAAGATACACGGAGGAAGGGAGGTAAAAATGGTGGTTACTTGATATTTCACTTGCGGCCGTACATTTGTTTTAATAAAACAAAATAGGGTAAAAAGAATTTAATTCTCAGATAATTAATTAAAGTGATGATTTAAATAATATGAAAGAAAAAACAAAAACAATAATTTTTTTTTAAAATCACCATTAATGTTAACCTCATTATATGAAATATAAATGAAGATAATCTTATAAATAAATAAATAAATATTGACAAGAAAAATATTTTAAAAAATAAAAAGTAACTCGAATTAATCTTTTAAATCTATTACACAAGTCGTAAAATTAAGGTTACCGTAAAAAACATACCTGAAAAAATAAAAAAATAAAGAGGTACATTTTTTAATTAAACAAATATAAGGGATAAGATTAAGAAAAAGAAACAACGCAAAACAGAGCCCTGCACGTGGTCCAGCTAGATGGCAATAATTAGGCACGGATTTCTTCCACATCTTTCATTCTACTCCTCTCTCTCTATTTCAAAATTGAAGGAAGAGCACGCCACTGAAAATAACTAGAAATAGATACTTGTCCTTGCCCCGCGCTGCTACGTTGCTTACCGGAAATGTTTTTAATATGAAAAGATATACAAATATTACTAACATATTTATAATAAAAAAAGATTAATTATGAATTCAAATTATAATGTATATTTTATGATTTTTTAAAATATTGCTAAGAGAATATATTAGATAAAATTTGTTTTTAAATGTAGAGACTATAATATAATGCATCGAATTCAAATTAATACATCAAATATGAAATTATTAAAAAAGAAATTGAGAGTAAAAAACAATCAGCTAAAGTTTTTCAATATAGTTGTTTATAAGGGTTGATGAAATTTAAAATCTAAATCTAAATAAAAAATATACCCCTCAGCTTAAAACATTTACCGTTGTCAATCCTAGGTTTTAATTGCAACCTATAACGTATGTCCGACCCTGTCTGTTTGGCAAGTGCCAGAAGCGGCAGACAAAGCCAAGCCAGAGCTGAGGGGGTGATTATCGCTAAAAGTTTCACGGTACTTTAAATAAAACGACGTTGTATTATGTTGAGGCTGGGGTACCATAGAAACCAGCGGAGACTTTTCCTTCCATGCCCTTTTTTATGATCGAGATGTCGGGTCAGCACTGCGTGCACTACTAATTAATTCCGATCTCACTAAATATCCTGCAAGTCGCAATGAGCAGTGTAAGACACCGCGAGATGACAGACGTGATCGAAAGGCTTGAACCCGGGATGAAAGGAAAAAAACTTCCTTCTCGACCACCAGGTCAAGACCTGTTAGCTCCATGCCGGCTTCTTAGTTCTCAAAAAAATATATACAGAGACTACAATGATAGCCCAAAATGACATCAGACACAAAACAAAGCATGATGTGTCTTCAGGAAACAGCAGCACATCGCACGAACAAAACACCTATCCACTGTCCTGAGCATAATCTTCCAGACAAATGCAATTTTATCGTGTGCACTTATCTCGACCAACCAAGGATGTCAGGAGTTAAAAAATAAAATAATGTTATTTTAATATTGAATTAAATTCTGGTTTATTTCGGATTTTCTGGTCAAATTCCAGTTGAATCACGTCAGAATTATTTAGCTTGTGCTATTTTGGTCAAATAATATTTTTTTTAAATAATAAATTATTTTACAATATCAATCATATTTTTTAATCCGACCATTAGATTGAGATGAAATTTTACGAGAAGTCTCTTGACATATTTATATATATTATGTAAAAATTTCAGAGCAATTAGAGAATGTAATAACCTTGCGAGATTGATGATGACATTCTCGTAATATTGTACATGTTCATAATTTTGTTTAGAAAAATCATTTTATTGTATTTTTTAGGTTAAATTGTACAATTCTAAATAATTTTATTTTTGGATTTGAAATAAATTTTACCTTTTGAATTAATATATTTAATTATATATATACACACACATAAACAATACAACCCCGAAACAGCAAGTCAAAACACTCCGAAACCAAAATATTACATTTCAATTGGAAAAATAAAGTACCAACCATAAAGTAATTGACCACCTTGATCTAAAAAACGCATCTCGATCGATGTCCTTTGACTTGCGAGAAATTGCAATTTGCTTTTCATTGGTCTCACATTACACAGCTCCGAGAGTGTTGAAATGAGTCCATGCTTCCTGCGTGCATGCAAGGATAACCATGTTAGATGAATTTAGAACCGCAATGGTTTCTTTTAAGAGGCCATCGGTAGATTATTTTGACTTCAGGAATTTCAACTTAACCAGATACTACCTGCAAAATATCGAAAACTTTTTCTGCTATGTATTTTTCATGCGAGGTAGCACCTTTCTGCTGTAGTTTATCAGGGTGTAGACAGAGTAAGGCCTTTTGATATGCTCTTTTCACTGCATTTCCTTCAACTATATCAACAAGAGGCATAGGCTTCCATCCACTTCCAGACCAAAGAACCTGTGATAGCAGCCATTATCAGTTCTGAATATGTCCTCCCAGAGAGCTTCTCTAACAATTGCAAGGCTAACTAAATCAGTCAAAGCCTAAGGATGAGTCGTGGAACTAAGAGCCTGGGACAAGCAGGGTTTTACTCACTCACCTGGGTCCATAAAATGCACTTTCCACGGGATAGGGTTTCATCGAATCGAGAAAAAAAAAGGGTCGTGGAACGAACTTGATGAAATGCAATTTACCAGGTTTATTCACGAATCACCAGAATCCCACATAAAATAGGAAATGCAGTAGGTCTGATGCTATGGTAATTAAAGTTCAGATCAAAGAACTTGCAGTGTAGAAAAGAATTGCGTGCAAGGCAAACTCACATATTGTAAAGTTGACAACAGGGAGCGAATGTTGCCTTCCTTTCCTTTCGACCACTTCTGTATTTTATCATCAATGACCTGCAATGTATAACTTTCGATTGTTAATTCCTAGCAGAGTTGGAAAAAAGAAAGAAAACATGGAGTGTCTTTGTTTGTATGCTGCCTCACTTGGATCTCCTCATGGTTATCGCTGGTTTGCTGCTCCCTTTCCTCATCCTGGGGCAATTCTGTAATCTGGACACAAGGGAAAGTTCACTAGCTCATTAGTCATTCCAAGATTCAATATAACAATACGTATACTTGCTAAAGAAAAGAAGAAGAAGAAGAAGAAGAAGCAAGGTTCAATTTTGAATTAAGCCTTGATATTATTTTCAACACGCAGACATGGATCTCATACCAGGAGGAATGACATATCTGTATCTCCATTGGTTGATTCTGAGACATCAGGAACGTATGCTGTCAACAACATTTTAATGCATCACACATCGCATTCTTAACAACTATCAACACTGATTCCAAAACCTTTTTGTAAAATGAAGTAGTAGTTCAGTAAAAGAGGCTCATGCTAAAGAAATTGCATAGCAACTGGAATATTTGAATGATAATTCAGATGAACATGAATTATACATAGTTGCTTCACCATTTTAATCTAATTGATGTTAAAAAGCACATTAAAATCATTCGTCCAGGTGGATGGGATCCAAAATCTTCTGTTTTACATGAAGTAGTTGAAAGAACCAATCGCATCACGCATCTCATTATTATATATCCAAGCCGCACAAGTCATTTGGTTGAAGATTGATATAAAATACCTGTAGTTGGCGCTGATCTATCCTTACGTCCAGAAGAAACGTTTGTGGACTTGAGATTGTTCGCCGCTGTATCAGGATGTTGTTGCTGAGATTGCTTAAGACATTTATCCACCTTAAAATTACAAAAAAAAGTTGAAAATTTTGGATTCACTAGGAGATTGAAATAACTCCATCCAGAAAACTATCAAACTGTATCTGTTGTAGCTAAAATCTGACAAAATAAATCATTTTCAGCAGAGTACCAGGGTTGATGCATTTGAAATGTTTTTCCCGTACACATTATTCGAGTGCATTTTCTCATTTGTGGCATCCCCGGTCCTGAATTTGCTCCTTTCCTTTCGTCTAGAATCTTGATGTTGTGAGTCATTAAGATCTAAGGTGGGTATTCCTGGAACTTCCTGGTTGAAAATTTTAACAAAGTCCTTGACCCTTCCCCTTCCCCTGCTCGTCCCAAGGCTGTCTCTTGATTTTGCAGGTGGAAATTGAAAGTTAGCTCTATCCACTCCTACACTATTCGCTTTCTCGTATTGATCCTCTATATTTTCATTGACATCAAAAACCACAGATGAGTTTTTGGTGCTTTTTACCTTGCTTTCTTTCAAACCAGTTTTACTAGTCAACTCGTCAATACCTGCCAGAGAAAATAAATGCGTTATTAGAGATATCACATTAGGAGCATGTTTGGATCTAGAGCATGTCTTACCTTGTTCATCATCATTCTCAGATAACAGGGACGATGGTGGTTTTAACTCAGTATCGTGAGCCTCTTGCGTAACTGCAGAAAGTTCTTCCCTTATTTTTCCAGATAAGCCTGTTTCAGTAGCAGAGTGATGTTTTATTTCTTTTAAAGCCCCCGAGGCGGAATTTATAAAACCATCTTCAACTATCACTTGAAGATTGCTTGGAGTATCCAACTCAGATATAACAAAACTTGTGTCCTCAGGGATTTGACACTCTTCTACCTCACCCTGAATGCTTGTGTCGAAGAGGAAGTGATCCTCTTGTTTGTCAAACCCCATTCGACTACTAAATGAGGGAATATCAATATCATGTGGAGTTGCTGGATGTAATTCTCTTGCTATACCCTCGCATGAACATCTCTCAAGTTTACACTTCTCATTCAGCCTTGATTTGCTAGCTCCTCTAAGAGGCATTGCAAAAGGTAATCCTTTGGTTGCCCACTTGTAAATAGAAAAATGAAATTGGTTTCTGTTTGTCGGAATTTCTGAACCATCTGAATCCCTTTTCCAACTTCTGCTTTTGTCTGTTTCTTCAGGTTTGGTCCAGTTTGATGACTCCTCACTGCTAAGAGATTGCTCCTTAGATAAAGCGCTCTGTCGAGAGACATCATTAGTCAACTCTTCTCCAACGAGGTTTGTTTGGCTTGCAGATCCAGACAAAGAAGAATATGTATAATTGCTTATTGCATTTGAAGCACTGTCTTTATTTTTGTGATGGCCACGGGCATTAGAAATAACTGTTGGCAAGTCTGTCCCTTTAATCAGTTTGGCAGGGAGGCTGCAAAATTATCGGTGCAATATTTGAGCTCTTGGGATGTATTTTTTCAAAAGACACCCAAACCCATGCAGATAGTAGTGAAGATAAGAACAACTACTAGATAAATAATCAATAACCACTACCAGTCACCACTTTAATACCGAAAAACATTTGAAATAACCTCAGAAAAGACATATCATCAACTCATGGGGGTATAAAAGAATTCTCAATCGGTGATTTATGTTAACTAATGAAAGAATACATCAATTATAAGATCTAAATCGTACAGGAATAAAGCAAATAGCATCTCAGAAAAAGCCAAAACCTGAATTGTGCAGGCAGTGACGGACTCCAGGGATCAGCTCTATGTGGCATTAGTTCAGCAGGGCTTAAGGCTCTTGAACCTGGAGTCGAAGAAAGTGAATCACGGTCATGCTTCCTTGGAGAAGAACTCAAAGACTCGCCGACTCTAAAAATATCATCAAAGAAACCGTCGTTTCGAAATCGCCTTCTATTGACACTTTCATCTCCAAACACTGGCTTGTCATTTAGACCAGACAAACTGTTGCGAGACAACTTGGTATCGGCATCACCACTTGTTGATGCAAATGAATCTGCCGTTTCAGAAAAACTATACCGCACCTCCTGAAGCGACGATCGCCTCGGTGGGCCACCGAAAACATCTGTAAAATCAACATCTGAGCTTCCATGTTGGCTCTCTGGAGAAGAACTTGGATAGTTTGTAAAAGGTCTTTGAAAATTATAACCTAACTGAACACTCTCTCTCTGAGAAATCCTCTCCATTACCCACAAAACCAGGTTAATTCAACTGGACAAGACAAACTTGAATGAAAAAAAAAAAAATAGTGGCCCTATCAAGCTTTGTGATCATGGAAATGCAAGTCCTGATGGGGTCCTTGCTGTTGAATCAAGAATTTGCAGAGATTTCTCTTCCGAGAATCATGATATTGCGTTGTGGAGGACGGGATACATACAGACAGGAATGTGGAAGATGTTGTCAGGGAAAATACAAGGTGGGGTTGGTGGTATTTGAAGCCACTAGTGAATATCAGTGTTTCTGAGTGTGTGGATATCGTATAAGGAGATGATTCCAGGCGACAACCAAAGTGTTACTATCTTTGTCGTTAACCTAAATTCTTAGAAATTTATTATTGGTTACCGTTAAACTCGGATTTTTTATGATCCCACATTGTTTTGGGTTCGTTTTCTACAATGTCCATTCGGATGACAACCTCTTATTGCTTGCCCTAGATTGACAGAAGCCATCAACTCTTCTTGTGGCTTCTTTCTTCTGTCCAAGTAAATTAAAAGAAAAATCAAATTAAAATTGGTAAGAACACGACCAAAAAGGCACTTACAGTACAAAACATAAAGTACTGGTTGTTTTTCTCCCATTGTCCTTGTGATTCATTGGCTCATATTTTCGAGTCTTTTGCAGTCAAATTTGGTCTTGATTGCAGCAGATGTAATTAAATCTGACCAAGAAATGCAATGTACGCCCAGGTCTTGACTACGATTGGTCACCATAGAGATAATACTTCTACTATGTTTTTGTAATGATGATATAAAAAATATATTAATATATCCTTACACAAATTTACAATATAAGCAATCTCCCTCTCTCTCTCTCAATCCTCTAGGGAAAAAAAGATCTGGCAATCTCTTATGCTTGTTTCCACTTTATCGTATTGTATTTGCATGTCATACCCCGCCGTTTAACCCCGATCACGAGATACATCTTGAGGTGAGCTCAAATCTGCTATAAACTAATGGGATATGGCCTCCACCTGCAACCAAGATGCCGAGTTTCGGACAGCCTACCGCATCATTTAGTGGCGGTAAACTTGAACCACCTTCAACTTGAGACTAAAAAGCATAACAGCACATGCAGCCCGTAGCAGGTTTAGTAGCTTCAACAGATGGAAAAAAGATCGCTATCTGATCTATAATCGCATAAATCACGAAAATCAAGCTATAGATTTGAATTTTAGCATATCAACAATAACTGTCACGCAGTCGGCTATAGCAAAAATAACTAGAACTTAAGCAGTACATATTTACATCCGATGTGCTTCAGGATAATAAGTATTTGATCAGTGTTCAAGCTAACGAGTTGCAAAACCAAGAATTTCCTATGCCCAGTAATTTTCCTCCAGGCGACAAAACTTGATCAGCGCCATTCTTAAAGGCCACTTCATGCTTGAGAACGAGGTTTCTTTTCCAGCTTAATATGAACACAGAAAACAATAGAATTACATTATAAATGATCTACTTGAATAAACTCCATTCCTATCACAGTCAATTTGACGATCTCTGTTCGAAAACGTGATCATGATACTTGAAATGGCGGAGAAATGAATACAAGTAGAAAAGGAATGCGCATCTTTCTAGTGCTAATCTATTAACAACTAACCTGATCTGGTCCTAATTGATGGAAAAAGAGCGGGCAGAAATGGTCAAGATAGTTAGCATATTGTTAGTGCCAACCCTCAGTCAATGATGAAATTCAATCCCATTTCATCTCAAGCAGCTAGCCAACAGGAGCCGGATAAATATTGACATAAACAGACAATTCCATCAATCAGGGAAACATCAATCAGGGCCTAGGAGACTTTATTTGGTCCAGATTGAACAGCAGACACACCACTACTGAAGAGAAGGAAAATTAGGAAACAGGAACTTAGACAAAAACAAACCACTATTAAGCCTTAACCACGTTTGGTGATAACTTAAAGTTCTAGAACTCCAAAATCTGCAGGCATAAACATCATTCTCCAAGATCATGCACATAGGCTAGAATTACAAAATGCCATTTTGGCTCCTCTTGCCTGTCAAAAACTACTATAGAGAACCTTAGGCACATTCGGTGATTGCTTAGAGTTCCAGGACTCCAAGATCTGCAAGCAAACATCGTGCTCCAGGATCATGCACACGGGCTAGAATTACAAAATGCCATTTTGGCTCCTCTTACCTGTCAGAAACTATTATAGAGAACTTGTATATTCATGTGTGTATTAGCAAGGCCCTTAGAAATGCCCATGCAGTTATAAACTACAGCATATACATGGTTGGAAAATATTTAATTGACAATTGCATTCAGAAAAGCAGGAAAACAAAAACAAAAAGGAAACCACACACACAAGTGACAGAGAAGAGAGTCATACATCATCCAAGCTGGTAATATATGAAACAACAACAGTGATATCATCAAGCTTGCCACCATAATAGCGAAACCCAGCATTTTGCGCAGAAGTGGAGAATGGGGTCTGCCGGTCTTTATCTTCCGCTCGTTGCCGTGCCAATGCAGCAATTTTCTGAGCTGCTGCCTGGGGCTCTAAGCCAGCTCTCATGGCATGAACCACAATTGCAGTAATTTCAGTGTTGTACAAGTTGTCAAACAATCCATCTGTTCCAGCAACTATAAAGTCTCCAGGAGCAACAGGAATTGTGAAGACCTGAATCAAATGGGTTCTTTAGCTTATCTAAACATTCTGCAATAGATCGTGGTTTACTCATAGCAAATAAACCACAAATCATATATATTTTCTTTTAATCACAACTGCTTTGGTGATTCTAATGCCAGGTGTGACTATCGAATCTCATAAATGATCAAGCATGTCTAGAAATTCAGAAATATAGAATTAGTATGGTTGCAAGTAATACAACAAAAGCATGCTTGTAATTTTTAGTTAGGTTAAAGAAAATATGAAATTGTTAATGACAGATTAGACCATATGAATGATAAGCCATTTCATACATCTGTATTTCCACACATGGTCAACCATGACTGAAAAATCAATTATGTAGCATTCGAATGGTTGCTAGGAATGCAACTGCTTGCAATATTAAGCTAGGTTTTCGAGAAAATATGACACAGTTGATGTTAAATTAGATACATATGAATGCTATGCCATTTCAAATGACTAAAAGAAGCTTAATCAATCTGCACTGATACTTGCAAATACAAAAATCTCAAATGTAAAGAATGAACAGTAAGGAAAACAGAACATGTAAGAACTAACCTGGCCCGAGCTAGGAAGAGCACCACTGTTTCCATTCTCAAGTTGATAGGTGAAATTAAAACCATGTTGTTGCACAGGAGATCGGAAGATGGTGCTCCCACCTCGAACAACTACAAACCCACTATCCCCTAAGTTGATTGCATGGAGACCCTGCATGAGAAATCACATAATCAACAACGAAAATAATACAAACAAAAGACATAGAGGTCTTGTCTCAGCAAAGCAAGCAATCAACAAGATTCATTTCTAGTCTGAGGCAGTGCTATCTGTTCATGAAGTAGCCATGTGCAAATGCATCATGTGAAACCACTTGAATAAGAAAATGAAAGGAGTTAATAAATGCATGCAAATATGAAAAGGGAGTTGCAAACAATCAATATCATAAAACGTTAGTAGTTTTATATGCAAGTTCACCAACCACCTCGAGTCATAGCTGTTGACGTGCTCAGTCCTTGCTATGATAGATTTGTTAATTATTGTTTGTCACACGTGGAGGGAATTTAAAGATTTAGTTCCTCGGTAGATGATATGAATGATTGATAGGAGTAGGCAATAAAATCCAACATAGCTGAAATTTAAAGGATTTTGACTCTAAATGGCTGTAATCATGATGCATCACCTTCTTTCTATCTACAATGAATCCACAAAATGACTGTTAAAGCCGAAAAGCTACTCACTGTAGCATTTCAAAATCCATGCTAAATGTGAGAATTGTTACCTGATCTGTGAGTGCTATGATGCATGCTGTTGAGGAACCTTTGGCTTTAGTTCTAGAGTGAGCCTTCTCCAAGACTCTAGCTGGGTCAATTGAACCCTTAGGCTCCTCTTGAATTGCAGCAACTGAATTAGACATGAGCTCCCGGGAATACTGTCCAGAATCCACACCATAATCTGCCCAGCCACCAACGCCATCAGCTACACCAACAGCTTGTTCATCTGCACAAATAAAGTGGGCATCCTCTCCGCCAGTCTCTTCTTTATCAGGATGGGGCAGGTAACATGATCCCGAGAGTAGCTTGAGTGTTTTTCCAGTTGAAATATTTCTGCAGTCAATTTGAATTAGCATAGCTAGATTGTAAGTGCTAGCAGTCACAGTATAAAAATAAACAACACTGCACACGGACAAAGTGAGCAACATGTTGACCAAGCAAAGTCTTCGGTCTGAGTTAAACACGCCAGGGAAACAAAAGAAATCATGGAACAAGGGGAGAATGTAACTCGATTTCTGAAATGATATATCATGAAAAATAAATAAGAGAACGATGGAAAGGTCTAAGAACATACTGTTCTGATGAAGCACAACCTTCAAGCTGTTCCTCACGGGTAGAATTCTCATAGGTCACATCATGGGCGGTCCCAGCTGCAAAGCATGGATGCGATGAACAGTGGAATTCTCTGAGTCCTGACTCCATATATGGAGAAAAATTACACCATCTCTTTGCAGCATTGTTGATACAGTACCCATAAAATGGAAATGGAGAATTGGTAGGCTGCTCTCGGTTATTCAAAATCATTCTATACTTTCTGAAACTCTGGGAACTACTGCCAAAAGAGATGCTGTGATTGTTTGCCGGCAATGGAAGATCCCCACCCCTTGAAGTCAGTTTCTCTAATATACACTCACTAAACACAGCTCTGTATGCACTTACAGCCATTTTATCATCATAAGACTTCCCACTAACCGATATTTGATAGTTGTCACAAAGGCCACGATCTATGTGATAACCACAACCCTGAAACGAAGGGCCTGATACAGAGGGTACTGAAAATGTACGAGGAAGTGCTCCAACAACAGAGATCTTCCTTCTTCGGTTAACTAATATTGAATCAGAACTAGAAGCAATGACAGCATCAGGACTCAAAAGTAGTTGTAAATCCGTAAGCGATGCAATGCATAAAGGATGAAATAGCCTATAATTGCAGAATCGAAACTTTCCTTGCTCAATCCGACTCTTAAATTCTTGCAGGACACCTTCTTGTCCTATTCCTGATCTCCGGACCGCACTTCTTAGCCTTGAAAAATACGTAGACGGCATCTTACTCTCTTAACCAAAAAACTTTAGCTCGAACCCGTCTATTACTGCCTCCACAGCACACAAAATACAATCTCATAGCCTCCAACTCATCTATCTGCACTTTTATATTCCTGCAATACAAAGAGGGGGGGAACTGGTCATACACATATTAACCAACTATTCTATAAGCAACTAAAACCTCTGTAAACCAAATCGATAGGAAAAGAGAAGAACAGTAGCAAGAATTAGCCTAAATCACAATCGGTACAGAACCCCTTTTAGCAAATAAACTCCGAGCGTAATTGTATAGTTATTACAGGTTTAAACAATCAGTTACGCAGGAGGCTAGTGAGTGATTAAAAAAGTAAACCCACTAATTTAAACATGGAAAAATAAGTCTCACCTGTGTATTGAAGCCTGGAATCTGACCCTCTTTATTTATAGGCACTGAAAGAAAAGCCAAAGCTCAATCTCCAAGGAGTTAGGTGACAAACACGAGGCTCTCTACTCCAATTCCTTCTCTCTCTTTTGTTTCACTCTTCCACTTATAGTTTCACGATAGCGAGAAATGAAGAGAAGGTGACGAAACAAAAAGTTATTTTTTTTAATCCTCGTTGTCAAACCCTCAAGACAGAAATAAACATTAACATAAATTATTAACAAAAAGAGCAGAAGATTTGGAAAACACACTCACTGATTATCTACTTTCCATCCTCTATCCCCTGTCCCTTCAATTTTTACCTCTTTTCGTTTTATTTATTTTCAATAATATGTGCCATTAAATGTTTTTACTTTGCCTGTTTTTTTAATATGAATATTTTATATTATTCTTAAATTAATTTTAAAAGTTTACTGATCAAAATTGATGTTCTTAAGAAACTTTTCAATTGTTTATTTGGTCTTTTAAATTTATCTTTTATTAGATAAATCATAGGATGTTCTTTTAACATGTTAATTAAAAAATGCATTTTTGACTTAGGAAAATACATTTTCTTTATAATCTAAATCATTGTTTTTCTTGCCTATTTTTATTGCCATGCGATTAAATAAAGGAATTAAAAAGTCAAACACACCACCAAGTTAATAATCTATAAGTGCATCATTTTTTTTATAATTAAGATCAACCACTTGCTTTAGTGTTTAATTAGGAATCGACCATTCATTCTACAATTTATCATCATAGATATACATACTTTAATTTAGCTTTAATTTTATTCTTTAATATCTTATTTTAAATTTTTTTTTAACTTGGTTTCCATTCCATTTATCACTTTTTTATTATATTTTTCTCAATTTCATATTTTGACATTTATTTTATCAATATCATGACCATAATTATTGATTTTAAATGTTAACACGAGTTTGCTTTATTTTTTAATTTATTTTATCCTTCAAAATTATTTTTGAGAACTGATGTTCATGCTTTTTTCTCCACTTTCCTTTCTAGTGTGTCTAAGATCATGAGGGTAAACGAGTTGATCTAAGAAAAATTCTTATTTTTTATTTTTAATTTCATCATTAAACATTGAGTTGTTAGATAATTTAACTTCGTTGTCTTATTAAGTTCACTTTTGCCCATAATTCTGTATAGCTTTAATTGATATGAATAATTTTTTTATTTAATAAAATATTTATTATTATAAATAAAATTATTAAACATAGCAAAGTCTATGGCATGTGCCGCAAGATTAAATATTCATTTTTTAATTTAATATTAATTAATTTAATTATATATGTGTATAAATATTTTTATTTATGATTAAAAGAAATATATACAAAAAAGCTTTAAAAAAACTTGTATGTCGATATATTCATTATTTTACTTTTAAAAAATAACCAACCTGCGGTAAGACAAGATTCAAATAGGGAGTTAATTCTTCAAGGATGTAGAGAGTGTCGGTGTTTTGGCTTATCTAACGTTGTGTGGCGTGTAATTTACCACGTGTCTTTGTCGTGTCTAGAACGAGGGTAGTTTGGTGATTGCACTGTAAAGTCCTGACTAGTTGGAGAGCAGACAGAATTGGATAAACTGCGATGGTGTGCGGCCGACATCACAAAAAAATGAAATACTTCTTGCAGCTACCCACGACTCGAGTTCTTATTGTCATAATTTTCAATATCGTTAAGTCGACATTTAGATTTTTTTTATTGAAACATAATGTTCTGATTTTAAAGTGTTCGTTCCAATTTTAGTGTCGTATTGTTGATATATAATTAATTAATTATATATATATATAAAAAAAATAAAATATTAATTTAACAAATATAATTAAAATTTAAATTCTTTTTTTATTTAAAATATTTTGATGTTTTTAAATTATTTTAATATATAGATGCCAAAAATAATTTTAAAAACAATAAAAAAAATAAATTTTGAAACGGCACGCCCGGAACAGAACCAAGACGTTCCGACCGGAATTTGACCGAAATTTCCGGAACGAACCAGAATTAAAATCGAGACAAAAACGATACTATTTTATCTCGATTTTTTGAACCGAACAGAATTAATATCTATTGTTCATGTTATTCACGAAGAAGCCCAGCTCCTTTAGTCTTTTCTTTTCAGTTTTTTCTTTTATAAAGTTAATTATAACTTAATTACTATAGTTATTTTTACAGCTAATTAATCACTATATTATCCATGCAAATTAGTCCCTGATGTTAGCAAATAAAAGGGACTTCAAATTTGTTCAAGCTTGGAATTTATCCCTAATTCTTATGAACAAAGCAGCATTTACATGCACCCAGTTCGATTTTGTTCTTCTTCTTATTATTATTTACGTATACATATGGGATTAACTCAGCTAAGCTAATAGGGTGAAGATTTCAGATTAGAAATCAAATCATCAAATGGGTTGTAAGTATATTTCATCTTTGCTGCATCTTAACCAATGTCTACAAGGCATATTAAACAAGAGAAAAAAAGAAATGGGCTGAAGGAGAGAATTGTAGCTCAAAAAGGAAAAGTAACATTATTAGAGCTCCATTACTATTTCTTTTAGAAGCCAGTCAAAGGAACAAGATTTAGAGGTATAATATACCCCATGAAATAAACTAAACCTGCTATGATAAGGCGCAAACGTGTGGCTGAAAACTCCACGCAATAAAGTATACCTTCCAAATAAAGTACAATGCAAGCCAACCATTAAAAATAATCACCTGAGAAAGAGAATAAATTCTGTTAGTTACAATACGGTAAGGATGTTAGTCGATGAAAGATGTAATGCACGATCTCCAAACCTACAAAGCTATATTCCAACACCGACAATTTGACAAACCAAATACTAGTATATGATATCTTGAGGTAACCTTTTGATTAAGCTTATCATACACTTCTCTATGAATATGGGGGCTTATCATTTATTATTCTATGGAATATCTTGGAAGTCTTTGTCCATGAACTCGAAATAAAAAAGATCTTCATGAGGTTCAATTTACAGAATTCAAAAACAGCAGCAGCAGCACAGGACTTCCTTATTCATGGAGTCAAATATAGATAATGCAAAAATTTGCTAGTTTGGGGACATATTGAATAACTGGGAAGGAACCAACTTGGTTCAAGGATATCCATGATGTAAGAAACAATATAATTCCCAATTAAATCTCCAAATCTGACAGTCCTTCACACAGCACAACGCACTTCAGATTTCGATAGTGAATTCAAGCATTTTAAGTGGCACACATGAGCTAAAACATCAGTAAGTAGAGTGTTTATAGATCTAAATCAGAGAAAAATTACCTTAGTAGATATTCAGTTGATGTATCTGGTACAAAGGAAACCCTAAACAGCAACCTGCAAACACGAATATAATCCACAACGTGATCTTCATTTTGTTCCTTTAGCTTGTATGTTTAAAATTTTAAGAAATAAACTAAACACTAGGAAAAACTGTTATCAGAAGTCAATTATTGCAAGGTCATGTCAATATGAATTTTCCTGTTGAAACTACAAATTATGCAGCAATTACCTGTTGAGCATAAGAAATTTAGTTTATTGTACGGAAATTTCACGAACAGGCCATTATTAATACAGCAGCCCATTTTGTATTTCCATATGATTCCTAAGCATTATTTTCTCCATACTAGAATTGTCCTCAATTTTTTATACCTTTTCCATAAAACCTATATCTCTATGAATAATTACCTTCTTGTTATGTTCAAGAGAAGTTTCTGTTACTGGTGGGCCATATGTATCAGAAAATCAAAGCTCTTCCCTATATCCTATAGCAAAGTTCAAGATCACAAGCAATTTCTTGTTTTGTATTCTAGAAATGGTATATTGCATGCATTCACATCGTATCTGGCCATATAAAGGTCATTACTCATTATTTATCTCCCTTGAGCACTCCTGGAGGGTGCAAAGCGGTGCTATGACAGTAAGCATTGTGTTGCATTAAGAGTCTATACAAGCCTCAAACTTGCACAACAAATGTTCCTTCTAAGTGCCATGCTTTGTCACGCACATGCGCGCGCTCCTTTTAGAAGAATCCTGATTGCATTCAGTACCCAGGAATGCAGGTAATTGGATGGCAACTATAGATCCTATTAAGAAACTAACAGTCTGCAAAAGCTTCTTGAAGCAAGTATATAGGCTCAAATTTAATAGCATAGCTATGGTACTTTACCTTCTCTTTTGGTGTAATGATGGCTTTAACTGCCTCAAAAACCTCTTCAACAGGCTTTGCCGCATCAACCTGAGAGCTCAATGCAAATAAATGGTTAAAGTAATCAAGCAATATGCATTGCAATATAGAAACAATTGCATAAACATATTACCTTCCGAACTTTCCCCTTTGAGTCATAGTACTTAATCACAGGAAGACTGGACTCTTGAAAAACTTTAAATCGCTTCCTTATAGTTTCAATGTTATCATCAACTCTTCCCTATATAACCCCAGAAAAGGAAAGAATCACAGAATAAAGATACATTGGCACATGAGATGTGAAAAATGAACCAATACAGAATATGAATGCGAGATATGTTATGTCCAAGTATATTATAGAAAGAGCGGTCACAGTAATCCAACCTCGTTCCTGCTCAAAATGCGCCTCTCCATCTCCTCTTCAGGACAATCAAAGAATAGGACAAATGCTGGTTCAATTTTGGTCTGGATAAACAGCATAACTCAGCATTTAATAAAATAAACCTGAAACTTTATCTTCAGCAGACATGCCATCTGAATCTTTATTATGCTACAAACACTATTCAGACCAAGCAGAGAGCTTTAGCATGCACATGCACGCGCGCACACACACTCAGATACTGGGGATAACTTCACTAGTTTCATAAGAATCGAACCTAAGACCTTTACCAGTCTCTCTCTCTCTCTCTCTACCACTCAAGCTACACACCAAGAATTGTGTAGAGAACTTACAACAGCCTCAAATGCAGCTCGGTTTTCCTCATTGCGGGGAAAACCATCAATCAGAAATTTGTCGTTTTCACTTTCATGCATTGCTTTTTGGAGGAGCTTTATTGTTACCTCTGAAGGCACTATCTTTCCCTCCTTAATCATGTTCTGAATCATGGTTCTGTAGACCACAAGGAACAAGATAACCAAGTGTTCAGTGATAAGGTCAAGCAAAAAATGCAATCATAGAAGTTCCAAAATCTAACACGTAGCACCATGAGACCAAATGGAAAAGTATGTGAAGGCACTAAGACGCCACCATGACTCAATATCCACAGACCATGTGCAGAGAATACATGCAGTTGATGACAAGCATATTTTGAGATTATAATTTAGAGGAGAACCAAACAACTTATTAAAGATCTGACCACGTGGAACACAGAGGATAGTCACAGAAAAATTGCCAATCACTTGATAGATCAAATCCAAAAAATCCCTACATTCCCATCAAGAAAGATATTGAATGACAGCTAAACGAAGAAGTAAACATAAACACTCATATTAGGTATTCCAACATAAATATTCATTCAATATGAGGCGTCATTGAGATAACGAGGGGCAGGGGGTCATCAAATTACTGAAACCTAACCACAAATGAGAGAGGGAAAAACTTGCATGATCGATGTGATACAGATCCATGAATCGCTTTAATCTTATTTTAAATTCTGTATGATTTAGTTTTTCATGTAAATTTATTCTTCACATGAAGTAGCCTTACTTTGGGATCTTGGTACTGGTTGTGAATCTTACTTTATTCATGAAATTAAAACATTAATTTGATGGATTTCTTCTATTTATGGTTTTCCTTTTCCTTTTCCTTTCCTGTTTGAATGTCAGTACTTTAACAGCTTTTGGTGCCCATAAAAGTAGCCCCTGTATATGCAATGATAAGGACCTTGGCAAGTAATTATGAGTATCTGATTTAGTAAGGACTGCAGCCTAATAGTGTTCCTTCTTTTTCTATTTTCTAAAAGGACATTTTTCTTCTTCTACTGCTTCGAAATTCCTCTTGCTACAGTGTTTCATATCCTATCCATAGCTATAGTGGTATACCCTATTTCGTCAAAAAAACAATTTTCTGATCTGCCTAAATTTTGTATAAACCATAACCTGTTGTTCATCATAAATCTCAATGAGATGCAAATTCAAAGTCATCCTACATCAGAGTGCCAATAATAATAATAATAATAATAATAATAATAATAATAATAATAATAATAATAATAAACTTTATAAAGAAAATTGAAATAAAAGTGTAAAATGATAAGATGCTTGAGAATTTAAATAAAAGTGTAAAATGATAAGAAGCTTGGGAATTTTTTGAATAATGAATTTAATACAAAAGAAACATTGAGTATCAGGATATGGCATTCAAAGTCTTCTTACAGTGGTCTCTGGTTCAAACTGCCATGTTTTTAGGTAATCATGGCAAAATAGTGATTACATTAAAAGTGATAGAGATAAAAAAAAAATATGTAATGAGCAGCTTGGCAGAAAAAAAGTATGCAAGATATACCCATTTTCAGAGCCGGATTTAATTTCTGCCCGGAGAAGATCTCCAGCGCTGAGATGAGTGTGACCAAAGTTTTCAACAATACTGGCACACTGGGTACCCTTTCCACTGCCAGGGCCACCTGATCATTCAGGAAAACAAACAATTTTTTAAGAGTACAGGAGGAAATGAGGACAAGAGGGAGACTGACTAATGATCGAAGCAAGCATTTGAGAACCCAAACATGGAATCAGGGAAGCAATTAATAACATTTTATGTTCCTCCATCAATAACAGAGTTAAGGCATGGCAGCAATTTTCAATTCAGGTTTACAAAATAATTGACGGAAGAGCAGACAGACAATCAGTTATAAGTAAATCTGAAGAGAAAATGGTCTAACCCAAAACAAAAATAACAGTAGGCTTCTTCTCAGCATCGCTAACAGTTCCCATGAATGCCGATTAATTGGTGTATTTTGAATGAAGAATCTGCAAAGGTAACAGCACAGCACACCACAATGTGAGACAGGCAGACAGAACATAAAAAAGGAAAGAAAAAGAAACATAAAAAATCATTTGATTCTGAGTATTCAGTTCAATCCTAGATTAGATCTGATCCTGAGACACATCAATAAAGTTGTTTGTTCGGTTGCATTTAGAAATGAAATACAACAAAATAAACTGAAATTTAGGAGAAGCTTTAGATTTCTCACTGGATCAATTAGATCAAAACTTACTGCTGATGAATACAAGAGGTAGGAACAAGATGATAATCAGATCAACAGCTAAACCTGAAGAATTAAACTAGCTTACTAAGATCTGATAACAACATAACAACACAGAGAAAGAGAGAGGTTGGTTTAGAAAAACTGGTGTGCACCATTCCCTGTTTAACAATGGAGTGGAGTATATTTGAATTATCAAAAGGAGGGAAAGAAGAAGGGTCCGTGCAACGTCAGAAAAAAGTGGTGGATCGGAGGAGAGGGAAGCAGATCCAGGCTGAATTATCAATGAAATGTTCTTGCTTAAATTCGAAATTGAAAAAAACTGGTTATTATCATTATACCATTTCAATATAACCAACAGACTGAGAATAATTAATGAAGAAATGAATCAGAAAGAAGAAAAATGAAACGAGATCTGATCCAGAGCCATACCTTAGGGAGCGGAGCGGGAGAAAAATGGTGGAGGGAAATATTAACTGCTTCGGACAATTGAGGCTGAAATGGGGCTTTGCCTCCCTTTCAATTTATACAGGAGAGAAAGAGAGGGTTAATTGTAATTATTTCCTCGCCATGTGGACCACTGAAAATTTCACAATAGACCTTTCGTATATAACATAAATATATTATTAAAAGTACAAAGACAGGAAGATTCCTCGTTTGTATTCGTTTGTATTTGTAATAATAATAATAATAATAATAATAATAATAGGAAAGGAGCGAAAGTTTTTAGGAAATGGAAATGAACGCGATTAACGCTCTATCCTTCGTTTAAGGAATGGGGTCGGATCGGTCATTTCACTTTGCTAAAAAGCACATTCCCGTCCGTTTCTATTATTTTTTATATAAAAAATCTAGACGATAACAATAACGCGGGGAAACAACTTCCTATAAGTCCGTTGATTATGAAAAATAAATAAATAATATTTATATGTTAAAAGAGCTTTTCCGCCTTGTAATTAAATTTAATACAGCTGGTCAACGAAATAAAAGAGATAGAGTCAAACTGTCACGTGAGTTATTAATTTTATTTATCATTTGATAAAAAATATAAAATCATTTAAATACTAAACTAAAAAATAAAATTTAATAAAATCTCAATTTAAAAAAAAAAAAAGCTTAGACATGCAACCCTTGTTGCCTAGATTCTAGCCCCTCTTAATTATGATCCTGAACTATACAAATTATAACCACCATAAAAACCTATATACACCCCTTAATAACACTAAAATCTCTCTAAAAATGATAATTAATAAAAACCCTACAAATTAAAAATATTTTATAACAATTCTAAACTGAATCTCATTTAATATATTAGGCCGAAAGAAACTGGAAGGGTTGGGTATCGTTCATTTAAGGTTTACAGGTCACTAACTTTATAGCTCGTATATTAATTAAGATATATATAAGCTGGTCATTAAGCACTTTAATTAAAAAATTGAAAAGGAAGCAAAACCCCGTCTTCAACCCCAATTGTCCGAAGTAGTCGATGTTTCCCTCCGTTATTTTTCTCTCGCCCCGCTCCCTAAGGTAAAAGGTCAAACCATACAAACCTTTCATATATTTTTTTCATTGTAAATCCTTTGACCTAATATTTGCACTAATTTTATCTATTTGTGATTTTATATATTTTTATTTATCTCATATTAGATATAAAATATTATATATAAAAAAATTATAAAAGTTAATTTTTAACAAAAAAAAACATCGACTAATGAATTATTTCAATTATTATTATTATATTTGTTAAATTATCATGATTATTATAGGTGTCAATATAACTATTATTATAAATAATTAATATTCTAATTATTATTGACAATATTATCATTATCATCATCATTATTGTTATTTTTTTTTGTCATTATTATGACAATAATCATTATGATAACCATCACTTTTATTTTTATTAATATCATTCCAATTATAATTCCTATTATTATCAGCAATTATTTTATCATTATTGATAGTCTTCATCAAAGCCATAATTATTAACACCATAACCATTAAAATAAGTTATAATTGTTATTATTATTATGATTAATAATGTCACTGGTATTACCATAATTATAACATCTAAAATTATTATTTTTATTACTGTTAACACAATAAAAAAAATATTAAATTACTCCGGGAATTAAAAAATCAAAAACTTTAACAAAATAGTAAGTTAGAAAAAAACTAAAGTATTATTGTTATTGTTGCATAAATAATGAAAATAAAAAATAACTTTGAGAATAAAAAAAATGAAAAACTTTAACAAAAGAGCAAACAAAAAATAAAATAAATGACAAAACAAAAATAAATATTACGAGCTTAAAAAATCACTTGTCTTGAAGAATAAATAAAGAAAAAACAAGAGATATCAATTTTCAAATGATTACCAACACAAAATAAAATTTAAGGACTAAATTAAATAAAAATACAACCTCAACAAAATAGAAAACATTGAAAATTAAAAACAAAAACTAAGAGCATATACAGATAAACATGAACAAGATCATAGACCATTTCATAAAGATAAAAAAATAATAGAAATAAAATCAAATGAAAAATTAAAAGAGGCCAAAATGAAAACAAAATATATGACTAGGACAAAAATCCAAACTTCTATACCTAAAACATTATGTGATTTAAAACCAAACCAAATTAAAAGAATAAGGACCAATATATATATATATATATATATATATATATATGTAATGAATTTTAATTCAATGACAAAATTGAAACAAATCATAATTTCTATAACAGAAATCAGGATCAAATAAAATAATCAAAAGATTAGAGATTGAAATGAAAACACCATAAACCCAAAAGGACTCCCGTGTAATTCAGGGTATAGGAGAGAGAAAAGGGGAAAAAAGACCAATCAATCACTATCACGTTTCCGATCACCATAAGATGACATGCGCACCACCATGTGAAATTGAACATGACTGTGAACTCTTGGATTTTGCTTTTTAGAACATATCCGTATTTTTATTGCTTTGAAACATTTGAAAAATCAAAAGTACCTCCACCGACAACTCTTGATTTTTATCCTATATGAGAGTAATATGATTATTTTACCATTCATAACAATGTAAAAAATTAAAAATACCCTCAGGTAATCAATTGTTTGTTATCTGATGGCAGGGGGAACTATAGTATTATTATGAAAAATACCTACAAAAGACACAAATATCCCCAAATAATTAGAGAATATCAATCAATTTCATGGAAAAGTCAAAAACATCCCTAAGACCAAGACTTAAATTTTAACTAAATGAGAAGCAAAACAATAATTATATTATTACAATTCATTATAATCAGTGTTTACTGCTACGGTTAAACCTGACACGGTTTAATGCCTTCTTTGATATATATATAAAAAACCCACAGAGCCTAGCATACCAGAATCTGGCCCAATGAAGATATTTAACGAATAAGCCCAATTGTTGACCTAGATGCTGCATTCGTTCCTTCAACAAATTCTGCAGCTATGGAGGCATGATAGTAGCTCTTCCCTCGTAATCATCACCACCACCACCAAGATTGAGAAGAAATTAAACAAAGCCCAAGAATATTTATCATCAACCCTGAGTTACAGCTGACAACATCTCCACCGTCTCTTAAGATGCAAGGCACGGAAGATCTGCATTCGGTGAGTAGTCCTAGGAGAGTGCTTAGTTTTTCAAAGAGGAGGAAGGCGACTGTATCCTTTCTTGATCCTGATGACAAAGCTGCTTCTGGGTTTGGTGTATCAGGAGATCATGGTCCCAAATCCTCTGAAGTTTATGGTTTTGTAGGCTCCATTACTACCGTTGTTGCCACAGGTTGAATTCATCTTTTCTTCGTACTTTTTTTATAAAAAAATAATAATAATGCGGATCCATCTTTTTAAACGCCATGAAGGATTTTATTTACTTGAGGAAAGAAGTTGCTCACCTTAGCATGGAATCATCTTGTTTGCCATTCTTTCTTGGGCGACATTTATCTTACCAGAAAGAAAATCTTTAAAATGTGTTTCATGTTGGAGTACGGGAATGAGTGTCTCCTCAAGTTCGATACTGACTTCCATTGTTCTTTGTCTGAGCAGTTATTTTCTTTGTATGGGCATATGTCCCTGAAAATTGGTTGCAAGCAATTGGAATCTCTTACTATCCCAACAAGTCAGTGGCCGTCTGACATTGCTGTGATTAGTAATTTAGATTGAGAAACTCAGAGGACGAGCCTAGTCGTAACCTGGATTCTGCTTTTCAGGTACTGGGCATTGGCTGTGCCAACCTATGCCATGGTGACGATCTTATTAGCTCTGCTATTTTACGTTGGTCTCAACTTCATGTCAACCTCCCCCCCTACTTCCTTGAATACAATCTTCGGTAAGTTGCTCTTGCAAATGCGGGGATCAGTGAGCTACGTGTTTATCTAATGATGTGCTTTGTGTTCTACAGATGAGTTCAGTAGGGAACCTTCAACTTTCATTCCATCGAGGGAGGGGGGTGAGCAGCCCATTGAACCCATATCTGATATTGGCATCAATAAAATCAATGATCTCATGTTTAAGAATGTGAAGTAAAATTGTCGACCTCGTGTTTATTGATGAAGAATGAACAGTGCACCTCAAAAGAAGCTGTTCCGACAAATTTACAGTTTAGTCATGAACATTAATTTTACCTTGCGACTTGCTTGAAACGGGTGTTACTTGTCTCTATGCATACGAATATAAAATCTCATTACTTGTGTCTTAAAACGAATGTAACAACTGACTACAACTACCAAGAATAGCGACAGTTGCTGTTGGCCACCCATGGCACTTCTACCCTCACAGAGATTTAAACTTCAACCTGCATGGCACGGTCTTGGAATGATCAACAAAAGCATGATTCAATTCTGGTGAGCTCTAGCACTCCAGCACATACAACTCGATGTTTGTATTTTGGATGAGGTGGTTCCTATAGCTGGCGAAGTGTGGCGGTGCCACTGCCGCCAACGAGAGCCTTGGATCAACTGTTACCCCTGAGATTGAATATGGATGTCCATCATGTGACTGGCTCTGGATTATCTTCGTCAATCTTTGAGTTTTGGATCCTATCCATCTGGGTGACCAGCATCTCATGCACTTGAACTTTCAACTGCAGAGAGCACGCATATACAAGTTAATATTTTATGCATCATGAAAAAAGTTGGAAGCCAAAACACTATCGACAATGCATTGAGAAACAGTTGGAAGAAACCTAACGACAAAGAGAGATCTTAAAATGGCCAAGTCAGGATGCATCAAGAAAAATCAGGAAGCCAGTATATGAAAAATCCCACCAGATCAATTACCAACTGCACATTTGATTGAGCACATAGCACAGATTACAAAATGAAGGCGAGGCATGAGTTAGGCAAATGTAAGTTCAAAGCATAACACAATACATAGTATATCTTCACACAAAAGCCAGGCCAAGCAAATTCAGTTTCCAGCCGCTATAAATACATAACACATAGTACATGTTTACACAAACATCGCTAAAAGTCAAAATTGATTAACAAATACATACCTCATCAAGACCCTTTCCATCCATTACCGACACAAGAATTGCTCCTTCAGGTCCCATTTTTCTATACCTTGCCAGTTCAACATTATCAGTATTGCTATCTTCCGTGATGAAGATCACAGGAGCCTCTTGCAAGATATCACATTTAGAAACAACATCAAGCCAGAGATGATTGCTGAACCTCTGTTTAATTTCTTTGTATATGACAAACTGCAAATCAATTGATCAATAACAAAAGCAGAATTAGCTCATGGATGAAAACATAACAGGATGACAAATAACTATTGAAAAAAAACTTCCCAGCAAGAGACTCTAACCACCAGCACAGCTATTTGTGTGTGCTGCAAAGCAGCTTGGGCATCTTGCAACGCCAAACTCTTGTACTGTGACACTCTTTTTATTTCCATAAAGTAAATTTTTTTTTTTTGAAGAAATAAGGAATGACTTGAAATACACAAGAAATCTAACTGAGGCTAAAAACTTACTGCTCTCACAAGTACAAAAGGAGGTGGGGGGCAGGTTTAGACCAATGTTAGCGATACTAACACTTTTACAATCATTTATGCACTATCTGACAAGGTACTCATTATACAGAGAAGTTTTCAAATCATAGCACTCACTAATCATTAAATGGAATGAATACTAAAATACTATTCAGAATGATCACAACAGTTAGCAACATAAAGTTGGTAAAAGAGCATGCATGTTCTGAATTTGGGGGTGCAATGCACTGCAAATAGCTGGCTGTATGACCAGAAAAGGATACAAATTAAAAGTAAATCATATAATTTGATACCTGATCAGAAGGTGAGGTCCCACATTCTCCAGTGAGATCATGTACATAAAGTATTGCCGTTGGCAAATGTGAGAGGACAGCAAGTGTCAATTTTTCCAAATTGTTCCTGTCCTCTGCAGGTTCAAATAAATTATGAAAATATACAAATCAGGCAGATATAGAATGCTAATTCAAACAAAACTGAGCCATTATATAACAAGACCTAAATACTGAAACTGTGGCCATAAATAAGCAGGCTGTACAGGGTGTGTCGCAATCACCAAGAGATGATTGTGTATCTTAACATGGGTACAAGAATTATACTTGATGCATGAACTCCAACGCAGGAAAAGAGTTATTGCTTGAAATCATACCATCATGTCTCTTCAGTAGCCCAGGGGTGTCTGTCACCTGCAGTTAATTTCAGCACATTACAACTTGTAAGAAGATGAGTGATTACATATTAAATCCCTGACCTCCAACAAAAGAGAAAATAAAATGATTAACCTGAAAATGCTGGAAATTTAGAGCAATGTGGCCCATTAGAATTCCTCTAGTTGTGAAAGGGTAGTTGCAGATCTGATCACAAACAAAGGATGGGAAAGATGCAGAAGAAAATGATATTATTAACATCCAGAAAACAATAATCAATTCAATAAAAATTTAACTGGCCAGCCTCTACAATAGATGAATAGCAGCATCAGCAACTATAACGGAGCAATGCACACCCTGACCAGAAATTAAAATAATAAACACAACCAGATGATCCAAAAAAACTGTTCTTTTGTTACTCAAATGGATAAGACAACAGATCCCCACCCAAAGGTCTTTAACTTGTTTTCATGTCATCATTTAACTAGAAGCATTGAGTAGGGGGGGAATGTAAAATCATATGAAGGTCAGGATTAGCTGAAAGCTCATACATTGCTACTTGAAACATTTATTTATGCAATATAGAACCTCAACCATCTAGGGTTATCAATATTCTTTTCAACATGAGCAATATTTAATTCATTCATTATATACATCCAGAACCACAAAGAACAAAGTATGATGAAGCTAAAAGACTGGTCCAAACCTCAGGCTTCCCAGTTGAGAGCTCACGAACCAAGGATGACTTTCCAACATTAGGAGCTCCAACAAGACAAAGAGTAGGTGTTTCCAGATCAACCACTGGCATAGCCCGCAAAGTCTGCAAACTATATTAATTATCAATACTGACCTATCACATGTTAATTACATCTAATTATAGTCAGTAGTGAAAAGGAGGTTATTTTGCAAATACATATATAACCTGGTAGCCTAGTAAGATGCATCACCACAAGCGCCACTAAGGAAATTCATTCATTAGCAAAGGCAATCTCTAATATGGTCAAAACAATTAGAAATCTGAAATGCTTTTTCTATACCCGAGACAAAGACTCACGCTTGCATATGATTGTGTGACCATATCATAAATTACTAAAAGAGAAATACATTTCTTTAAAAGAAAGAATACCTTGGCAATGTTCAATAAATCATCGACTGCCTTTCCATCACATTTAAAAACTTCTTCAAGCTTTTCCATACCCTGCAGATAATAGGACAGACTGTAAGGTCATAGATATTTGTAGAGGGAGTATGCACAAAAGCAGAATAAGAGACCTCATTCAACCGCTCCAGAGCATCTCGTTTTGTTAAACACTGCCCAAAATTGCACCACCAGTTAGTTACAACATAATTTTTACAGACAGATAATAGAAGTAACAAGAGTGTACTAATTAGTATCCCTTCATTCACGATATTGCACAATTATGATTATGATTTCAACCTTTCCGCATACAGATCTAGTCAACATATCACAATAATATAGGTAGATACAATCATCTGGAGGAGGCAGAAATTGTCAATTTCATTCACTTAGATATGCTCTGAGATTGTTAAAGTATTTATACCTAATGTTCATTTATGACATCCATCAAGTTTTAGAATCCATATAATCAAGGAGTTCAGCTTACTTCTGTACTGGTAGATGAGAGGGCAAGACAAACATTCATGGATACATAAAAAGGTTTCAAAAATTTACAGGATATGCAAGAAACTAAAACCAAAGAAACACTCTAAGTTTAGAACCATTTTTGTAGGCTCTCCAAAAGTTTCAATCATACTAAAGGTACATCTGAACAATCTTAGATCATAACAATTCCAGTCAAGCAACTAGAATTCAGCAACCGAAAGATACACGCTTCCTAGTTTTAAGAAAAAAATCTAACCTTAGCACAGAGAGAAGCATGTTCCTTTCCAACACCCACCACCTTCTTCCTCAGAGCATCCACTTTTCTCAGCACCTATTAAACCTTAGATGAATCCAGCATTGGAATAAAACAGAAGAAAAGAGCTTCTATAAATAGTCAAAAGAAATGATAGATGGAGATGACATAAATATTTCTGCACGTATTCAATAGATGGGAGATGACATAAATATTTCTGCATGTATTCAATAGATGGGAGAAGACAGGACATTTTCTTAAGCCAAAAAAATAGTCTTCCACTTTTCTAAAACCATTCATCAGAACTTCAACATAACATAAATAGAAGAAGAAACAATACACGTGTGCACGCACAAAACATATATTAATATAAAAGCATCAGTTTTCACGAGACAAGGACCTTCCACTTCATATCACATATAAGTCAGCCTGCCCAGTGGAAGGGGCAGTATGAAGAAGGATTCTCTCATTACTTTTGCAAAGAAAAATGCTTATTTCTGTTATGGAAAAGCATTATTAAGTCACACCAGTTGTTTTTTATCAATTAATTTCAGAAGAGTTAAGAGACCATGGGCCCTTTTGAAGGAAGAGTCTATTGCTACAAGTCCCAAGTCCCAAGAACCATCATACAAGCAAACAGAACAGGAATGAGTTCCGCATATATTACCTCTTCATAATTTCCATCCCCAAGGGTCAACTCGATAAGTGATCGTTCATAAGGATGCAAATACTTCTTTTTAGGGAAATTCTCCGTGTACTCTCTCAGTGGAACTGCCAATTCCTGAATATTATAACAGCAACCAAAGATCAAAGCCTCTCATCATTTGCATATTAGACACCTTTTTTTTCAGATTAACATACTTGAAAAACTTTAGAATAAGAGCTTACTTTCATCAGTGCATCAAGTTGTTTTGCCCCTTTATTTCTCTCTCGTTTCGCAATATTAGCTATGCCTAAGAATGAAAAGAGCTAATATTATAAATAACTATTTATCCAGCGTCTCAATTATGGCATAAGAGAATTGTCAAGTGAATCACCTTTTGTGGGTGGAACTCTCTTGGCCTTCCTCAATGCTGAATAAAGTATATCAACCGATGGCATCACCATTGGTAGCTTTTGAAATGCACCGACACTTTCAAGTTTTGTTGATTCATTTTCCTAAAATAACGAATTCACAACAAAAATTCATTAGACACACATATCCAGACAGTACATCGGCTGTAGTAAAGGAGAAAGGAGCAAAATACAAAAAAAGGGGTACCTTTGTTTTGTCTGGTTGATGTGTTTGAGTGGTAGAGGGTACATAGCTTCCATCGACAATTGCATAAGTGACAGTCTGAACATTTCTATAAAAGCATAAATTCGGATACCTTGTTGCTCCTGCTTTCACATACAAACCTGCAATTGCAATCGACAACACGCTATTAACCACCAGTCGCCCTAAGGGAAAAAAACGAAAAAATCTAAAATGGTACCCAAAAAAGAAATCAATCATGCCAAATTCAACTCAAAATCCTATCTTTAGTTCTGAAGTATCTAAAGTTCAAGCCACTTCAGAAAGGGAAAGAAAGAGGGTTACCCTCGGAAAACTTGGAGGTTTTAAGAAGAATTTTGGTTGAAGAAGTTTGTAATAGCTGCGAGATACAAAAGGCACCACTCATCTTCGTTGTCTTTGAAACCAAGAGAGTCGCTGTCTTTAGTTGAATTTCTGGTGGTTTATCAGTTTTATGTTCCCTTTCTTTCAGGGTTTATGAATTCAATCCTCCTTCCAATCTTCATGGCGACCATACCCTAAGCCCACACTTTCGATGTCATTGGCCCAACATCTGCTCTGCTTTTGGGCTGGGCGTCTTGGAACCGGACCTTATAATCTGCTTCCAGACCCGAATCCTGAATTATTATTTTGTCACCTTTTTCGTTATTTTTCTTTTTCCCTTCTCCTCCTGTCGAATTGCATTCTCTCTAATCTCTTATTCTTTCCATTCTTCTCTCATATCTTAAAAGATTACTCTTCTAGTAATGTTAAAGCTTTTCGACAATGGTGCAATATTGTGACTCAAATCCTCTCCTTTTTTATGCTTTTTGCGAAATGCTTCGTGAGGTTACTTAATTCTGACCCTTCTGATTTATTCTATTCTCATCTACAAAAAGAAAATTCAGCAAGTCATATTAGGTGGTAAGTTTCATCGAAAATATAAGTGATAGGCATCCGTGCTGCCACATCCTCCTTCCTGATTGGGAAATCCCCGAATTTCGTGTGGAAATTAATGTACAGGTTGGTATCAGAACAATTACAGCCTATAAAGGGCTTGCAAAAGTTGAGCAAATGCATTGAGGATTGCCGTTTGAGAATAGCTGCTGTTACTAATGCTCCAATATCAGATAGAGCTTTTAATATCTATGTTAGGTCTGTCAGGTTTCTTCGAAATTCTTGTTATTGGGAACGAATGTGACCCCAAAAAACCAACCTGAAAGCTCTCCAAACACTTGACATTTCAAACAAGCATGCTTTTGTGTTCCGAGGACTTCATGCTGTGAATAAAACTGCTGTCGGAACAAACATTTTGTGTTAGGTTCCTCCTTTATTAAGGTTTTTGTTCTGCCAGGACTCTGTTTCAGGAATAAAAAAGCAGGGATGCCAGTAGTGGGGTTGGGTACTAGGAACCCTTAAAAATTATTGACAGTAGCTACTTGTTATTTAAGGATTTTGATGACCCAAATTCATGGACAGAATTGGAAAAGCTGGAGAGGCAGAGATAACCACAACCACCACTTTAAAGTTTAAACAGGGATACAGTGAGACTGGTGTGACAAATCCAGGGGCAAATCGCATATTACCCATGTACCAAGAGTTAGTTATCTATGGCTACACAACACCATAATCAAATGAAATTAAGACTATAGTTTATTGGACTTTGCTCCATTGTATTTCAAATGAAAATGAATCATTTTTATTTATTTTCAGACTAGGATCCTCATGACTTGTAAATACATCGGTAAGAAAGTATAAGCGACCAGGAAAAAGAACTCTACCCCCATCAAGAGTCTGTATCGCCAATTGAAGTGGCTATAATTCAAAAGGTATTTCATAGATAGAATCAGTATAATACAAAGTATTTCAAATATAGATCCACCTTATCGAGCCCACGATACAGAATCAACCTCATCCCTAGCTGCCTTGTATAATTCAAGCCTCTTCGCACACTGCTGTCTTCTTTCCATCAATGTCGGGTCTTCATCTAATAACTGTGAAAGCTGCTTACCCTAAAATGCAATTGAAAATTATTGACCGTCAAAGAGAAATCACATGCTTGGGACAAGTAACAAAATTGCACTTGGCCAAAAGAAAAGGAATAAACTTCAAGCAGCCATTGAAGTCCAACGAGAATTCGTGCAGATGAGTTCGATTATATGATGCATATAAAATTGCAGGGATAGAGTACCTCTTTCTTCCCAATTAGTGTGTAGAAGTGATTTAGCAATGATTGTTTGGCTTCTCTAACTTGGCAATGAACCACGGCCTTGGGAATTGTGCTTCTGAGTGTCTCAGACACCATACCAACATAAGAGAACACGTTTGACCCAATCCTCCTGAAGTGCATCTCTGAATATCGGTCCACAGTTGAGGAAGCTGGATTTCCTCCATTATCCACTTCCTGAGGAAGCCTTCGAAAGAAATCCACAGTTAAATATGAAGACTCCATGTCTACTAATCGAAGAGCTGTCTTCTTACTTTCCACTCGGAATCTTTCCAAGGCCTCGTTAGCAGCACCAGCTAATTCAGCTTGCAGAGATGGAAAACGCCTTAATTCCTGTTCCATGTCATGGTGAAAATTAATGTTATTGCTGATCGTTGGTGCTTATAAAAAGCAAAAGTAAACAATAGGTAAGAGTAAAAAATTTACCTGAGTTTCTGCAATTGACTTCCTGACAAGCTCTTTTAAGACAAAGTGAACCTGAATAACAATATACATATCCATATCCAAGTCAGCTAAGGATCTGGTGAAATTTTGACCAACCATTTTATCGCTCGCGGATAATTTAAAGAGAATTAAAATAAAGAAAAATGCAGAAATTTAGACTACTTACAGCATCAGCAGAGGCTTCTGCTGGGCCTCTAAAATAATTCAGTGCGCTCTCGATTAGACGACGGTAACCTTGCTCTGGAGCAATCAGATGTGGCTGATAACCATCTGCCTCTGAGACCACCCTCTTTACATTCTGCAGGGAAAGATGCCGATCAAATGGTAGCTTTCTCAAAGCAGCAGGGAGCTGGTTATCGAAAACTCCATAAATGCGGTCACCTCCAGGTCGCCTGGAATTAAAAATCAGAAGGTCTCATTAGATGTGAGAGGGAGAGATTAACTGATCCATCTAAGATGTTAGAGAAATAAAAATAATAATGTTATTCTAACCAAAGTAAAAAATGATCTCTATAATTTTCTAGTGTCAGGTTTAGACGTTAAGTTTATCGAATATATAGCCATTTCATTCATGTATAATTACGTTTATGTAAAGCAGAGTGCATATGGTTCATCCATAAGAAAACCAAATCACCAGGCCACAGACCGGAATAGACAAGTGACAATATTTAAGATCCCAACAAGTTCATTAGGATTCAGAAATCAGAAGAAACTTAATCCCTCGCAGAAAGGATTTGTTGAAGTATATCCAAATATCACTAATAGTAGACATAAAAAGTAAGGTTTGTCAGTTACAACCTCCACAGGTGTGTCAACCACAATTTCCTTTCAAGAAATGCTTATCAAGAATACCAGGGAAGATATTAATTTCAATATATATATATATATATATATTCAGTCTTAAAGGTTTTCCCCCGTAAAAAAAAAGAGAACCTAAAGAGCTTAATCCTAATAACAAATCGAACAAAAACATTATACCAGCAAACTTCTACAATCTCTAGGAAATCAATTGAGAAACAAAAAAGCTTTTAGGAGTCCATTAGCTCTAAAACAATTATTTCAAAAACTTTTGTAGTTTCTAAACTAATTTTCAGACCATATTAGATTTCATTAAAATTCTCTAAACAAAATTACCTCTCAATTAAAATCTCAAATTGTTTCTAACACAACTCATTCCACTAGAAACATCAATACCCTTGATACCACATATTCATCTAATGAAAAAGATCCTGGTACCAACAAACTTAGATGAAACCGATGAAGTCATGGAAAAAACTTCTAAGGATTTATTAGGTTTTTCACAACTACAAATTGATTGGTTTGTTCTAGATAAACTGTAACCTGTAAAACAAAGTCTTTTTTTGTGTGTTAGGAACCCTCTAATGTTTTAGTCAATTTAACAAAAGAGTTTAACAAAGAAAAATGATCAAATAATATCGAAATTGTGAGCAAAAACATGTGATTGTGTGTTGTGGGGAGAATAGTGATTTGTTTTGCATCGTTGAACAATGGGATATTTATACATCTATTTGATTATTTACCTTGAAAAAATAAAGAAGAAGCATAACAAGGCAAGGAGGAAGATGAAACATAGCTCACCGAGACACAATGCTAATATAGCTCATCATGTAAGGGTGTTAATCTCATTTCTACACTGATGATAAAAGCAAAGCAAAGTATGTCAAGATGCTTAACTTATGAACAAGTAGCTTATCCCGGAGAGAAAATCTTAAATTTTATTGGTCATAGCAAAACGTTTAATTAATTATTGACCAAATAAAAGGCATAGAGTTGGCACTGGAACTTGCATTTTTGTGATTAATATTTTTTATTTTTTTTATAGAATTATTGAAATTTATATACAAATAAAGGAGAGAAAATTTGATCGGACTAGGTACGCTCATTTAGGCTGCGAAGGTTGGTCGTTCAAGCATGACCCCAATGACCAAAGTTTCTTTATACATAAATTCATCACTTACTCTCAGTCTATCTCATGGAAAAAATATTTACTCGTGACATGCATTGTGGATTCATGTGTATTCATGGTTCCAACTAGACCGAATTCCTTGCCATTATTTTTTTTACAGCTCAGTGCATGTACAGGTTGAGTTGGTGCTAACAGTGCATTTATTGGGTGCCCTTGATGTATAAAAACAATGCATGTGGTGTGGAGAGCAAGAAATACATATGCATGCATAAAGAAAACCTACCAAAATACATTAATCCTTCGTATTCTTTTAACACAAATTTTTCAATCTTTAGATTTTCATATCATTACACTAGTCTTCCCTCCCTTATACTTTGAGTTAGACCACACAACACTCAAAAAATTTCTTCTAGAGAGATTCTTTAATTCAACCACACAATACCCGATTGCATCTCTTAAAATTATAACATTTGTTATAACTTTTCATGGAGTTACATCTACAATTTGAACCTAAAACCATGAGAAACATAATCGTTAGCAAACCCGTGTCTTGTAACTTTTTGTGGCTATGCCAACATTTCTTTGTTTAGAGCTAGACCAATACCAGTCAACAATAGCTAGAAATAAGATAAATATTTTTTCCTCGTGATTCCTAAAAGTTCATTCAGTGTAATATTTCTTACTTAATCTAGTTTCTTCACACGATATAACTTGAAATGCATACCATAAAAGTATAACAGCGCAACAAATTGCAATACATTCTTAGGAGTTCATAAAATCATTAATCATGCTTTTATTCGGGGGGTAAGTAACCATTTTATTTGTTTTAAACTAGTCGGATATTACCGAGTGGTTCATGAGAACATTGCCTAACAAAAAAAATACACCAATAAATAAAGGTAATTTGTCATCACCAATAACATATTTCCTTTCTCATTCGTATGATGATATTTGCAAAGCACCAAAAATTGCAGATAAAATAAACAATAATTTATTCAAAGTTGATTACTATGCTAAAATACTTTATCATGACGACATCAGAAGATGTGGGATGTTTGAAATAACTGTCCCCGTGAATATATTCAATTATATGTTAAGGAACCATCTCACCTAAAAGCTTAAGCTTGTAAGTGAGACCCCATAATATGATTTATATTATTCTCTAACACCCCCCCTCAAGTGAAAGCTTTTTGGGCTTAAAACTTGCATAGACCCACATCACCTTGTGCTTGGTTTTTATCAAATAGAATGGGGGTGGTGAGATTCGAACTCGTGACCGCTGGGTCAACAAGGCTCTGATACCATATCAAGGAATCATCTCACCTAAAAGCTTAAGCTTGTAAGTGAGACCCCATAATATGATTTATATTATTCTCTAACATTATAGATATACACTCTTTTGCTAGTTCAATTCCTTAATTATAGAATGTGTTTTGAATCAACTTTACCCTTATGATTGAAAAATACTAGCATATTTTAAGAGGTTTATATGACACTTTGGAAAAACTCATTTTATGTCTGTCTTCAAAAACTGCTTTGAGTTGAAAAGGTGTACATAGGGTTGATTGAACATAATCAAATTCTTCATATATCACCATTGACCTCGCAATTCATTGACTAGTGTATTTCGAGGTAAATTAAAATTCATACCTAGATGAAGGGTGAATGGATTATCGTAAAATACAATGGTCTCGTTTTACTATTTGGAAAACAGGGAAAATGGGATTGTTTCGCTTCTTTGATAGTGTTTATACCTGAGTGAAAGACTACATCTACTTTAACCAATTTTATGTAGTCAACCCTGAAATAACCAAGATAAATATAATGTAATTTAGCTAAAGGGTTTCCTTCACAACAATGTAAATAGGATCATATTTTACTTTCTTTCTATATTACACTTTGATATCTTGTTTATGTTTTTTTAGATGGTCATACCTCTCTTAAACGAATTAGGAGACCTCATAAATGAAGAACTATTAATATTCAAGAGGAAATGATAGAGTTAAGTAATGAGGAAATAAAACATAATAGAGATTTCAAACATGCAATTGTTAGGTTAACAATTACACGCAATTATGTTAGTATTCGATCTACAGGAAACTAGGTTCTCTAATTACATCTCTCATGATTAAGATTATTATGGTAGATTCTCCTTCTTCGCTATCTTTTCTTTCATCTTTGTTTGATTGGTCTAAAATATTGGTTTGTATGTGAATTACCTCTTTTAGACTGAGCAAAGGGTGGAAGAATAGATGGTTTACGAAGAGAATCTACTATAATAATTTTAACTACAGAGGAGAACTAAGAAATTGGTTTCATGTAGATTGAGAACTAGCATGGTTGCGTGCGATGTTAACTTAGTAATTGCGTACATGAAATATTTATTATGAATCATCTAATTTCCACTTGATTATTATGTCTCTTCCTAAGTATCCTCATCCTTTTCAATATCAACAATCTCTTTTTGTTGAGCTCTCCTGACTCGTCTAATTGATCTAGGATCATTTGAAAAGACAATGAAATATCAAAATGTTAGAGGGATAGGAAATAAAACATAACGAAACAGCATTTCATAGTTTTGTACTATTTTCACATTATTATAGAGGAAACCCTTCATCCAAAAGTATCACAATATATCCATCTCACTTATTTTAGAGTTGAATGCATGAAATTCTTTCATAAGTGATTAAAGTAGAAAAAGTATTGCACTCAGCTACATGCACTCTCCAGAAAATGGAACATCTACACTTTTTATATTCTTAAAATAGTAAAACAAGACTAATGTATCTTACGATAATTCATTCACCTCTCCATCCAAATAGGAACTCCAACTACCAGTAAGAGGGAGTGTATATCCATATCTAAGTATGCTTACGAGGACTATTATTCCAGACTTCTCACATATTCCCTTAAGGACTTTGTTGATTCTCTCATAAGATAAGGTATTTTAATCTGATAACCAACTCTTAATAAATCATTATTTATTTGATCTACAATTTGTTCCATGATAGTGTTGTGACAAATATCATTATATGAATGAGAATTGGCGAGGGTATTGTTGGTGATGATTGGTTACCTTTATTTCTAGTGGAATTTTAATTGCCAAATAATGTTCTCCTAATAACATTTTTATTATCAGATAATGTTCTCTTGAACTATTCAGTTGCCTCTAATATAGTTTAAATAAAAGGAATAGAGACTCACTCAGATAGAAGAATAAAAGTATAGATAGTAATTGTGTGAATTCTCAATTTGTTATTTCAGTACATTAACATGGTATGTAAGTCAAGTTATACTATATGAAGAAATAACTTAAGCGATAAATATTATACTAAATAAACTATTGAATCACAAGAGAGAAAAATTATTTCTCTTGGTTCTAGTTCTTGTTGGTTAGTCTAGCTCCAAACATAAAAACATAAATATTGGCACAAAAGTTATAAGACAAATATACTAATTTTGCTAAAGATTATGTTAATCCCAATTCCAATTGAAGTTGTAGCTCTAAGAAATGTTATAACTCTGAGAGATGCAAGTTTGGCAAGTGGGTACTACATGGTACACAACTTATTAAGTATGAAAATTTGAAAACTAAAAAGTTGTTTAAATAAGAAGGATTTTACCATCTTTGTAGACATCATATTAGCCACCTTTACGGAAGAACCCTAGCATTGTCACCCTTCTATAAAGAAATATGTTTCATTTTCATCTTTTCAAGGTAAATCTTCTAGGTAAGTCATCAGATAAGATGTATATGTACCACACTACCCAACGATACAAAACAGATCACTCAAATCCCTAAAACACATAAACATATGTTTTTGCTCATAGTTTCTACATCATTTGATCATTTTTCTTTTCCTTGTTCACCAATCCTATTAAAATCCTTTATTAAGTTGACTTAGGTACCAGAGTATTCCCTAACACACAAAATAGAACTTTATTTTGCAAGTTAAAACCCATCTTAGAATAACTCAATCCATTGTCAATCATGGAAAGCCCAAGAAATCCTTTGAAGTTGTTTTTATGTCTTCATCATATAACAATTAATATATATATATATATATATATATATATATATATATATATATATATATATATATATTGGTCCATTACAAAAGCTAGACTCAATTATTCCTAACAAATAATCATCAAATCCTAAGAATTTATAATCCCTAAGAACCATAAGTATCACCATGATGTTAGGACTTTCATTAGACAAAGATTTAACACCTACTTATAGTAAT